>CM024763.1:32332094-32393739 GCA_014218235.1 Colocasia esculenta | reverse complement strand
TTATCAGCTACTAAGGATGCTGATGAGCCATTGTTGAATGGATGTCAAAATCACTCTCGACTGTCTGCGGTCTCATAATTATTGAACTTGAAATCTGAAGTTCACATCAGTGAGATTTGTTTTGATCATTTGTTGCTCATTATCAAAGTATGTTGCCACAAGATGAGAAGTTACCTGAAAATTTTTATCATGCAAAGAAGATGGTCACTTACTTAGGGCTTGGATATGAGAAAATAGATGCATGTCCTAATCATTGCATGTTATATTATAATGAGGATAAAAATAAGGTATCATGTTCCATGTGTGGTCATGATAGATTCAAGCCTAAGAAAGGGGACAATTCAAAGCAAAAAGATATATCATACATGTCATTGCGGTATTTTCCCCTCGCACCGAGATTGTAGAGAATGTATATGTCATCAAAGATAGCTCAACATATGAGATGGCATGCGGAAAGAGTATGTCGTCAACATAATGTAATCAGTCATCCTACAGATGGCGAAGCTTAAAGTCACTTCAACCGTGCTCACCCTAGTTTCTTAAAAGAGTCGCATAATGTAAGGCTGGGTTTATGTACTGATGGTTTCAATCCATTTGAAGGTTCAGTGACTTCTTACTCTTGCTGGCCAGTTTTCGTGACACCGTACAACCTTCCGCCGAACATGTGCATGGAACGAGAGCATTATTTCTATCATTATTTATCCCTGGTCCAAAAGTCCTGGAAAAAACTAGACATATATCTCAGGCCGTGATTGATGAGTTGAAATTGTTATGGACCAATGGGTTACTACCTATGATGCATCCAGAAAGCAAAATTTCACTATGAAGGCTGCATTGATGTGGACGATAAGTGACTTTCCTGCATATGGAATGTTATCTGACTGGAGCACCCATGGAAAACTAGCATGTCCTTACTGTATGGACAATACCAAATCATTTGTACTTAAGGATGGTGGCAAGTCATGCTGGTTTGATTGCCATCGACGATTTCTACCAATGGACCATCCTTTTAGAAGGCAAAAAGATGCATTCTTAAAGAACAAAATTGAATTGGAAGAAGCTGATTTTGAACAGTTGTCTGGTCCACATTTGCAGTAAGGGTACAGAACTTACCAGGTATAGCACAATTGTCGAGCAGCACAAGACAACTCCCTGGATTTTGGAAGGATCACAACTGGGTCAAAAAAAGTATCTTTTGGGAATTGCCTTATTGGTCAACTCTTCTTATACGACATAACCTCGACGTCATGCATGTTGAGAAGAATGTCTTTGATAATGTGTTCAACACCATTATGGACATAAAAGGCAAAATAAAGGACAATGTGAATGCTCGTTTAGATTTGAAAATACATTGTAAACGTCCAAACTAGAACTTCTTGATAGAAATGGTACAACAGTTAAACCGAAAGCAATTTGCGCCCTTGGAGCTACACAGATTAAAGAAGTATGCTTTTGGCTAAAACAATTGAGATTTCCAGATGGCTATGTGTCCAACATTGCTCGTTGCCTGTGATACAAATGAGGGGAAATATATGGAATGAAAAGTCATGACTGTCATGTGTTCATGCAGAGGTTGCTACCTATTGTATTTCATGATATGTTGCCAAAGTTGATATGGGGAGCAGTGACTGAGTTAAGTCAGTTTTTCAAGATTTTATGTGCATCAGAGCTCAGGTATGAAGATGTGGAAACTATTGAACATAATGTGATCACGACAGTTTGTAGATTGGAAAAGATATTTCCACCCGCATTTGTCGATTCGATGGAGCACCTGCTTATGCACCTACCTTATAAGGCTAAAGTAGGAAGGCCAGTACAATTTAGATGGATGTATCATTTGAGAGGTAATTGTATTTTTTTTTCCTTATAATTCTATTTCTTGTGATGTGTTTTTCATTATCCTATGAACCTTCTGGTAGGTGCATGCATGAATTGAAAATGAAAGTTCACAACAAGGCAAAAGTAGAGGGTCCCATTGCGGAGGCGTATATTATGGAAGAAATATCAAAATTTTGTTCATTGTACTTTGAACCTGAGATACAAACTCGTCGTACTCGGCCACTATGTAATGATGATGGGGGAGACTCCGTTCAATCTGATCGGCTCTCTATATTTAAGTCTCCTGGACGTGCGTATGGACGTTCTTCGAGTCGGATGCTAAATGATAGAGAATTACAGTGCGCAGAAATTTACATTCTTTTAAATTGTACGGAGGTTGAATCTTATGTTGCGTAAGTGCTCTGCTCACATTACATTATGTCCATAACTTGTTATTTTTCATTCCATCTATAATGCTCTAATGTTCGTAATAGAGACAATTTGACTCAGAATTAATCCAAAGATGTTCATATCTCACTGACATGGAGGTTGAAAAAGAACGAGAGAAATCATTGGCTTCTTGGCTGAAATATCATGTAAGCATAATTACTACTCTTTCTTCGTGTTAAGCCAATGTCAAATTCTGACTAGTGTGCTCTCCATATGTAGGTTGAAAATGGTTTAATTACTGATCAAAGAATTCGAGAGATAAGTTATGGCCCATCGAAAGTTGCACGTACATATCCAACATTTATTGTGAATGGATATAGATTTCACACTAGGCAATATGGGCAGAATAAGTCAACAATGAATAGCGGGGTATGTGTGAAAGAAAGTACATATAATGAAAATGAATATGATTGTTATGGTATTATTGAGGAGATCTTAGAATTGCAATATCTCGAAGATGACAACCATATATTTTTGTTCAAGTGTCATTGGTTTGATCCTAATTCTGTTCGAAATGACACAACATATGGGATTGTCTTTATCAGACATAAGTCCAAATTGAAAACTTATGATCCATTTATTTTGGCCGCACAAGCCCAGTAGGTCTATTATACAAAGTATCCATCGTCTAGAAATAAAGAAAAAAATGATTGGTGGGCAGTTTGCAAGGTTAAGACAAGGCTTTTCCCATATTATGAGTTGGATTTGACTGAAACAGTAGAGTTGGATGTGAATGTCGAATTCTTTCAATCAGACTTGGGCGATGATGTAGAGTTGCCTGCTTCTAGTGATGAATCTATGGAGGCACTATCTTTATCTAAAGAGAATGAAGTGGAAGAAGCCGATCCAGAACAACCTGAAAAACAGTTGGGGGACTCCGATGAGGAGGAATATATTAGTGATCAAAATGAATCTGATAATGAAGATGTCAATGCTAAATTTGATATATCCCCAAATCTAAGATGAAATGGAGAATGTTTGATTAATGGTAGACAATTTTACCAGAAATTCTAATATTCTACATCTTTATTTCTTCCACTATTTGATGAATATGCATGTATTTATTACCAGTGAAGATATGGTTCGAGGATGACGTGGGACATCTTCAGGTGGGAGGGGAGAGGATAGTGGGAGGAGATTTACTTCCTTTTCTACACCTCCAACCGACAATAGGTATGTATACTTAATTTGATTTGTATGCATTGCAGTATTTGTTTAATATAGTTCTTTATGTCATTGTGGTATCTTATTCTTATCCTTATAGGACCCACGACCTCTGCACCGCTACCACCGACAACAGGTATATATGTCATGATTAGTATGCATTGCGGTATTTATTTAATATAATTCTTTATGTCATTGTGGTATCTTATTCTTATCCTTACAGACCCACGACCTTTGCACCGCTACCACCGACAGCCGGTATATATGTCATGATTAGTATGCATTGCGGTATTTATTTAATATAATTATTTATGTCATTGTGGTATCTTATTCTTATCCTTACAGGACCACGACCTATGCACCTCTACCACCGACAGTAGGTAGATTGACGGCCTCTCCATCTCCATCACACACATGGCGAGTGGATCTACACCTTCTCCATCTGAGCCAAGTATGTTCATTCACATTTATAGGTAAATTATTGATAGTTATTTTACTTATGCTAATTAATTCGTATAATGAGAGTTGATGACGAGATGAGTCATCACGAGGGGAGGGCAGTTATAATGAGACGATGCGGGCTGTGTGTATAAATGAAGGGTATGTAATACACTATTTTTGTAATCTATTTGTCATTGTGGTATTAATATTTTCAATTTCAAGAATAAAATAGAGTCAGCCCAAGCATCACAATTTATTACAAAGACAATTCAAGCACATTTTCCTAGCCTTATCCATTGCTTTTCTGATTTTCCGATGGATGTTCAGGATTTATTGTATGATATGTTCATGGTATGTATCTTATTTTATTAAACTAAGTCATTTTCAATTCTTAGTTTAACATACTAAATATTGTTATGTAGTATATAATTCATTTTTGTTAATATGCAGAGGAATCATCGATTCACAGAGCATTCAGATGGGTTACGTGCTAGATCTGTATAGACAACCACTGCAAAACCAAATTTCAAACATCTTATGTACAATGTTCGAAGAAATGCAGAAACAGTATGTGCAAGCACAGATAAGAACCAATGGAAGGAGCATGGGCCTGTGTGGATGAGAAAGGAGTATTGGATTGAGCTGTGCGACATTTGGGGATCAGAGAAATGGAATGAAAATTCTGCCAAAGAAAAGTAAAACAGAGCTGTGCATCCTGAAGCAAATGTACACACGAATGGCTCTACTCTTTTGCAACGCATAAAGCGCGATTGGTATGTACACTTCTACATTTGTGAATTTTTTTTAATCTAATAATAAACTGTGATTTATTTGAAAAATAGGAAGTACAGCTCAAGCGGCCACCTCAATTTTAAGAACTATTTGATGAAACTCATAAGATGAAATGAACGAATGATTGCATTAGTGAGAAAGCTCAGAGGTAGCAGTAAGTGTATACACCAATAGTTTTCATTTAATAGTAAAATGTAGAATATTGTTTTTTTGTTTTTTTGCAGGAGTCATATAGTAGAGGAATGGATGAGAGGTACGGGGACGACAGTCAGCGTCCGGAGTTGGATCCTAACATTTGGGTTGCAGCATCTGGGGCACCCAAGAAAGGCCATGTCTATGGTTTTGGACATAGCTTGGGCACGGCCAAGGTGATATCATCATGCTCGAGCTCCATCTCACATGCGACCTCTCTATTTACCACATCAGCAGCCCCAGGTGGTTCTTCCAGTGCCGCCTCGACCATGACTCCGGCTCAGTTTAGGGAGATCGTCAACGAGACCGTCTCTCAGAATATCTCAACTATTGTCTCTTGACTGTCTCCAAGACCGTCTCACATTTGGGGATTCTTGGAGATAGAGTTCTCCGGTACACCAACCTTCGGACGTATTTTATTGATTGATTTTTTATTTCTCAATTCTAAATATCATCTTGTACAATATAACAACTTGGGTTGTTGAGGTGGGAAAATTTCATTTTATTAACTAGTTTTGTTTTAAAACTATGAACTTGGTTGAGGGTCAAAATTGAAAAGAGAGGTCCAACAGTCTATCGATGTTCCAACATGACTTGGGGGGTGAAAGTAACCTGTAGAAACTAACGGAGTCAAATTGGACTCCAAGTTGAGCTCGAAGCCCACATTTACATTTTAAAAGACTACTTAAAGTCAATAAACATGGGTTTTAGAGGGTCAAAATTAAAAATATAGTCCGATTAATTTGTCAATGACTCCTACCGATCGGGAAGATGAGAATGACTTGTAGAAAACGATGGAGTTCCAAATTTGGACTCCCGATATGGAATGGGCAATCAATTTTTCATTTTATTAACTAGTTTTGTTTAAAAACTATGAACTTGAGTTTGAGGGTCCAAATTGAAAAGAGAAAGGTGTTGGGTTGAATGCAAATTCATATCATTTCCCTCCTATTTTGATGATGACAAGAGGTGTTCTTAAAGCAATTTAATTGAAACATGTCAAAAACATCATACCTGAGGTTCATATTCAAAAAGCATTTTTCAAATCACATTTATCATTTATAGTCATGATAAATCATTTAACTAATGATATATGTTTTATTTTTCAGGTACAAACATTTTTATGCAGAAGATGTGTCGACACACTCATCAATGGTGTCGACACAACAACACAGATTTAAAGACAAAATGAATAAGAATGTTGAGACTGTGTCGACACATGTCAAGAGTGTGTCGACACGAGTGGCAGTTTTTCAGAAATCAAGCCTACCCAGGTCGACACACTCATAGAGCAGGTCGACACTAGACCCAGTTCCCAGAACAGCCAGTTTGAGAAATTGGGACAGCAGGTCGACACACTCATAGAGCAGGTCGACACTAGACCCAGTTCCCAGAACAGCAGTTGAGAAATTGGGACAGCAGGTCGACACACTCAAGAGCAGGTCGACACGGGATCTCTTTCCAGAACAGCCTTTTCATATTTGGGACAGTGTGTCGACACTACCACCAGGGCAGGTCGACACACTACGGAAATTTCATCCTAAAGTTGATGGCTGCCACGTGTCCTCCTAGGGCGATCAGAATCTGTCTAGGAAAGCGTGCCCTTGTACCCCAAAAGGGTATCTTTGGAATCCTAAGGGTATAAAAGGTTCTTTTTGGCCTGCCTTCACAAGAGACACGGACCAAACTCTCTCAGAGCCTCCAAGAAGCTCCTGGCGGCCAGAAGAGCTCGTGTCTCCTTCCTCTGCTCTCCAATGCTTCTAGAAGACCAATTCCCACCAATTCAAGGTGTGGGAATTGGAATTTGAGTCCTGAAGATTCCTCTGAAGCATTCCAAGGAGGCAGATCCTGTAGAAGACTTCATTGGTGAAGAATTCGAGGAAGATCCAACTTCTCAGATTGCAGAGCATCGACTTGGACTTCAAGCTTCACATGTTCTTCCCAATTCAAGCCTCTACAAGGGAGTACACTGAAGAACGAAGACTTTCAATTCAACTTAATTTCTCTTCTGTTCTTCTGAGATATCTTTGGGATTATGCAAGTACTTCTGCATAACTCTCTTTAGAGTTCTCAAACTTCGACTAGATCTATTGCTAGAGGATCTTAGTCTTAAGTTGGTGTCTAGCAGTTCAGTGTGAGCATTGTGCTCAGGGTGTTGTGAGCCGTCGAGCTCAGTTTGAGTTGTAAGCTCAGGTTGGTTTGAGCAGTCTTGCTCTGTGTTTCTAGAGTAGTCTTTCTCTAGAGGTTGTGTGAGTTGTATGCTCTGAAGTATTGGAGTTGTCATACTCCTTTGGGTGTGTAGCCCAGTTGTGTTAGTGAAGCCTCACAGGTTGTGAGGGGTGGATGTAGGAATCACATGGGTGATTTCCGAACCACCTAAAAATCCTTGTGCATTTGTCTTCTGTGGTTTGATTGATTCATCGCTAGATGCTTGCATAGGATCCGTATTTAATTCACTCAATCAACTTGCTTCACATCTAATTTTTCAACTCACTCAAATCTAATCAGATCTGTAGTTTTCACTGATAACATTGCCTCTGATTCTAATAGTTTTCAAATTGCTTAAGCTTCCGCAAAAGTGGCTAAGATCTATTCATCCCCCCCCCTTCTAGATCTTTTCCACACATTTACTTCGATCCTTCAATTGGTATCAGAGCGGGTTTACATCGATCTGATTTGAACTGAGCAGTTTTTGTTTCTGAGTATTGAGTGTTTGATTGTTTGCTTGTTTGTTTGTTTGCTTGTTTAACTCCTTTTCTGTGCATTTACTTAAGTGTCATGGACTCAAAGGGTTTCATAGCTGAGGGCCATTCCATAAATAGGCCACCATTTTTAATGGTTTGGACTATTCTTATTGGAAGTAGAATGCAAGTGTTCTAAGGGCCCAAAACTATGAGATCTGGAAAGTTGTAGAGGTGGGTCCCTATGAGAACCAGGGAGAAGAAGACACCTGGACAAGGGAACAAATAAGGAAGGCTACACTGAATTATAGTGCCATGAACATGATTCAGTGTGCTGTCCATCCCAAGGAGTATTCGAGAATCTCTATGTGCAAATCTGCCAAAGAGATGTGGGATAAACTCGAACTACTCTATGAGGGAACATCTCAGGTCAAGGAGACCAAGGCAAACATTTTAGTTTCAGAATATGAACTCTTTATGATGAAATCTAATGAATCTATTTCTGAAATGTTTGCCAGATTCATGGTGATAGTCAATGGACTCAAGGCTTTGGGTAAGGAGTATACTGATGCAGACTTGGTAAGAAAGATTTTGCGTTCACTTTCTTCACTTTGGCATACCAAGGCCACTGTTATTGAAGATTCAAAAGATTTGTCCAAGATTTCCTTGGATGAATTGATTGGATCTTTAATGACATATGAAATAAACTTAAAAAGAAATGAAGAGCACATCATTAAGACCAAGCCTATGGCACTCAAAGCCTCTTCAAGCAACAAAGATAAAAATCAGGATAAAACAAGTTCTGAAGAATCTGAGTCGAATGAGGATGAGATTGCCCTCATGACCAGACAATTCAGGAAATTCTTGAATATAGGAAAGGGAAAATGACTGGGAAAAAGAAATTTCCCTCAGGTAAGAAGAACACTTCCTCTTCCAATTTCAATAAGAATCATAAACCTGATGAAAATGTTATCTGTTACAGGTGCAACAAGCCAGGGCACATGAAAGGAGAGTGTCCTGAGAATAAGAAGGAAAAGCACAAGAGATTCCAAAAATATAAGAAGCCAAAGGCCATGGGCCACTTGGTCTGATGAAGATACAAGTGAGGAAGAAGAAGAAAAGAAGTCCTCAAGCTCAGAGAGTGAGGAAGTTTGCTTCATGGCCAACAGCACAGATGGAAAGGTAAATACTTCCTTTGAAGATTATAGTGTTGAAGATTGGCAGGATGTGTATGCAGAATTAGTTGAAAGATATTCTGAAATGAGAAAAGAAAATAAACACATCAAAAAGAAAATTGAAAATCTCTACCATAATCAATCTTCAAACAATAGAATCTGTGAACTGGAATCTGAAGTAACAGATTTGCTTGAAGAAAAAGAAATCTTCTGAACCTTGTTGATGAATTAAAACTTGCCTCTCAAAAGGCCTCCCAAGAATTCAGAAACTTAAATGAAAAGCTGGAAATTGAAAAACAAGAAAAACAACAGAAAATTGAAGAAATTGAAGCTCTTAAAAACCAGCTAAAGGAAAGGGAGGAGGTTATCCAAACCTTCACAAAAGGCCAAGATAACCTAGAGGCATTGCTAGGATCCAACATGACAACCACATCTCATGGATTAGGATTCAACAAGAAGAAACCCCAAAAGACAAATCTGGTGAGAAAAAGGGAAAAGCACCACTAATTAATTTGTCAAGGGTCCTAATCTGGAAAACACTGAAATTCAACAAACAGCAAACAAAACCCTAAACAAAACTCAAAACAAATCAAAAACCAAAAACAAAAGAAGACTATCAGGTCGACACAGTCCCCTGACAGGTCGACACCAGTCCACAAGAAGAAGACTTCTGTGGCAGTTGTGTCGACACCTGTACAGGAGAGGTCGACCTGCTCAACACCAAAAACCATAACAACTCAACCAAAAATTCAAACAAAAATCTGAAAAACAAGAAAAAGGGAAAAGAAATAATCCATGAAAAACCTTGGACCTCCAAGAAAACACTTCAAGAAGATTGGACTAATCCTTGGAACCAATGGTATGAAAATCCCTGTTGGTATTATCCTCAAAATTCTTATCCAAATTTCTGGATGTACCAACACAATCCATGGATTCCACCTCCTCCTCTGAACTCAATTTTCAAATGAAAAACTCCCCTCCAACCAAAAACAAAGATCTTGGTGCTTTCATTCCTAAAAGAAAGAACAAACAGAAGAAGGCTGAAAACACCAAGTAACAAAACAAAAATCTAAAACAACTCAAATTGGGTGAGAAAGGATTTGATATCTGTGCTAAATCATACTGATGGTCCCAACTCTGTTTGGGTACCAAAATCTTCTCTCCATTGATCTTTGTGCAGGAAGGTCGTGCACCCAACACCAATGTTGGTTTCTTGATAGTGGGTGTTC
The DNA here is from genome assembly GCA_014218235.1 of Colocasia esculenta. Taxonomy (NCBI): domain Eukaryota; kingdom Viridiplantae; phylum Streptophyta; class Magnoliopsida; order Alismatales; family Araceae; genus Colocasia; species Colocasia esculenta. Next base: position 32,383,797 of record CM024763.1, on the reverse strand, counting down.
ACGACACATGACTGGAGATAGAGCCAAATTTTCCTGTCTAATTGAAAAGGAGGGAGGGTCAGTCACCTTTGGAGGTAAAAATAAAGAAAGATCATTGGATCTGGTAAGGTTGGTCAAACTTCTTCAAACTCAGTAGATAATGTTTTGTTAGTTGATGGACTTGATTATAATTTGCTCAGTATTAGCCAACTTTGTGACAAAGGTCACAAGTTGTGTTTGAATCTGATTTTTGCAAAAAATTGATTCATCAACTGACAAAATCAAATTCTGTGGAAAAAGAGAAAACAATGTCTACATGATCAACCTTAATAAAAACTTTTCTGAAAATCTTTGTTTTGTTGCAAATAAAGATGAAATTGCATGGACTTGGCACAAAAGACTTGGCCATGCAAGTTTCAGAACAATGGATAAGTTATTAAGATTGAATTGGTTAAAGGTCTTCCTGAATCACTCTCTAAAGTTGAAAATCAATTTGTGGGATCTGTGCTAAAGGAAAACAAACAAGAAAATCTTTTAAAACCTTCAATGAGGTACTTACTTCTAGGCCACTAGAACTTCTTCACATGGACCTTTTTGGGCCAACAAGAGTTCTAAGCTTAAGTGGCAAGAGATATGGATTTGTAATCATTGATGATTTTACTAGATTTACTTGGTTATTTTTCTATCCCACAAAAGTGATACTTGCCTTGAATTCAGGAATTTCTGTACCACTATCTTAACAACTTATCCATATAAAATCAAACATTTTAACTGATCATGGGGTGAATTTGATAACACATCCTTTTCTGATCTATGTGCTGAATTTCAAATCTTTCACAAGTTCTCTTCACCTAGAACTCCAGAACAAAATGGAGTTGTAGAAAGAAAGAATAGAACTCTTGTGGAAATGGCTAGATCCATGCTCTTAGGAAGTTATTTGCCCAAATCCTTCTGGGCTGAAGCTGTTAACACAGCCAATCACATCCTAAACAGAGCTTTGGTCAGACCAAAGATCAAAAAACCCCCTATGAATTGTTGAAAAAAAAAAAGCCAACTGTTGCTTACTTCAAAACTTTTGGGTGCAAGTGCTTTGTACACAATAACAACAAAGAAAACCTTGACAAGTTTGATGCTAAGAGTCAGGAAGCTATCTTCCTTGGCTATTCAGAAGTGTCAAGGGCTTTCAAAGTGTACATATTGAAAACCAAAACTGTTGAAGAATCACCACATGTTATTTTTGATGAAAATTCCTTTTCCACTAATGATTCTAAATCTTGCAGGGAAAAACAAGACAATGAAGAGGATGACCTCATTGTGGATTCTTCACCAACCGTTGAGGAGATTAACAACATTGAAGAGAACCTGAACAACATCTCACCATCTTCAAGTGGTTCAGGTAATATTGCTCCAGAAGTGGGCACTTCTCAACAGGTAATTTCTGAACCTCGTTTTCTAAGAGACACCCATTAGACAGTGTAGTTGGCAACCTAAATGATAGAGTTAGGACCAGATCATCCTTTTTGCAAAACATTGAAGAAGACTCACTAGCTCTAATTTCCCAAATTGAACCCAAGTCAATTGATGAAGCCTTATCCAGTTCTGATTGGATTGATGCTATGCATGATGAGCTTCATCAATTCGAAAGAAATCAAGTATGGGAATTAGTACCTAGACCTAGTGACCAAGCAGTGATTGGTACTAGATGGTTTTCAGAAATAAATTAAATGAATCTGGTCAGGTAATTAGAAACAAAGCTAGGCTAGTTGCAAAGGGGTATAACCAAGAATTTGGAATTGACTTTGAAGAATCTTATGCCCCTGTAGCTAGACTAGAAGCTGTGAGAATTTTCCTTGCTTTTGCATCCTCCATGAAATTAAGGTTTATCAAATGGATGTCAAAAGTGCATTTCTAAATGGATATATAAAGGAAAATGTTTTGTTGAACAACCTCCTGGATATGAAAATGAAAAAATCCTAACCATGTTTTCAAGCTTAATAAGGCACTCTATGGTCTTAAACAAGCTCCAAGAGCTTGGTATGATCGTTTGAGTTCCTTTTTACTTGAAAAAGGATATTCTAGAGGTAATGTTGATCAAACATTGTTCACAAAAACAGTAAAAAATCAAATAATTGTGGTCCAAATTTATGTTGATGACATAATTTGGCTCCACCAATAAAGGCCTTTGCACTGAATTTTCAAATCAAATGAAGAATGAATTTGAAATGAGCTTAATGGGAGATTTAACATTCTTTTTGGGATTGCAGGTTAACCAAACCAATGAAGGAATCTTCATCAGTCAAACCAAATATGTCAAGGAGCTACTGAAAAGGTTTGACTATCAGAATCTTAAACATTCAAGCACACCCATTGCAATAAATGCTAAGCTAGAAGAAGACCCATCTGGTAAGTCAGTAGATCCAAAGACCTACAGAGGTATGATTGGCTCTCTGCTCTACCTTACTACTTCTAGACCTGACATTCAGTTTTGTGTATGCTTATGTGCTAGATTCCAATCTAATCCTAAAGAAAGTCATATGCTTGCTGTGAAAAGAATTTTTAAATATCTTGTTGGAACATGTGACTTAGGAGTTTGGTATCCTGCTGGTTGCAAGTTAGAATTGTTTGCCTACTGTGATGCTGATTATGCTGGGTGTAAGTTAGATAGAAAAAGCACAAGTGGCTTGTGTGTATTTCTAGGTGGGTGCCTTATTTCTTGGGCTTCTAAGAAGCAACATTCAGTTGCTCTGTCAACTGCAGAAGCTGAATATGTTGCAGCAGGTAGATGTGGAACTCAGATTCTCTGGGTGAAACATCAACTTCTTGATTACAACCAAGACTTAGGGTGTGTACCCATCCTATGTGATAACACTAGTGCCATAAATTTGTCTAAAAACCATTCAGCACTCCAGAACAAAACACATTGAAATTAGACATCATTTCTTGAGAGATGAGGTTGCAAAGAAATCTTTTGAACTCCATTTATTGAAACTGAAAAACAAATTGCAGACATATTCACAAACCCCTTCCTGAAAACAGATTTTCATCATTAAGGAGAGAACTTGGTCTTTGTAAATGTCCACCTTCTTGATCTCTCTTAAGTTTGGGTTGAGTGCTATGCATTGTCTAAGGGGAGTTCTTTGCATTTCATAACTCCTTGCTTCCTCAAGCTACATTGCTCATATCTCTCTCATTTCAATTCCATTTCCCTTTTACAATAAATTCCTCACTTCTGATTGTGTTGAAACTTCTTGGTATATCAAATAGTGACTTGGAGAAGGACAGGTTATGCTTGTCTGGACACTTTCACTATGCGTGAGAACATATCTCCGCCAAGTACTAAGAAGTCAATGTGCACTAATTGAGGGGGAGCTTTTATTGTTCAAAGAGAATTTCTTTTCTGATTTCAAAACTTGCACAGTTTTAACTTCCATTTCTTTTTTATAATGAATTCTTCAACTTTATTGTATTGAAATCTCTTGGTATATCAAATGGTGACTTGGAGAAGGACAGTTATGCTTGTCTGGACACTTTCACTATGCGAGAGTATGTGTCTCCGCCAAGTACCAAGAAATGGATATACAATTGTTGAGGGGAAGTCTTGTTGTCCAAGAAGAAAATTTCTTTCTGATTTCAAAATTGAATATCCTTATTTTGATGACAAATGGTTGAAATCATCATCTCAGGGGGAGCTAGAAAATTCACAAGTCATCTTTTTGCAAATTTCAAAACCCTTCTTGCATTTCATCAATTCCTTGCATGATGTCCTCATTCTAAAGTCTAGAGTCACAAAATGAACCTTGAGTGATATATTATATTTTTTTCACTTACAACTATGTCTCTCAATCCACAGAAATTCAGATCTCTTCCTAAACTAAATGAAAATTTGTGTCTTGAACTTAAAACATTTCCTTGTTTGCAACTGATGACTGGATGTATTTGAATTCTATCTCACAAACTCTCCAAAATATTGTAAAATCCAACAGAGCAATGGCATTTGTGCTGAGAAACTGCACACCTTCACAATGAATGAAGTGCTATGTATGTCATGAGGCATTATTGCTAACTCTGTTCAAAGGGATCTAAATTCAAAATAACTTCAAATTTAAGCAATTATGTGCTATGCTTTTTGATGATGACTGAGTAACTGGAAATATTGGCGTCTACAAAACGTATATTTCATGTCAAAAGGTCATCATTACCCCTTTGAGACTTGACAATGACTAAATCTTAAGTATCCAGGGACTATGGTGTGTAAAAAGCACTAGTACTTGAGTGAAAGAGATTTATATCATTTGATAGTTTGTTAAAAGAACAAAAATATGAAAATTATTGGAGATTTGTTTAGAAGAATCATCTTCCTCCTTCATCAAGTTGTTCTTTAAGTTTGTGTTTTACTTTCAACACAACTGTATTTAGTCTAGATGATATCTTTAATTCTTGAAAATTGAGAAACATGGTAGCTTTTGGTTGATTGTTAGATACATTATATCCCTCAATTTATCATTTTGTTGATTCAAGTCTGGAATGCTAATATCCTGTTGGAAATTGTGTGAAACACTTGAACTGTGATGAATTTTTGCAAAATACAACAAATGAATTTTTAGGCCTCTTAAAAATCCTTGAAATGATAATTCCTCTCATTATTTATCATTATAAAGATGTCCCCAAATTTCTCAAAAATTTCCTCTAAAAAATTTAAATTTCTTTCAAGGCTGTGTCGACACAATTCTCTCTCGTGTCGACACACAACCCAATCAGGTCGACACAATTCTCTCTCGTGTCGACACACAACCCCAGTCAGGTCGACACACCCTTCCTCATGTGTCGACACTGCCTTCTTGCCAGACCCTTTTCAAACCTTTCGGGTTCACCTTAAACCCTTGTTGTTCCTGCGGGCAGTGTACCACTGCATCCTTTTTTTTGGCATCAGGTCGACCGACGACCCCATTTCACTCCTTTCCGGCAAGAATTCCTCCAAATTCTCTCTAAATCGCATCAATTCTTCATCAGCTCTAAGCTGTTTCAAATGACTGAAAAGAACTCAGAGCATCTTGTAGAGCATTCTGATAGATTGGAGATTATCTTCACACTAGGTGACAACTATCCATGAAACATTAGGTCAAGCATGAAGAATGGACAAACGATTGTCAGACATTGAGATTCTTCTAGCCTCCAATTCCTCCTCCCCTCCATCTCTACCTAATGACATTTTTTGATAATGTCAAAGGGGGAGAAGAATGAATGAATTGAATGTAATATCTTGATGTAATGATCTTTTGAATGAAATGAATGGTTGTCTTTTGAATGAAATGAATGGTTTGTTTGGCTTCATGCAAATTTTGTCTTTATGTTTGAATACTTGTTTAAATTGTTTGACTTGTGTGCCAAAACTTAAAAAGGTCATTGACAAGTATAAACAAAAAGGAAAAAAAACTTAAACAATCAAAATTGCTTAAATCACACTTCATCAAAACCACATTGAAATATGGATTTAATGTTGCCATCATCAAAAAGGGGGAGATTGTTGGGTTGAACGCAAATTCATATCATTTCCCTCCTATTTTGATGATGACAAGAGGTGTTCTTAAAGCAATTAATTGAAACATGTCAAAAACATCATACCTGAGGTTCATATTCAAAAAGTATTTTTCAAATCACATTTATCATTTATAGTCATGATAAATCATTAACTAATGATATATGTTTATTTTTCAGGTACAAACATTTTTATGCAGAAGATGTGTCGACACACTCATCAATGGTGTCGACACAACAACACAGATTTAAAGACAAAATGAATAAGAATGTTGAGACTGTGTCGACACATGTCAAGAGTGTGTCAACACGAGTGGCAGTTTTTCAGAAATCAAGCTACCCAGGTCAACACACTCATAGAGCAGGTCGACACTAGACCCAGTTCCCAGAACAGCCAGTTGAGAAATTGGGACAGCAGGTCGCCACACTCATAGAGCAGGTCGACACTAGACCAGTTCCCAGAACAGCCAGTTGAGAATTGGGACAGCAGGTCGACACACTCAAGAGCAGGTCGACACGGGATCTCTTTCTAGAACAGCCTTTCTCATATCTGGGACAGTGTGTCGACACTACCACCAGGGCAGGTCGACCACTACGGAAACTTTTCATCCTAAAAGTTGATGGCTGCCACGTGTCCTCCTAGGGCGATCAGAATCTGTCTAGGAAAGCGTGCCCTTGTACCCCAAAAGGGTATCTTTGGAATCCTAAGGGTATAAAAGGTTCTTTTGGCCTGCCTTCATAAGAATCAACGGACCAAACTCTCTCAGAGCCTCCAAGAAGCTCCTGGCGGCCAGAAGAGCTCGTGTCTCCTTCCTCTGCTCTCCAATTGCTTCTGGAAGACCAATTCCCACAATTCAAGGTGTGGGAATTGGAATTTGAGTCCTGAAGATTCCTCTGAAGCATTCCAAGGAGGCAGATCCTGTAGAAGACTTCATTGGTGAAGAATTCGAGGAAGATCCACTTCTCAGATTGCAGAGCATCGACTTGGACTTCAAGCTTCACATGCTTCTTCCCAATTCAAGCCTCTACAAGGGAGTACACTGAAGAACGAAGACTTTCAATTCAACTTAATTCTCTTCTGTTCTTCTGAGATATCTTTGGGATTATGCAAGTACTTCTGCATAACTCTCTTTAGAGTTCTCAAACTTCGACTAGATCTATTGCTAGAGGATCTTAGTCTTAAGTTGGTGTCTAGCAGTTTCAGTGTGAGCATTGTGCTCAGGGTGTTGTGAGCCGTCGAGCTCAGTCTGAGTTGTAAGCTCAGGGTTGGTTTGAGCAGTTTTGCTCTGTGTTTCTAGAGTAGTCTTTCTCTAGAGGTTGTGTGAGTTGTATGCTCTGAAGTATTGGAGTTGTCATACTCCTTTGGGTGTGTAGCCCAGTTGTGTTAGTGAAGCCTCACGGGTGTGAGGGGTGGATGTAGGAATCACATGGGTGATTTCCGAACCACCTAAAAATCCTGTGCATTTGTCTTCTGTGGTTTGATTGATTCATTCGCTAGATGCTTGCATAGGATCCGTATTTAATTCACTCAATCAACTTGCTTCACATCTAAATTTTTCAACTCACTCAAATCTAATCAGATCTGTAGTTTTTCACTGATAACATTGCCTCTGATTCTAAATAGTTTTCAAATTGCTTAAGCTTCCGCAAAAGTGGCTAAGATCTATTCATCCCCCCCCCTTCTAGATCTTTTCCACACATTTACTTCGATCCTTCAAGAGGTTCAATCAGTCTATCGATTGTTCCAACACTTGGGGGGTGAAAGTAACCCGTAGAAACTAACGGAGTTCAAATTGAACTCCAAGTTTGAGCTCGATGCCCAAATTTACATTTCCTAAAAGAACTTACTTTAAAGTCAATAAACATGGGTTTAAGAGGATCAAAATTAACAATATAAGTCCGATTAATTTCTCAATGACTCCTACACGACCGAGAAGGTGAGAATGACTTGTAGAAATTGACGGAGTCCAAATTGGCTCCCGATATGACTGGGCAATCAATTTTTCATTTTCTTAACTAGTTTGTTTAAAATCTATGAACTTGTGTTGAGGGTCCAAAATTGAAAAGAAATGTCCAATCAGTATATCGATTATTCCAACACGACTTGGGGGGTGAAAGTAACCCATAGAAACTGACGGAGTTCAAATTAGACTCCAAGTTTGAGCTCGATGCTCAAATTTACATTTCCTAAAAGAACTTACTTTAAAGTCAATAAACATGGGTTTAAGAGGGTCAAAATTAAAAATATAGGTCCGATTAATTTGTCAATGACTCCTACACGACCGGGAAGGTGAGAGTGACTTGTAGAAATTGACGGAGTCCAAATTGGACTCCTGATTTGAGCAAAATGTTCAAAACTATCATTCGTCACATTCAGTTAAATGAAAAACATCTTGCTTTCAATTTTAAAGAAAAATTAATTTATTTATTAAGTATTTTATTTTAATTTTTTTATAAATAATGTAAAGGATCATCCGTCGCGAGATGTTGGGTGAGACGAGGACCAAGATGACACATATGCAGAGGATTTGTGATTTCATATTAGTTGTGTGGATGTGTTGTAATTTTATTATGGATTTTTATGTTTGTTGTAGTTTATGTGATGATTTGTAGAGATTGTGATTTGTGTAGTTGATTTATTGTAGTATTATTTATTATTATTTATCAGGTGATTTATTGTCATTTATGTTAAATTTATATTAAATTTTTTTATGAAAATAGCGACCGAGTAGCGACCGATTTTATTATGTCGCTAGTCGGTCACTATTATTGGTCGCTACTTACATAGCGACGACATTAATGTTGGTCGCTATATCGGTCTCTAACTTAGAGACCGATATAGAGACCGCATAGATCGGTCGTTGTTAGTGACCAATATTGCGACCAACATATCGGTCGCTAATAGCGACTGATCTGCAACTGACTACTTCGGTCGCTAATGGCGACCGATATTGCGACCATTGTAGATTGGTCGCTAATAGAGACCGAAACAGTGACCAATTTTTTTCGGTTGCTTAATAGTGTCAAGATTATAGCGACCAAAATGTTCAGTCACTAGTCGGTTGCAAAACGGTCACAGTACTCTATTGTGACTGAATTGTGACCGATTAGAGACCGACAGTGTCGGTCGCTATTCGCGCCTTTTCTTGTAGTGTGGTGAAGGTTCCATACCCACACTTACAAAGAGAGCAGTGCTTTATGTTAAAGATGTCAGATCTATTTTGCTTCATTTTCTTATATTGTAGGGTTTAATCTCATTGACATTAGGATTACCTGTTCTTGGTATCATAGCATTTCTGCCATTCATTAAAAATGTCATAACAATCCCAACTTGGTGAATTGAAGAGTAGTGCCTTGAGCTTTACAGAACCCCTCAATACCAAAATGGATGTTTTGTATCCTGAGATGCATCTAAACACAGGAAAGCCTAAAGGACCACAAAACCCAGGGGGTTATGATCTGGGTTTGCTTACATCAACATCTGAAATGAACTTGGCTATTTAGTTATGGCAAATGTGTCAAAATATTGTTATTGTTGCAAAACCAGCTGCAACAGTTAGCAGACCCAAAGTTCCTCGCTACAGGGGAAAAACATGAAGATACAATAAAAGGCAGAAGAAAAGTTGGAAATTGGACCCATCTTTTGAGTTTCAATAAATAGAACAATAAAAATCAAAATATTTTTCTAGTGAAAGACAAATTTCAAAGTAAAGATGGATGTGATATGACACATTGGAGAAAAGACATATCTAGAGAAAATCATCATTGTCCAATGGTAAGCCAGAGTTGGACAAATTAAGGACCAAATAATCAAAGTGAACCACTTCCAACTTCACCTGACAGAGTTCAGTTACCCTGGCTGATCCTAGTGATCTGATCATGCGCAGAGTAGATATAATGAAATTTTTCTACAAAAACATGATAGAAGACTAATCTACCATTTTAGTGAATTATTGATCTGCCATTTTTACTGTGTCATTTATCAAATTCTATTGATAAGTGGATGATATTCTCATCCTATTTTAGGTACTTTTAAGTACTAAACTATTACTCTACATCCGGAAGCATATGAGTAAAAAAATCAACCAGAAAAAAAGGTACAAGGAAAGATTATGACTCTTTTAGAAGAAGAAATGTGCCCAGAAAGGAAAATTGACATACGTTCACCAACAAGAAATACATGCCATGTCTCCCCTTGACGAGAACCTATTCCAACAAAGAATCTTTCTTCCCACTTGTCCCCCCATTTAGCACCTAATTCAGTCTCTGTCCATTTATCTGTCCTGAGAAAAAAAGCGAAGAAGTCAAGTACAATCACTTTCCAACATTAGTGATGTTATGTAATGATATCAGAAAAAGACCAACATTAGTGATATTATGTGATGGATCATTTAGCAGTCCCCCATTCCCCAAAAGTTGGATCCAGTAACATTAGTGATGTTTATTAATTGCTTCACAATTCACTTCAAAAGAGAAGAAAAATTCTCAATTGAAATGAGGAAAGAATCGGCCAGTTTGTTAACTCAAAATCATCATAAATAGTCACAAACTTGCAAATTGCAATCCCATAGTTTCAACTAACAAAATTAAAATGTTTCTACACACAACATTAACCAGGATGCAATGCCAATATAATACTATGGAAATGACAATCCCTCACTGCATGGACTATTTAACTAGGAGGTTTCAGATAGAAAGTGCATGTTCACAAGTATTTGTTGAAAGATGTTACATGACATTAAAAGAGCCCAGTTTACATCCAGGATGATCATGCATGAATGTTAGCTATCACATTCATAACACATTAAAAAGTGGCAGATTTTACTGAAAAGATGAACTCCAAGTGAATCACCCACTCTCTGTCAACAATAAAAATTGGATGCAACCAAATTGAAAAGAGCAAGGGATAAAGAATTTAGAGAACCATTTAAGAACAGATCCTCTTCCATCATAGTGCTCTCCCCACTTCTCCCACCATGACTGTTCCTTCAATTTACCATACTTGTGTGCCCCTTTCTCTGTCCAGCCCTTGGCATCATACTTCTCCCACCTGGGCAGCATGGACAAAGTATAGTGAAATTAAGTGCATTTCAGACTCAAAAATCAAAAACAACATGAGGGTAAATAAACTACATTTCACTGAAAACATTACTTACCATTTCTCATACCATCCAGCAATTTCAGACCCTGATTTTGCCTGTTTCTGAGCACTCCTCTCTATCCTTGCTAAGTTACTGCATTTATACAGTAGAATTTTAGTAAATGTATGAAAATTAATAATAGTTCATCCTATCTCAATACAATCAACTTGTCTAATTAGAGGATGTAATTTCACCCACTTTTAAGAAGAAGGCAAATTGGAGGGTGATGTTCTTTCTTATATTTCATTTTTCTCATTTTCTCTATGCTTCAATTTTTGGAATTGTTTTTAAGTAGCTTGCTTTCATAGAAGGGAACAAAATGGAAGGCCAGTGCCAAACTATATAGCTCTTATCAACCAAATTCAGTGTATTTTGAAAGAAATGACCACAAATCAAAATCTTAATACTCATAACATTAAAAAACAAATGGGAAAATGCTCTCTAATGATGGGTGTTGAGGGAGAAAAGCAGTGATTAAGTAACAAAAAGACCTACTACTGCTTAATATCTTAATTGACAATGTAACTATTTGATTGAAGCTTCTAAAACTGAAGATCCAAAAGCCAGAAATAAAACTTAAGAAGATTGATGTTTCATGTCAAGTCCTAGTGGTATCTTTTAAATCAGTAGACAAGAAACATGCACAACAAAATGCCTCAAATGAAATTTCATACTTTTGATATAAGGGGAAATTAAGTTGATGATAATGACATTTCAACCATTGTAAACATATAATTAGGTATCTCTGCTTTTGCATTTTCTTCAGAACTAGACTGGTTTTAATGGAGATTCTTGCATAGGTTTTGACAAGACTCCATTTCACTTTTCACCTGCTTTGTCAAAGAAATATGGTCATTTATAAAACGATGTCATAAAATTTAAAAAAAAAAAGAGGGAAAGCTCATACATTTTGTCTCCCCTTTTCTAATCTCATGTTTGACTGACATTGGGTGTGTCTCTAGAACAAGATAGCAGCATGCAGACCATTTTATGAGTAATAACCCAATGTACTATCCTTTGAACTATAGATTCATGTACCACTACCATTATCTATATGCTTGCTTTTAAAGCATATTATATTATTCTTTAAAACATATAGTTGTAGCAGAAAAAACTAAAAGAATTAACCGCCTTGGAACTGAGCCGCCTGCATTGTTGCATAGGTCAGTCCACCTAGGGCCTAGACAGTAATGGGTCCAGCCAACTCACTAACCCTAGGCATTCCAATCATTAACTTGGTCCTCCTCCCACCTCTCAGCTTTTCCTTTTTCCCCCTTCTTTTCTTCTCTTCACTGTCTGCTGCCCCTCTGTTCAGTGCTCTCTCTCTCTCTCTCTCTCTCTCTCTCTCTCTCTCTCTCTACATTTCCTCTCTTCCCCATCTTGTATCCTTCAAGATAGCACCCGCACTTAGAGAGAGAGTCAGACATTGGGTGGAGAGAGAGAGAGAGAGAGGAAGAGGTTGAGTAGAGAGAGGAAGAGGTTGAGTAGAGAGAGAAAGAGATTGGGAGAGAGAGAGAGAGAGAGAGAGAGAGAGAGTACATAGTGCTCACCGATCACTGACCAGAGAGAGAGAGAGAGAGAGGAAGAGCGTTGGAGATGGAGGTGGCGGTCTGGATCCGAAGGCTCGGCCACTGAATGGCCGTCGAGGAGTCAGTGTGATGCCGAGGAAGAGTGGTTTGCTGTCGTTGCTGTTAAGAAGAAGAAGAAGAACAAGGAACAGCAGGGGGCTGCCTAGTTACCGTCAGTGGCTCTACGGCGCAGCATGTAATGCCCCAACGCGGAATATCAGAGCGATATTACAGTTATTAATAGTACAGAGCGAGGAAATAAATAACAAACCATTGCACAAATGGGAATAACATCATATAACTCCATCTTCATTAATAATCCATCAGCTAACTATTACATCAACTATTCAGAGCCAAAACTAGGGCCCATAGTACTTTATTCGATTTCAAAATAATACATAAAGACTAACTGACTCATAACTATACTAACTAACTACTAAACCATTGGTTGCCGTAAATGGTCACTCCTGAGCATCCTCCTCAGTCCCATCCTCATGTGTGTGGTCATCTCCATCCAACTCACCTGAACACATGAAATAAATATGCAGGATGAGCGAATAACGCCCAGTAGGACTTAATATCTCGTAAAAATAAGCATGTTTTAAGTGTTTAATGTCCTTATAAGGCAGGATACTAGAACAAGTAGTCATGTATAGTCAAGAGAACGACGTAACAAGACAACGTGGAATAATAGCACAATCACGAGAGTATAACATCACAAGAATTGACCATATCACGAGACAGCAAGTAAACTAATCACGATAGCAAGTATGGGTTGATATTCTTTCAACCCCGAGTTCAAGTAACAAACAAATGATTGATTGATTGTCATATATTGAATCTTGTGTGTCATGCGTTAGGTGTATGCCATCACCTAGATCATCAGACCCCCGTGAGTTATTGTTGGCCCTTTTGGTACGACAGCAAGCTAACCTAGAGGGGGGGGGGGGGTGAATAGGTTTTTCTGATTTCTGAAACACAAGCTTAAACACAGAAAATTATTACTTGAAAGTTTGGTTAGTTTAGTGTGATAATGATTAGCAGTGCGGAAGCAAATAAACAATCACACAAATGACATAAGAGATTTATCCTGGTACGGCCCTTCCCACATGGAAGTCCTACGTCCAGTCCCTAAGCAACCTCTTGGGATTTCACTAACCAAGGGTACAGTCCCGCTCAAGGACACTACAACACCCAGTACCCCAGCTGGTCTTCTTCTCTATCCCGGGCAAGAAGGCAGCCCACTTCTTTTATAGGCTCAGAATCAAACCTCCTGGTACAAACCCCAGTGCGGTTCTACTAGACACAAACCCCTAGCTAGGTTCTACACTGTATACAGTCCTACAGTTGGACAGAAATCTTTCTTAGAAAAGAAAGATCAGACCAAGAGCTATTACAAGATGAACACTAAGAACTAGCTCACAGTCAAGGACTCTCCCCTAAATTTACAATGAGCTCAGAGAGAGAATGAAGAGAGAAAAGAAAGCTTGAAGGCTTGAATGCTTCAGAAGCTTGAACACATCTTTTGGGCTCAGGCTCTTTCTCTCTTTTCCTTTGAGTGTATGTGACGATGAGGTTCCTCACTAGTTGTACACTCCTTCAAAGATTTTTAGGAAAGCTCTGCCTTTCTTCAACCTTGCTTCACCTTTTATATGAGCAGCTTTTGAAGATCCGTTGGAGTTCTAGCCATTGCTCATCTTCTCTTCATTTGTCTTAATCAGACTCGGTGGTCTTCGAGGTCTATAAGCATAGAAGAGAGTGTTAGCATAAAAGAGTGTTTACAAGATAACAGTGCATGCTACTGTGTTTCTGCTAACATGCTGAAAATAGTAGTTCATATCTTTTTCTGACACGACTCTGAGATATGCATGCAGCCTTTTTGTCAGAAGATATTGACTTTTCATTAGGCGCCAACATATTTGAAACATCTGAATATAAAGGAAATCGACGTTTACATGAAGTCGATGTTTGGACAAAATCGATGTTTACATGAAAGTAAATCGATGTTATAAGTATAGGCAAATCGATGGCCAAATTGATGTTCAATCATAAGCAAATCGATGTTTAACTTATCAAATCAATGTGAGAAGCAAATCGTTGTTCTCACTTATGAAATCGTTATGATGATCAAATCGTTATGGAAAGTAAATCGATGTGAAACTTATCAAATCGTTGTGAAGCCTTAGCGAATCGTTATAGAAGGCAAATCGATGTGAGGGCAAATCGTTGCGCTCACTTATCAATTTGTTATGAGCATTAACGAATCGTTATGAGAACCAAATTGATATGAGCGCAAATCGTTGTTCTCACTTATGAAATCGATATGAGAGCAAATCGTTGTTCTCACTTATGAAATCGTTATGAGAAACAAAATCGATATGAGAGCAAATCGTTGTTCTCACTTATGAAATTGATATGAGAGCAAATCGTTGTTCTCACTCATGAAATCGTTATGCGATCAAATCGATGCTTCACTTAACGAATCGTTACACAATCAAATCATTGTGTGAGTTATCAAATCATTGTTAGTGAAATCGATGTGACAATTTGAATAGAAATCGATGTATATTGAATGAACACCGACTTAGCATTTAGTGCGCCATATTGCATCAATGTGAGACTCAGTATTTTGCTATGAGATTGATGTGACACAGATGAAACAAAATGTTCAATTTAAGTTACATCATAAATTTTGTTAGCACCAAAATATGAAGGTAATAAAGAGTGGTTCAACAATCTCCCCCTTTTTGGTGACGACAAAATTTATGAGATTTTCTGATATACATAAATATATAAAGCAAAGAGTTTTAAGAAAAATTCATACAAACTCTCCCCCTTTTTGTCACTAACAAAAAAGGAAGGATCTTACCATGCATTCTCTCCCATTTGAGAAAATGTCTTACCATTGAGGGGTTCAACAATGATAGATATTCAATGAATAACTCCCCCTTAGTGAAGGCTCCCCCTGAGCATGAGACTCCCCCTTAATGTGAAGCAAGTCAGATCTTGTTGCTCTTGACCTTATACATTTTGATAGCCAAGTCTTCAAGATTTTTATCTGCATACATCTTAACAGTAAACTTGCAAACATTGTTAGTAGCAATAAAAAAAAAATTAATATTTATGACTACTCCCTCTTCATATGAGATTTGGATGAAGAGTTGGCAGTCACTCTTGCCTTGAGCATCCTTGATCCTGATGCTCCAAGGCTAACCTGCAAACAAATTACTAAAAGATAGGTACCCAAATCGTTTTTGGTCCCTGATGGTTAGATGCATAAAAGTATCCTTTCAGAATCCAACTAGGTGTCTTGTTGTGCAGGTATTTACGGTGTGTCCTACTTTATTACAATGAGAGCAACAATGAATATAGTTTATTTTGCAGTTTTGATTGCCCTTGATTTGAACAAACCTTTTAGAAACCTTTTTATTTTGATGCACCTTGGATATTTCAGGTTTCTTTTTCTGAGGCGTGTTGGTTTCTATTACAAATTTTGGTAAAGGATATTTACCTGGAATTGTTGCTTGTTTTTCTTTTTCTGAAGGCATGTATCCAAACCCTTGTTTATTATTTCCAGATTTTGATCCTTTTAAGCATATGGCTAAAGATGTTTTCCCTTTAGTTAATTTTCTAACTAATTCTTTTAAATACAGATTTTCTTCAGTTAGAGTTTTAAATTTTTCTTCTAACTCTATCTTCTCATTATTCTTACTTTTCAAATCTTCATTTAAAAGATGATTATTATCTTTACTGACCTTTAGTTGTTTTTCCAATTGTTCCATTTCTGATTTAAGATCAGAATTAGTATTTTCCAAACAAGTAAGGTTGTTCTTGATATTTTTCAATTCTTTTACAACAACCGTGTGTTTATCATAAAGTTCATTAAAGACTTCTTCCAAGTCTTTAGATTCTGACCCTGAATTTGTGCATGAATTAAAGAATGAGTCAGAATATACCTCATCTAGTCCTACCATGAGGGCTAGATTTACTTGCACTTTCTCCGAACTTGAGCTTGATGAGTCTGAGCTTGTGTCCTCTTCATTTTCCCAAGTAGCCGCCATGGCTTTTCTTTTGAACTTCTTGTGCTGCTTCTTGGACTTTTCGGTCTTAGATGTCTAGGTTTTCTGCATTCATCACAGACTGATTCTTCTCCTCTTTCTCTTTCCTTTGGATCCTTCTTGATCCATTTTTCTTCTTCTTTAAAATCTTCTGAAGTTTGGACAGTACTTCATCAACATCACTGTCTTCAGATCCTGCAATTTTTGAGCTAGAAGAAGAAGAAGTGGAAGGAGAAGCTACCACTTTAAGAGCATTAGTACATTTCTTCTTAGATGAGCTTTTAGATAATCGCTCCATATTTATTTCATGTGCCATGAGAGAACCTATTAAATTATCAATCGACAATTTGGTTAAATCATGGGCCTCTTCAATAGCAGTTACTTTAGGTGTCCATGAAATAGTTAAAGACCTAAGTATCTTCCAAACAGTTTCTTCATTGGAAAGAGTTTTACCAAGAGAATTTAAACCTACTACTATGCTTGAAATCTATTATACATAGTAGTAATGTTTTTGTTTGGAAGTATTTTAAATTGTTCGTATTGTGAACAAGAATATCTATTCTAGTTTGTTTTACTTTATCCGTTCATTCATAAGTTATTTGCAGTTTATCCCAAATTTCTTTAGCAGATTTGCATGCAGATACTCTACTAAATTCCTTTTTATAAAGCACAACATAAATAATTTTTTGCTTTAAAATTTAGAGATAGTTTACTTTTATCAGCAGGTGTAATGGCAGTAGTGCCTTCAACAGGAACAATACAAAGTCACCTACCTCAATTACCTACCACAGATCAAAGTCTGTGCCTCGAATGAAGCATTCCATTCTCATCTTCCAATATTGGTAGTCTTCTCCATCAAAGAATGGAGGTCTGGTGACTGATTGACCTTCAGCATATCCTTGAGCTGCCATGGATCTTCTCTAAGATCGTTAGATCTTCTTGATTGATTAGAGAACCTCACTCTGATACCATTTGTTGGCCCTTTTGGTACGGCAGCAAGCTAACCTAGAGGGGGGGGGGGGGGTGAATAGGTTTTTCTGATTTCTGAAACACAAGCTTAAACACAGAAAATTATCACTTGAAAGTTTGGTTAGTTTAGTGTGATAAAGAGCAGAAGTGCGGAAGCAAATAAACAATCACACAAATGACACAAGAGATTTATCCTGGTTCGGCCCTTCCCACATGGTCCTACATCCAGTCCCCAACAACCTCTTGGGATTTCACTAACCAAGGTATAGTCCCCCTCAAGGACACTACAACACCCAGCACCCCAGTTGGTCTTCTTCTCTTTCCCGGGCAAGAAGGCAGCCCACTTCTTTTACAGGCTCAGAATCAAACCTCCTGGTACAAACCCCAGTGCGGTTCTGCTAGACACAAACCCCTAGCTTGGTTCTACACTGTATACAGTCCTACAGCTGGACAGAAATCTTTCTTAGAAAAGAAAGATCAGACCGAGAGCTATTACAAGATGACACTAAGAACTAGCTCACAGTCAAGGACTTTCCCCCAAATTTACAATGAGCTCAGAGAGAGAATGAAGAGAGAAAAGAAAGCTTGAATGCTTCAGATGCTTGAACACTTCTTCTGGGCTCAGGCTCTTTCTTTCTTTTCCTTTGAGTGTATGTGGCGATGAGGTTCCTCACTGGTTGTACACTCCTTCAAAGATTTTCAGGAAAGCTCTGCCTTTCTTCAACCTTGCTTCACCTTTTATATGAGCACTTCTGATAGATCCGTTGGAGTTCTAGTCGTTGCTCATCTTCTCTTCATTTGTCTTAATCAGACTCGGGTGGTCTTCGAGGTCTGTAAGCATAGAAGAGAGTGTTAGCATAAAAGAGTGTTTACAAGAAACAGTGCATGCTACTGTGTTTCTGCTAACATGCTGAAAATAGTAGTTCATATCTTTTTCTGACACGACTCTGAGATATGCATGCAGCCTTTTTGTCAGAAGATATTTGACTTTTCATTAGGCGCCAACATATTTGAAACATCTGAATATAAAGGAAATCGATGTTTACATGAAGTCAATGTTTGGACAAAATTGATGTTTATATGAGAGAAAATCGATGTTATAAGTATAAGCAAATCGATGGCCAAATCGATGTTCAATCATAAGCAAATCGATTTTTGACTTATCAAATCGATGTTAGAAGCAAATCGTTGTTCTCACTTATGAAATCGTTATGATTATCAAATCGTTATGGCAAGCAAATCGATGTGAAACTTATCAAATCATTGTGAAGCCATAGCGAATCGTTATAGAAGGCAAATCGATGTGAGGGCAAATCATTGCGCTCACTTATCAATTCGTTATGATCCTTAACGAATCATTATGAGAACCAAATCGATATGAGAGCAAATCGTTGTTCTCACTTATGAAATCGATATGAGAGCAAATCGTTGTTCTCACTTACGAAATCGTTATGAGAAACAAAATCGATATGAGAGCAAATCGTTGTTCTCACTTATGAAATTGATATGAGAGCAAATCGTTGTTCTCACTTATGAAATCGTTATGCGATCAAATCGATGTTTCACTTAACGAATCGTTACACAATCAAATTGTTGTGTGACTTATTAAATTATTGTTAGTGAAATCGATGTGGCACTTTGAATAGAAATCGATGTATATTGAATGAACACCGACTTAGCATTTAGTGCGCCATATTGCATCAATGTGAGACTCAGCATTTTGCTATGAGATTGATGCAACACAGATGAAACAAAATGTTCAATTTAAGTTACATCATAATTTTGTTAGCAAAAATATGAAGGTAATAAAGAGTGGTTCAACAGTTATAGCCTTTCAGGTGCTCCTCCCAAGGACCAGATTGGGCCCTTATAATGTTGCCTAGCATAGTCATGTTTGTTATCTTAGACAATCAATTGATGGCCAAGTAAAGTACCAAGAAGAGATGAGAGTAATAGATGAACTAGATGAGAGTATAGAGTGAAAGTGATGATATGAGAGTAACGAGATAGTAGATGAGATAGGGGTACAACTAGCTTGTCGGCTAAGGACGTGCACCAAAGCCAAGAAGACTTACGGAGGCCTTGACAAGGAGTCTCTGGCCCAGTCGGGAGTATTCCCAGTGGAGAGGTGGTCCATGTCAAGAGAAGTGTGAAAAACGAGTGTCTGTCGTGCCTCGAGTGCTCGAAGGCCGAGGGAAGCGGTAACGGTGTATAAAATGCGCGAATAAAATGTAGACAAGTGTACTTATTTAAATAGGGAATTTAGTATTTATTTCTCTAAATTACCAATATATTATTGCGTAATTTAATAGGGTTTCATGGCAAACATGATTGTTAAGTGTGTGCAAGTGTAAGAAATCGATAGAACATGTATAGTTATGCAAATAGCATTTTAATTAATTAAATCTATGTAATAATGCTTTTTAATAATTAACAGTTCGAAATTATTCATGACAGTACTTAATTTGGGCTTAACAAGGTTTAATAGAGACATATGGCAGGCTAAAAGGGTAAAATCAGGATTCTGGTCGCTCTGGTGTTGTTGCGACGCCAAGTGCTATCGCGATCAGGTCGCGACAAGGCCGACCGGTGCATTCAAGAGTCAGGTCGCGATGGCTTAGTCCGGTCCGTTATGGTCGCGACGCACGGATAGGCCGCGACAAGCTGAACCGGCCGTTGGGGTGACCCGGGATCATGTCGCGACCAGTCGACTCGTCGCATTCAGAATGCGACAAACCCTGGTGTCGCGACCCCTCTGAGATCGTGGCGGATCGGGCCGTCGCGACTTCAGAAGGCGGCCCGATCGCAGAAAAGGGGTTTTGCCCTTTTTCCAGGTAGGGTTGCTCCCTTCAAACGCGATACAGGCCTACTCTAAAATGCTTAACAAATCGCACGAAGCCTCAAAAATCATGAAACAAGTTTTAAACAAAAGAGGACATGGAGATCTATCACTGGTCACGATTAATTAGAAAACAGTCATGTATAGAGCATGGTTTGACTTGGTTATTTTCGTTAACCTAAACATGCACAGTCAAAGATCAATGAATTAATTCGCCACGGATACAAGATGAAAATTAGGGCAAAGAGGGGCGTTTGAAAGGTGGTATCATGTAGTATTTAAGAGAATAAATTCAGGGCACGGGATCAAGCACATGGAAGGATTTAACGTAAACAAGAGGGTTCGGGTATATGGACATGACAGGGTTTGCAACAATTAATTCGCTCTCATGGATGAACGAAAAAGAGCAAAACAAGAGGACTTTTGAAGAGGATCATGCAGGCTACCTAGGGTTAATTTTACACGATTTAAGCTTGAGAGATTGCCTACCTTCCACGCGTTTTAAGATCCTAGGGCTTGATGATAAAAAGAAGATGAAAAACCCTCCTTGTTCCAGCCTTCTCCTCCCTTGCTCCTTCTTCCTCATCCTTCAGAGCTCCAACAACGATCTAGGGGGTGATAGGGCCAAGATTGGGGTGTTTTGTGTGTTTAAAGAGTCCAACCATCTTCAAACTCTTCTTTCTTCTTCAAACTCTGTAAATTATTAATTATCTCCTATTTTCCTTCATTTATCTACCAAATGGGGTTCGGAATAGAGTTAAGTTCATGGCCAAAGGGTTAGGATGGGATAAGGGCTCCTCATTTGGATAAATATGGGTTATTAGTATTTATCTTAACCCTTTACTATTTAACATTTATTTATAATGTGAATTTCACTAATTTAACTCCCTTCTCATGATGGGCTCCTCTCAATTTGGCCCAACACTCCATGTTATGACCATTAATAGAACTCATTTCTAATTTAGCTTAATGGGTATTGCTTTAATTTCTTTTTATTCCATTTATTCTCTATTTATCCTAATTAAATGTATTTAACTTATTTATTAAATTAAACATTTTTATTTTATTTGGATTTAAAAATCAAGGTTACTACATCCTCCCCCTCTTAAAAAGAATTTGGTCCCCAAATTCATATGATCGTAAGAGGAAGAATGACTTACTGAATAACTCCGGATAATTATGTCGCATGGTTGCTTCGGGTTCCCACTTGGCTTCTTCAACTTCGTGATTTCTCTATAGTATCTTGACCACGGGTATAGATCGATTCCGAAGTTTTTTCATCTTCTTGTCCAAGATCTTCACTGGCCTTTCTTCATAGGTCATGTCTTTGTTCAAAATGATATCATCATAGCTGATTACATGTGATGGGTCATACACGTACTTCCTCAGCATTGACACATGAAAAATATTGTGTACTGTTTAAAATTTAGGAGGTAGTGCCAGTCGATATGCCACCTCGCAAACTCTATCCAATACCTCAAATGGACCTATGAATCTTGGTCTTATCTTACCTTTCATCCCAAACCTTTGAAATCCTCGGGTCGGGGATACTTTGAGCATCACGTGATCTCCGATCTAGAATTCTAAATCTCTTCTTCTTTTATCAGCATAGCTCTTCTTCCTGGACTGAGCTATCTTAATCCTGTCTCTAATAATTTGTATATCCCTGCTAGTGGTCTGCACCATATCTGGTCCCAGCCATTGCTGTTCACCAACTTCATTCTAGCATACCGGCGATCTGCAACTTCGGTCGTACAGTGCTTTGAGCAGTGCCATCTTAATGCTGGCCTGATAACTATTGTTGTAGATGAATTCTATTAGGGATAGCTGCTCATTCCAATATCTTTCAAAATCTATAGTGCAGGCACGTAGCATGTCTTCCACTATCTGATTAGTTCTTTCCACCTGCCCATCCGTCTGTGGGTGAAATGTTGTGCTAAAATTGTGTTTAGTGCCTAACGCAGTTTGAAGTCCCTTCCAGATTATAGAAGTGAATCTGGGATCACGGTCTGAGACTATGGACACCGGGACTCCATGTAATCTTACTATTTTCTTTACATATAAAGCTGCTAGCACATCAACAGTCCAGGTACACTAGATGGCAAGGAAATGTGCGAACTTAGTCAAACGGTCCACAATAACCCATATAGCATCAAGTCCACCACGAGTTCTGGGTAAACCCATGATGAAATCCATGCTGAGAACTCTGGTCTATTTGCTATGGTCTCCCTGACTCAGACTAAGAATTGATCGTTGGCCTACTGCTTCCTGATCTCTACAAAGATGTTAGGTTGAGCTCTAAGGTTGGCAACTAACATTTTATCACTTCTCTTTTCAATGTTCAAATCCAAACTGGCGAATTGCTCAAGTAATTGCATCTCGCCCATGACTAAACAAGATAGTGAAGCTACTGGCTTCCTACTAAGTGCATCAGCTACTGCATTACCTTTGCATGGGTGATATTGAATGTTAAAATAAAAATCCTTCAAGTACTCCAGCCATCTCCTTTGTCTCATATTAAGCTCTTTCTGAGAAAATAGGTACTTCAGACTCTTGTGGTCGGAGTAGACAATAAATTGCTCCCCATATAGATAATGCCTCCATATCTTGAGTGCAAACACCACAGCAGCTAATTCTAAGTCATGGATAAGATAATTGACTTCATGAGGCTTCAACTGCCTTGAAGAATAAGCTATCACCTTCTCATTCTGCATTAACACGTAGCCTAGACTGATTCCAGATGCATCAGTGTAGGCTGAGAATCCTTCTCCCTCGACTAGCAACGCAAGGACATGTGCAGATGTCAAACATTTCTCTTCAAGGTCTGGTTCTCTTTTCGCGTAAGGCGAGTAAGAGGTACAGCTATCCTGGAGAAGTCTTTTATGAACCGTCTGTAGTAACCATCCAATCCAAGAAAGCTTCTGATCTTAGTAACATTAGTCAGTCTTCCCCAGTTGAGCACAACTTCTACTTTGGAAGGATCGACAACGATACCATCCTTGGAAATAACATGGCCTATAAATGACACCTCCTTGAACCAGAATTCACACTTGCTCAATTTGGCATAGAGCTTGTTGTCCCTCAAGATCTGCAGAGCGATCCTCAGATGCTCCTCATGCTCTTCCTTGGTCTTGGAATATATGAGAATATCATCAATAAACACCACGACGAACTTGTCGAGGTATGGCCAATAGATGCTATTCATCAATTGCATGAAAGCTGCAGGAGCATTGGTTAGTCCAAAAGGCATAACTAAAAATTCAAAATGATCGTACCTGCTCCTAAAAGCTATCTTGTAAATATCTGCATCCTTTATTCTCATCTGATGATATCCCGATCTAAGGTCAATCTTAGAGAAATATTCAGCTCCTGATATTTTTTCAAACAACTCGTTGACACGAGGCAGAGGATACTTGTTCTTGATAGTGAGATTATTCAACTGCTTGTAATCGATGCATAATCTCATAGATCTGTCCTTCTTCTTGACGAACAGCACTGGTGCTCCCCAATGAGAAGTACATGGCCTGATAAATCCCTTTTCCAATAGTTCCATCAATTGTTCTTTCAATTCTTTCAATTTAGCTGGGGACATTTTGTAAGGTTGGCGTGACACCGGTGCAGTTCTAGGTGTTAGATCGATTGAGAAATTTCCACCTCTCTTGGGTGGAATGCCTGGCAGCTAATCAGGGAACTCGTCGAGGTATTCTTGCACTATATGTATCTCAGATATCTTTGATGATTTCTTTTCCACCATAATTGCGGCAAGAAATGCCACACAGCCCTTCCTTATCATGTTCTGTGCTTTTATAGTAGAGACGAGAGACAAGTGCCTCTTGTGTCTACGGCCTGTAAAGGTTAATTTAGGGAATTCACTAAAGGAGATATTCCCTCGTCTACAATACATGATAGCCCCATATGTGGATAGCCAATCGGCTCCCAGAATAACATCATAGCCCTCCATGGGTATACAGATCAAGTCTGCTCTAAGATTGAGTTCACCAATCTTAACATCAGCTAATGGAAAGAATTTGTTTAATTGAGCTTTTTCTCCCAGTGGGGTAGTGACAGGTAATTCAAATGCCATAGATGTATCAGCAAATGCTTGTGATATGAATGAATGGGTTGTGCCAGTATCAAACAAAACAAATGTTGATTGGGAAAAGTATGGTAAAGTACCTTCGACAACTCCATCTTCTTCGGTGGTCTCCATTTCCTGTAAGGCCTGCAATCTGCCTGGCTTCTTTTGTCCCATCAGACATTTTTCCTTCTCTTGTTCCTTCAGCACGGGGCATTCAGAAATGTTATGATTGCGATTTCCGCAACGTAGACAAGCGCCTGCTTTCCCCTCCAGCATTCAGCGGCAGTGTGACCAAGCTTGTCACAGTGCTCGTAGTTGGTTTTGTTGGTGTTCGGGGGAGTAGGTATCTTGGGCTTCCTTTCCTGGTTGGGCCTCTAATGATGTTGAACGACCGCTTCTTGCCATTTGTGGGCTTGCTTGAGGAACCGGATGCTGGTTCCTTCTTAACCAGTCTTCCTTTGATGCGATCAGTCAGATCAGTCGCATCCTCTAGCAATTGAGCCTTCTTGACCATTTTAGCATATGTCTGAATGTCCAGAGGTGCGAGTTGAGTAATATAAGAAGGCTTAAGCCCATTAAGGAATCGCCTCGCCTTCATCTTTTCTGTGCTGACAAGGTGATTGGCATATCAGGCCAATCGAGAAAATTGCGCTTGATATTCTGCGACTGTAAGGTTCCTCTGCTTCAACGCAGCAAATTCTGAGGCCTTTCTTTCCTAGACTCTTTCATAAAAATACATGGAATTGTAATGCTCTTTGAATTCTTCCCAAGTAAACTGTGCATCTGCCCAGGTGGCTTCAACGGACTCCCACCACACCCAGGCATCCCGTTCAAGTTGAAATGTTGCAAGTAGGAGTTTGTCACCATCCGCGCATTGCATAACGCTGAAGATACGAACAATATCCTTAAGCCATTTTTTGCCTCATCAGGATCAGTGGTCCACTGAATCGAGGCGGGTTCAAGTTGCGGAAATTCCTGTGTAATTCACCAGCTCCTCGGTTATTATTTTTATTAGCTCCAGCTGCCTGGAGTAATGTCTAAGTAAGTTGCTGAATTGTGTGTTGCATATCTCGGAGTTGAGCACGCTCCGCTGCCATTGTTATGGTTTAAATTCCTTCAAAAGAGAATTTAAATGTAAGTCATTGAGGTTGCACTAAGTTTGTGCGTGTGTGAGTTTATTTTATCTTATTATCCTTGGTTCTATCCATCTCAAGGCAGGTCAAACATAGATCATCCTATACTTAAGAATAACCTAAGCTCTGATACCACAAAACTGTAATGCCCCGACGTGGAATATTGGAGTGATATTACAGTTATTAAATAGTACAGAGCGAGGAAATAAATAACAAACCATTACACAAATGGCAATAACATCATATAACTCCATCTTCATTAATAATCCATCAGCTAACTATTACATCAACTATTCAGAGCCAAAACTAGGGCCCATAGTACTTTATTCGATTTCAAACTAATACATAAAGACTAATTGACTCATAACTATACTAACTAACTACTAAAGCATTGGTTGCCGTAAATGGTCACTCTTGAGCATCCTCCTCAGTCCCATCCTCATGAGTGTGGCCATCTCCATCCGACTCACCTGAACACATGAAATAAATATGCAGGATGAGTGTGTTGAGCAACTACCCCTAAGAAAATCTAAGATTTTATAGACTTAGCATATATCATGTTTTTTGCTATGACAAAACTTTTAAATAGACATTCTACAAAGTAAATATATCAATTATATATCAAATATATATATATATATATATATATATATATATATACAATAGTGTGACAAACTCCATCTCAAGATTTTTTTAAGTCCACAGACTCTCCCTATGTCATACTGAATCCGACTTGAGAATTCGACTGCTAACTCCGACTCTTTACAATCGAAGTCAAAACCACCAAAAAATATTCTAAGTCCACTCCTCTCTACATAATTCGACTTTCAACTTAGACTTATACAGTCGAATCCTTCACAAAGTTTACTGCATAATCCGACTATCATCTTCGACTCCTACAGTCGAATGCTTCAGAACTCTAATTCCTCAGTATCCGACTGCTAAAGTCGAATTGCCTTCATTTCTTTAGAAGTCAAATCCTAATAGTCGAATTATTCTAGTTTCAACTCTGACTTCTAGAGTCGAATTCTAGTCTTTACTAAAGTCGAATCATTCTTTTCATTCCCGACTTGTATTCTAGTATAATATCTATTGAAGTCGAGTCATTCTTCAACTTCCATAGTCGAATTGCATATTCCTTTGTATCCGACTTCACTATCAGTTCTACTCTGTTTCTTTGAACCTTCCAGTTCAACAATTAGTGTAATCTTGTTTCCTAATCATCTTTGACATTATTTCTAATAAACTTTTCTATGATCAAATATTTTGATGATCCATCAAAATATCATTATTTTATTATTATTTTTCTGACAAGATAAGACATATTATACTTAAACTATTCATCCAAAAATGTTTAAGATTATTTCTGCAACTCTTTATTCAAACTGAGTTGTTTGCTTCATGAAAATGATCCGAATTTTGTGGATACATAAGAGATAGTGCATTTATTGTATTTTAGGCGCATGGCATCTGACAAGGTACACCTACCACTGACAGACCCATGCTTTACCTTTTTCGTGCAACTGTCTGTCCTCTCTTTTCTGTCTGAAAGCATGCCTATACGAGGTTTCCATGCCTTTTATTTTTGCTCTCTGACTCACTTACCTCAAAGGTATGGAGATACTCTTTCCTTTTGTCTTGTCTTTGCTGCAGACATTTATTGAAGCACGTTTTCAGCATGCTACCCTCACAGTACATTTAATGAGAAGTTGATCTTCTAGATGTGAAGCTGCAACCCTCGTCTAAAGACATTGGAAGAAGCAAGACAAAGGACCCATGGACAACAAGCCTTGCAAAATCCAAAGGATCCTAGAGCTCTCTTCAAACTAGCAAATTTCCAATGGCCATCTTTTAAAATGGCTATTTTCTGAAGTCTATAAAAGGATCAAAGTTTGAAAACAAATATATACACCTACAGACAACAACTAGAAGAATCGCATCTCCTGTGAGCTCAACACTTAGCCTCTTCAAGAGATTACACAAGCTTTCTTCAAAGCTCCAAGAAAGAGAGAGAGCCTACTTTTCACAGAAATTCTCAAGCTCTCTTAGTTTCCCACAAGTCTTGTGTTGGGTGGCAATTGTAATTGCTTATTCTCTGAAGTCCACCCTGCTCATTCAGATAGGATTTGAGTCTCATTTCTGATCTATTAAAGTCCTTCTAAATTCAGTGTGTGTTAGTGCTCAGCTTTGAGGCTAACACACAAGTCTTCTTATTGTTTTCATGTGTAATTTCTGCAGAAGGTTGTTTCTGCATTTCCCCTCTTGTGAAGGGAAGGCCTTGTGGAAGGTAGTTCATTGTACCCCTATTTAGGGAAGACTTGCTTTGGAGAAAGTGTGTTTGTATTACCTCTCAAGGGTGAGAAAAGGCCAAGTTATTGGCAGTTAGTGGAAATCTCAAGTGGTTGGCTTGAGGACTGGATGTAGGACTTCCATGTAGGAAGGGCCGAACCAGGATAAATCCTTGTGCATGTTTGTGTGATTGTTTCCGCCTAGTTCACACGCACCACACTAAGTACTAACAAATTTATTTAGTGTTGTGCAATTTTAGAAGAAAAATTTTAAAGCCAAGAAGTCCTATTCACCCCCCTCTAGGACATCTATTATGCCATTTCGATCCAACAAGTGGTATCAGAGAGAGGTCTTCTCAGAAGAATCTAAAAGATTTGAGAAGAAATGGCAGCTGAAGCTCACAACTATGAAGGCCAATCTGTTACAAGACCACCATTCTTTGATGGTGAGGACTATCAATTTTGGAAGATGCAAATGGAGTGCTTCATCAGAGGAACTGACTTCGACCTATGGCAGGTAATAAAACAAGGTGATTTCCAAATCATTGGTGAGACCTCCTCTTCTGGTCTTTCACTAGCTGATAAAAGAAATATGTCATTAAACTACAAAGCTAAAAACTATCTTTGTTGTGCACTTTCTAAAAGAGAGTTCAATTGGCTTTCGGCTTATAGAACAGCAAAAGAAATGTGGGACAAACTCCAAGTAACATATGAAGGTACTGATAGGGTTAAACAAACTAAAATAGATATTCTTGTGTCACAATATGAACAATTCAAAATGCTCCCAACAGAAAATATAACTCAGATGTATAACAGATTTTCAAACATAATAGTAGGATTAAGCTCTCTAGGAAAAATCTTAACTAATGAAGAAACAGTTAGGAAAATTTTAAGATCTCTTACTAATGTTTGGACTCCTAAAGTTACGGCCATTGAGGAAGCACATGATTTAACTCAATATCCATTGATAAGCTAATTAGTTCCCTCATGGCTCATGAAATTAATATGGAGAGATTTGCTGAAAATTCTTCGAAAAAGAAAATGTCAAATGCTTTGAAGATTGCAGATTCCTCTTCATTTGAAGATTCTAAAGAAAAGTCAGATGATAGTGATGACGAGGCTATGCTTTCAAGAAAGTTGCAAAGAATCCTTACAAAGAAAAAGAAGTTCGGCTCCAAAAGATTTTTCAAGAAAGACGAAGAAGGAGCCAACTTGCAATGAGTGCAACAAACCTGGACATTACAAATCCGAATGTCCCAAGCTAAAGAAAAAGGATCAAGTAGAAAGATCCGACAAGAAGAAAGGAAAAGAAAAGAGATTCAGAAAATACAAAAAGAAGGCAATGGCAGCAACATGGGACAATGAAGAAGCTACCAGTTCAGAGTCCTCAAGCTCGAAATCTAAAGAGGAAGAAAAGGCAAATCTAGCCCTCATGGCAGGACTAGAGCAGGTAAATTCCGAAACCTCCTTTACCTCCTGTTCTGAATCGGATTTGACAATCTTGAAGATGCTTTTAATGAACTGTATGAAAAATATAAAACAGTAATTAAGAAAATGAAAATAGTTAAACTAAACTTACTAAATCAAGAAAAGGCTAATACCTTTCTAAGAATGAAGCAGAAAGGTTAAATAAAAGTTTAACTGAAACCAAAAGAGCTAATGAATTGCTGTGCGAAGATTTATAAAATAAAAATAGTAAGATTTTGGAAATGGAATCAAATATTAAGGAACTTAAGGATGAAGAAAAACTAAAAGATGAAAATAATTACCTGAAAGCTACTATATACAAGATTTCTAACTGCAAAACCTCCTTATTTGTTAGGATAAAAGGATATAGGGCAGGTAAGAAGAAATATGGATTAGGATACACACACCCATTGAATGAAGAATATATTATTCATCCTGAAGTGTATCCAACCACTAAATTTATAGCAAAAAAAGAAATTAAAATTCTAAAAAGGTAAATTAGAATGTGTACAGACAAAAACAGAAATTTAACAACACTGCACACATGAAGAATGCTTTTGATTTATGTTGTAGCCACTGCAACCAATTAGGACACACTGTCAGCACATGCACCACTAGACACTTGCGTTGGATTCCTAAAACTAATCTTCAAGGACCCAAGAAAAATTAGGTACCAGAAGATACAACTTAGTTTTGTTTGCAGGGTCGGCTGAGGGCATCCAAATGGTATTTGGATAGTGGATGCTCAAGGCATATGATAGGAGATAGGAAGTTGTTCACAAGTTTTAGAGATGAAATTGGTCAAGTCACCTATGGTGATAATGGAAAAGGAAAAGTGC
Organism: Colocasia esculenta; assembly: GCA_014218235.1. NCBI lineage: Eukaryota > Viridiplantae > Streptophyta > Magnoliopsida > Alismatales > Araceae > Colocasia > Colocasia esculenta. Next base: position 32,353,903 of record CM024763.1, on the reverse strand, counting down.
TAGGATGTGGGACAGTCGGTACTAAGGAAAAGAATTTGATTGAAGATGTCATGTATGTAGAAGGCTTAAAGCATAATCTGATAAGCATCAGTCAGTTATGTGACAAAGGGCATTCAGTAAAATTTCAGAATGATAAATGTGTTATTCAAAAGAACAACAAGATTGTGTTCGAAACTCAAAGAGTGAAGAATTTGTACACTTTACAATTAGAAGAATTAAACGAAGTGAATTTATGTCTTGTAACCACCAAAAGTGAAGAGTCTGATTTGTGGCATAGAAGACTTGGTCATGCAAGCACTTCAGTCATCAGGAAATTGATAAAGCATGATCTGGTTGAAGGTCTTCCAAAGATGAAGGTAAAAAAGTCTAGAATATGTTCAGCATGTGCAAAAGGAAAGCAAACCAAGACTTCATTTCAGTCCAAGACAATTGTTACAACTTCCAAACCTTTGGAGTTAATTCACATGGATCTGTTTGGACCTATAAGGACAGTCAGTCTTGGAGGAAAAGTGTATGGCTATGTGATAGTGGATGACTACTCAAGATACACTTGGGTGTCCTTCCTGGAAGCCAAATCAGAAGCCTTTCAAGCATTTCTGAAATTCAGCAAGGTAGTTCAGAAAAACTAGAAATTCCAGATTATAAGTATCATATCTGATCATGGTGGAGAATTCAAGAATGAAGAGTTTATGAAATTCTGTGAAAACAATGGAATTGAATACAAGTTTTCAGCACCAAGGACACCTCAACAAAATGGAGTAGCAGAAAGGAAAAATAGGACACTGCTAGATATGGCCAGAACTATGCTGAACGAATACAATTTACCAAGATATTTCTGGGCAGAGGTAGTCAATACAGCCTGCTACATCATCAACCGGTGCATGATTAGACCTATTCTAAAGAAGACCCCATATGAGCTTTACAAGGAAAAGAAGCCCAATATTAGTCATTTTCGACCTTTTGGCTATAAGTGTTTTATCTTAAATAATGGTAAGGATAACTTAGGAAAATTAGATGCTAAAAGTGATGAAGGATTTCTGTTAGGATATATTTCAAAGCCTAGGGGTTACAACGTCTTCAATAGAAGAACATTAACTATAGAACAATCTGTGCATATCTTATTTGATGAAACTAACCCTTCTATTAACCTCTCTCTTGAAGAAGAAAAAGAAGTAGAAAAGGAAGATCCTCCATTAGAAGATCTTCACAGCAAGAAGAACCACAAGAAGGACTACGTAGAGAACTAAGGTATCATCAGATCATCCAAGGGAAAATATCATAGGTAATCCTCAAGATAGGGTAAGACAAGAGGTATGCAAATTCCTTGTGACTTTTCTGATTTAGTTTCTCAAATTGAGCCTAGGACAATCGATGATGCACTGGGTGATGAATCTTGGATCCTTGCTATGCAAGAGGAACTTAATCAGTTCCAACGCAGCCAAGTATGGACTCCTGTCCCTAGACCTTATGACTATCCAGTCATTGGAACCAGATGGGTTGTCATAAATAAAATGGATGAATCAGGAGCAATCACCAGGAATAAGGCGAGACTTGTAGCTCAAGGATATTCCCAAGAGGAAGGTATAGGCTTTGATGAGACTTATGCCTCTGTAGCTAGATTAGAGGCAATTAGAATCATATTAGCATATGCATGCTCTCTTAATATTAACTTATTTCATATGGATATCAAAACTATTTTTCTGAACGGTTTTATAAAAGAACAAGTATATGTTGAGCAACCATATGGATTTGAAGATACTAAATATCCTAATCATGTTTTCCGTTTAAAGAAAGCACTATATGGTCTAAAACAAGCCCCAAGGGCTTGGTATGAAAGATTGAGTGCTTATCTTATATCACATGATTTTGTAAGAGGTAAAGTTGATAGCACACTATTTATAAAGAAATTTTCAGATGGAATCTTGATTGTACAAATCTACGTTGATGACATTATTTTTGGTTCTACTAATGAATCACTTTGTAAGTTCTTTGAAAATCTGATGCAAAGTGAATTTGAAATGAGCATGATGGGTGAGCTTACTTATTTTCTTGGGTTGCACAAGCAGACCAAGGAAGGAACTCACATTTGTCAAACCAAATACATTTCAGAATTACTTTCTAAGTATGGTTTTGACAAGTGTAAGCCATTAGGAACACCCATGAGCTCAGGAATTAAGTTAGATAGTGATCATCTTGGTAAAAAGGTAAATCAAAAGGTCTATAGAGGAATGATAGGATCACTACTCTATCTTACTGCTAATAGACCAGACATAATGTTTAGTGTTTGTTTATGTGCAAGATTCCAAGCTGATCCAAAAGAATATCATATTCTTGCTGTTAAAAGAATTTTTAGGTATCTTATAAATATCAGTAAATTAGGATTATGGTATTCCAGATGTTCAGATTTTAAGTTAATTGGATATAGTGATGCTGACTATGCTAGATGCAAAATAGATAGGAAAAGCACTAGTGGTACTTGTCAAATTCTTGGAGGGTGCTTGATCTCTTGGTCTTCCTGGAAGCAAAATTTAGTGGCATTATCCACTACAGAAGCTGAATACATTGCAGCTGGAAGTTGTTGTACTCAACTTTTGTGGATCAAACATCAATTGGAAGACTATGGTCATCAACTTCAAGAAATTCCAATGTTGTGTGACAACACAAGCGCAATAAACTTGACCAAGAATCCTATCCAGCACTCAAGAACAAAGCACATTGAGGTTAGACATCACTTCATCAGGAACCATGTAAGTAATGGCAATATTCTACTTGAATTTGTATCTACTAAAAATCAACTTGTTGATATTTTTACAAAACCTCTTCCTGAGGATAGATTCACATCTATTAGAAGAGAAATAGGTATGTGCAATCCTGATTAAATTGCCAAAGTAAAATGATACTTGAACTGTATGATAAGAAACTGCTGTGAAATATCTCATTTTTGGATTGTCCGTGAAAACCTTCATGTGAAAATTTCTATGTCTCAGCACTATGACTTGTGAAGTCGGAGACACAATCAGACACATGTATACTTTGTGCATTCGACTTGTAAAGTCGGAGTCACAATTTGATTACTATGTTAAAATTTGAAAATGTGCTTTCAATTAAAAATTGTATAACTGAAACTAATTTTTTAAACGGACGCATTTATGACGAAACGGTCGAATCAATCAATCTCGTCCGTTCACCTTGAAATATCTGGTCAGTTACTTTTTCTCTCCTTATTTAAGAAAACCCTTTCCCTATACGAAGACACCCTTTTCAAACTTCGTCTCTAACTCCCATGTCTTCTTCCTCCTCTTCGCGCCTTTACTGTTCTCCGGCGAAGGTCTTCTGGGCAACTTCGAAATCTCCATTTTTCTGAAGAAAGGTAGGTTCCTTGAACTTCCTACTACGTTTCTCTCTTTCCTTTGATAGTTCCCTGAGCCCTCTCCACTTCCTTCTATCTAGATGGCATCATCTAGGGCTTTAGAAGACGCCTAGTTGACTCCTAAGCAACTCCAACGTCTTGCTAAGATTCCTATCTGTCCAGGGAATGTGGTAGACTTCTCCCAATTGAATGGTAGTTTGTCTTTGGTAGAAGAAACCCTAGATGCTATGGGCTAGACCAAGCTTTGTCAGGTTTCTGAACCCCCTGTAGAAAACGCCATTAAAGCTTTCTATGTTTCCCTTCAAGTATCCTGTGAAAACTCAGTGTCAGGAGTTGTCAAAGGGACCAAGATCACTGTGTCTGAAGAGCTGTTGGTAGAGATTTTGGAATGTCCAAATTTAGGGCACAAGCTTAGTGAGGTCGTGCCTTTAGAAAAGCAGAAATTGGGGATTATTGGCAGTCTGGGAACAGCCAGCAAGAAAGGTCTCCTAGTAAATGAACTGTCAGCGGAAAAGAGATTCCTCCATTCAGTTATCTTAAATATTGTGACTCCAAGGGCAGGAACCCATTCCTCCATAACCTCTAGGGATGGAAATTTGTTATTTTGGGCCATTCATAGGCATAGAGTAAATTTGGCCGCAGTTATTTTGGAAAAGATGATAGCTTCAAAAGATCTGCAGGAGTCCCTTCCTTATGGACCTCTGCTTACCTTGATTATTAAAAGGTTCTCAGTGGATTTAAGTAAAGAAATCACTGTTGGAATCAAGGAGAAAATTGGCATTTCTACCTTGAGAAGAAGCCACTACACCTTAGTCAACAAAAGACAAAATTTATGGTTGAAGGATTCTGTACCTCAGTGTACCCATGAAGGCTATCCTGATGAGCCACACATCCCATCATCCTCTTGAGTTGTTCATTAAGAAGAAGAAGTCAGAACAGAAGTCCCAGTTCATATTCAAGAGCAACAAGAACAACATGTTTCCTCTTCTCTTCCTGAATCAGATGCACCTGAGGAAACAATAAATGAAGTTTTAAGAGATATAAGAGGAAAAGGAGTAGCACATGATGATATCCCTACATGTTCTCCATTGGAACAAGATTTTGAGGATAGGTAGTATCATTACTCCCCTTCTTAGTTTGAGACCCGGCCAAGGTCTCAGGGGAGAGTAGTAACCATTTGCATTCCATTTTGGATTCATTGAACAAGCAGCAGGAAAGCATTTCAGTTCTTCAATTAAAAGTAGAATTCATTGATGCCAAATTTGATGGTTTGACTGATGAAGTCAAACAGATTAAGGATCTATTACTTCAGTTGGTGTGCCAACAGGGCACTTCTCAGCCTTCAGGGCCCTCTTCCCCTCAACAACAGAAAGAGCAAGCTCAAGAACAAGAACAGCAACAAGGACCTCAAGAGTTAGAGCATGAAGAGCTATTACATGAGCATCAAAAGGAGCCTGAGCTACAGGCAGAGCAGCAGCAGTCTGAGAAAGATCAATCTCACCTATCTGAGCAGCAGCAGGACCAAGAGCCAGAACCCCAAGCAGTTCCCTCTCAACTAGCTATTGTGGTATTTTAGCAGAAGGTTAAGCAGCAACAAGAGTCAGTTTTAGAAGAGCCTCTAGCAGCAGCAGCAACAGTTGAGAAGATTCAGCAGGAGTAGGAACCCCAGCAGGAGTCTAAGCCTAAGAGACCCCTTGAGTTTGTAGACGATGATAGGTCCAAGGTCAATATCTTCAAGAGGAAAGTGAGAAGAAAGCTTATCAAAAATGGTTCACCTGTGTTCTCTTCCTCTCATCCTCCTTTGCCAACTCCTTCCACTGCTGATCCTCCTGCTTAGTCTGAACCATCACCAACCATATCTCCACATACTGCATCACCAATTCCTATCCCCTCTACCATTGAACTCCCATCTGCTCCTTTTCCTCCCACATCTATTCCAAAGGATCAACCTCTTGCCCCTGAGAAGGTTAAATTCAAATTTTATCCTATGAAATATCAATTCAATCCTTCCAAGGTACATATTCCCATTCTCCACACACAACCTGCACATTTCTTTTCTTATCTTCCCACTGCTTCCAAATCAGCAACCGAAAAATCCTTTCTTGAGCTATCTGAAATTCTTCCTAGCATTCAGCTCTCATCTTCAAGTGGGCCTCAGTTGAAGGACAACACAACAAAGCTTCTTCCTCCTTTTTGGTATGCCTTCATCTACCACTCTGAACACTACATGAACCTGTTCAGAGAATATCTAGCCATTAGAGCTTTTCTTGAAGTTCATGAGATGTCAGGTTTCACATTTGAACACTGGCTTCCTACTCTTATTCACTCTACCTAAGTAACATTGGCTGAACTCCAACTTATCTCTCAAAAATTCCATTGCCTAAATCCCAAAGAATTCCTTGATCTCTATCCGGGAGAAGCAGCCAAATATCAGGAAACCCAATCCAGGAACAAATTTTTGGATATTCATCTCCACATGAATCTGAGGTTATATGACCTGTTTGGACTCCTTATCCGAGATTCTCAGGCCATGTTCACCAAAATGAAAGAGTTTAATTTTGCCAGATTCAAGTTAGGACTACCTGATGTGTCCAAAGGCCAATGGGAGAACTTGCTTAAAGGTCAAAGAGAAATCAATCCCTCCATGACTTTAGCATTGCCATCTAGGTTGTATCCATCCTTTGTAGGTGCCATTGCATCCAGAAAAGATCTTGTTGAACTAGTTTTTAACAGGCACATCCGGATTGCTACTAGATTCAACATCAAGTACAAACTGAAATTGTCCGTTCAGCGATTTGTATTTCTACACCTTTCCAAGAACTCTCATCACATGATAGATTTCCAGCTTTGTTTTGCTGAATCTGAAAGGTTCTCTTTAGATCAGTGGGCAACAGCTTACCCTGCAGACCATGCAGATTGTGAAAAAATGAAGCTTTCCCCCTATGAGTATCTGTCCAAAGCTATAAGGATTTGAAGAAGAACATTGGTCCTAAGTGGCAGCAAAGGTACCCAGTATATTATCTGGCTAAGGAAGCAGTTGTGTCCCGAGGCTTGCACTGGAATATTACAGTGCGTGATTTTCTTCATCTAGCAACCTCTAGGAAGTTTGTTCACCTTAAATTTCTTCTGGGCCGGCGAGCTTACCTCAACAAGCTTTCTTGGTACCATAAGCGCCATATAAAATCTCATAGGAAGCTGCCCTCCATCAGTCCTACCTACAATATTGATGGAAGTTTATTTGAAAACTTCTTCTATGAAAATGAGCAAAAGCTTTGGGATCTTCTCAAGCCCTATTTTGATCAGATTCCCTGCTCCTTGTATCTGCCAAGTTCTCTGTTAAAGTCCTAAACACTCTGTCTTGTACTTAATCTCAATTTCTGAATGCAGTTTATGATCCTTCTTACTTGCTTATTCATATCTCTCTTATGTTTTTGTTACCTTTTATGTTAATGCCACAAAGAGGGAGAAAGCAGTAAGAACAATTTACTGAATCGACTCTCCAGAAAAGTATATTATTCATCTCAAATTTGTTTTTTAACTATCTATTTTAAATATTTTTACTGTCTATTTAAAGATTTTTGTCATTAACAAAAAGGGGAAGAATTGTTGAGCTAAGATTTTGTAGACTTAGCATATATCATGTTTTTGCTATGACAAAACTTTTAATAGACTTTCTACAAAGTAAATATATCAATTACATATCACAAAAATATATATATACAATAGTGTGACAAACTCCATCTCAAGATTTTTCAAAGTCCACAGACTCTCCCTATGTCATACTGAATCCGACTGAGAATTCGACTGCTAACTCCGACTCCTTTAGAATCGAAGTCAAAACCACCCAAAATATTCTAAGTCCACTCCTCTATACATAATTTGACTTTCAACTTCGACTTATACATTCGAATCCTTCATAAAGTGACTGCATAATCCAACTATCATCTTCGACTCCTACAGTCGAATGCTTCAGAACTCTATTTCCTCAGTATCCAACAGCTAAAGTCGAATTGCCTTCATTTCTTTAGAAGTCAAATCCTAATAGTCGAATTATTCTAGTTTCAACTCCGACTTCTAGAGTCGAATTATAGTCTTTACTAAAGTCGAATCATTCTTTTCTTCCCGACTTGTATTCTAGTATAATATCTATTGAAGTCGAATCATTCTTCAACTTCCATAGTCAAATTGCATATTCCTTTGTATCAGACTTCACTATTAGTTCTACTCTATTTCTCTGAACCTTCCAGTTCAACAATTAGTGTAATATTGTTTCATAATCATCTTTGACATTATTTCTAATAAACTTTTCTATGATCAAATATTTTGCTGATTCATCAAAATATCATTATTTTATTATTATTTTTATGACAAGATAAGACATATTATACTTAAACTATTCATCCAAAAATGTTTAAGATTATTTTTGCAACACTTTATTCAAACTGAGCTATTTGCTTCATGAAAATGATCGGGATTTTGTGGATACAGAAGAGATAGTGTATTTATTATATTTCAGGCGCATGGGATCTGACAGAGTACACCTACCACTGACAGACCCATGCTTTACCTTTTTTTGTGCAACTGTCTGTCCTCTCTTTTTTGTCTGAAAGCATGCCTATACGAGGTTTTCATGCCTTTTCTTTTTGCTCTCTGACTCACCTACCTCAAAGGTATGGAGATACTCTTTTTTTTTGTCTTCTCTTTGTTGCAGACATTTATTGAAGCACATTTTCAGCATGCTACCCTCATAGTCCATTTAATGAGAAGTTGATCTTCTAGCTGTGAAGCTGCAACCCTCGTCTAAAGACATTGGAAAGAAGCATGATAAAAGAACCCATGGACAACAAGCCTTGCAAAATCCAAAGGATCCTAGAGCTCTCTTCAAACGGGCAAATTTCCAACGGCCATCTTTTAAAACGGCTATTTTCTGAAGTCTATAAAAGGATCAAAGTTTGAAAACAAAATATATACACCTACAGACAACAACTAGAAGAATCGCATCTCCTGTGAGCTCAACACTTAGCCTCTTTCAAGAGATTACACAAGCTTTCTTTCAAAGCTCCAAGAAAGAGAGAGAGCCTACTTTTCAACAGAAATTCTCAAGCTCTCTTAGTTTCCCACAAGTCTTGTGTCTGGGTGGCAATTGTAATTGCTTATTCTCTGAAGTCCACCCTGCTCATTCAGATAGGATTTGAGTCTCATTTCTGATCTATTAAAGTCCTTCTAAATTCAGTGTGTGTTAGTGCTCAGCTTTGAGGCTAACACACAAGTGTCTTCTTATTGTTTTCATGTGTAATTTCTGCAGAAGGTTGTTTCTGCATTTCCCCTCTTGTGAAGGGAAGGCCTTATGGAAGGCAGTTCATTTGTACCCTTGTTTAGGGAAGACTTGCTTTGGAGCAAGTGGGTTTGTATTATCTCTCAAGGGCGAGAGAAGGCCAAGTTATTGGCAGTTAGTGGAAATCTCAAGTGGTTAGCTTGAGGACTGGATGTTGGACTTCCATGTAGGAAGGGCCGAACCAGGATAAATCCTTGTGCATATTTGTGTGATTGTTTCCTCCTAGTTCACACTTGAATCACACACACCACACTAAGTACTAATGAATTTATTTAGTGTTGTGCAATTTCAGAAGAAAATTTTTAAAGCCAAGAAGTCTTATTCACCCCCCTCTAGGACATCTGTTGTGCCATTTCGATCCAACAGAGCGAATAATGCTCAGTAGGACTTAATATCTCGTAAAAACAAGCATGCTTTAAGTGTTTAATGTCTTTATGAGGTAGGATACTAGAAGAAGTAGTCACGTATAGTGAAGAGAACGACGTAACAAGACAACGTGAAACAATAGCACGATCACGAGAGTATAACATCACAAGAATTGGCCATATCACGAGATAGCAAGTAAACTAGTTACGATAGAAAGTATGGGTCGTTATTCTTTCAACCCCGAGTTCAAGTAACAAACAAATGATTGATTGATTGTCATAGATTAAATCTTGCGTGTCATGCGTTAGGTGTATGCCATCACCTAGATCATCAGACCCCCGCGAGTTATAGCCTTTCCGGTGCTTCTCCCAAGGACCAGATCGGGCCCTTATAATGTTGCCTAGCATAGTCATGTTTGTTATCATAGACAATCAATTGATGGCCATGTAGAGTACCAAGAAGAGATGAGAGTAATAGACGAACTAGATGAGAGTACAGAGTGAAAGTGAACAGATGAGAGTAACGAGATAGTAGATGAGATAGGGGTACAATCGTAAAACAATGTTAAACCTCAATAGTAACAGTTGCCCAGCACTAAGTCGGGTGCCGGCAATCTGGTAGAAGTCACCACTGCCCACTAGCTGTGCTACGAATACAGGCTAGATGGTCCGGCATGATCATAAGGTAAGAGAGAACATACTAAGGCTATTTGGATCATGTTCATCCCTAAGGGTGTAACGGGTATTAAGGTACAACCAGCTCATCGGCTAAGGACGTGCGCCAAAGCCAAGAAGACTTACGGAGGCCTTGACTAGGAGTCTCTGGCCCAGTCGGGAGTATTCCCAGTGGAGAGGTGGTCCACGTCAAGAGAAGTGTGAAAAACAAGTGTCCGTTGTGCCTCGAGTGCTCGAAGGCCGAGGGAAGCGGTAATGGTGTATAAAATGCGCAAATAAAATGAAGACAAGAGTATTTATTTAAATAGGGAATTTAGTAATTTATTTCTCTAAATTACCAGATACATTATTGCGTAATTTAATAGGGTTTCATGGCAAACATGATTGTTAAGTGTGTGCAAGTGTATGAAATCGAGAGAACATGTATAGTTGAGCAAATAGCATTTTAATTAATTAAATTCATGTAATAATTCTTATTAATAATTAACAGTTCGAAATTATTCATGACAGTACTTAATCTGGGCTTAACAAGGTTTAATAGACATATATAGCAGGCTAAAAGGATAAAATTAGGATTCTAGTCGCTCTAGTACTATCGCGACGCCAAGTGCTGTCGCGATCAGGTCGCGACAAGGCGGACCGGCGCGTTCAGGAGTCAGGTCGCGACGGCTTAGTCCGGCGCGTTATGGTCGCAACGCACGGATAGGCCGCGACAAGCTGAACAGGCCGTTGGGGTGACCCGGGATCATGTCGCGACCAGTCGACTCGTCGCGTTCAGAACGCGACAAACCCTGGTGTCGCAACCCCTCTTAGATCGCGGCGGATCGGGCCGTCGTGACTTCAGAAGGCAGCCCGAGTCTAGAAAAGGGGTTTTGCCCTTTTTCCAGGTAGGGTTCCTCCTTTCAAACTCAATACAGGGCTACTCTAAAATGCTTAACAAATCGCAGGAAGCCTAAAAAATCATGAAACAAGTTTTAAACAAAAGAGAACATGGAGATCTATCAATGGTCATGATTAATTAAAAAATAGTCATGTATAGAGCATGGTTTGACTGGGTTACTTTTCATTAACCTAAACATGCATAGTTAAAGATCAATGAATTAATTCGCCACGGATACAAGATGAAAATTAGGGCAAATAGGAGCGTTTGAAAGGTAGTACCATTTAGTATTTAAGAGAATAAATTCAGGGCACGGGATCAAGCACATGCATGGATTTAACGTAAACAAGAGGATTCGGGTGCATGGACATGACAGGGTTTGCAACAATTCATTCGCTCTCATGGATGAACGAAAAAGAGCAAAACGAGAGGGCTTTTAAAGAGGATCATACAGGCTACCTAGGGTTAATTTTACACGATTTAAGCTTGAGAGATTGCCTACCTTTCACGCGTTTTAAGATCCTAGGGCTTGTTGACGAAAAGAAGATGAAAAACCCTCCTTGTTCCAGCCTTCTCCTCCCTTGCTCATTCGTCCACAACCTTCTTCTTCATCCTTCAGAGCTCCAACAATGATCTAGGAGGTGATAGGGCCGAGATTTGGGTGTTTTGTGTGTTTAAAGAGTCCAACCATCTTCAAACTCTTCTCTCTTCTTCACACTCTGAAAATTAGTAATTATCTCCTATTTTCCTTCATTTATCTACCAAATGGGGTTGGGAAGAGAGTTAAATTCATGGCCAAGGGTTAGGATGGGATAAGGCTCCTCATTTGGATAATATGGGTTTTTAGTATTTATCCTCACCCTTTACTATTTAACATTTATTTCTAATGTGAATTTCACTAATTTAACTCTGATAAATGCATAATTATTGATGATAATCATGATGGTTTATGATCTATTGATGCTCAATTTTATATTAATCCAGTATTATTTTGTTACAAAAAGGATAATTTGATTAAATCTTTGTATGTGCTTTATTTGCAGGATATGGGCCACTCACAAGAATCTGCTAATGGACCAGGATGGATAAGAGACAATGAGGAGAGATTCTATTTTTAATTATATTTTCTTTATCTCTCTTTCTTTCTAATTTTCAAAACTCTCTCATTTTAATCTCTCTCTATTTTTAAAACCCTTCCTCTTATTCTCTCTTCCTCTATCTATATTTTAAAAGAATTCCCTTCCCCCGAGCTCTCTCTCATTCCCTCTTTTCTCTCTCTCTCACCCGCGCACCTCCCTCTTCCTCTTTCTTCTTTCCTCCTTTTCTTTCTGCCTCCCTTCTCTTCTTCTTCTTCTCCTCTTCCTCTCTCTCTCCTCGGTCTGCACCAGCCCCGCCGCAGCCGCACCCGGCCCCGTCCGCGCCCGCGCCGCGCCTAGGCCGCCTTCGCACCGCCAGGCCCCTGCCGCGCCGCGCACGTCGCCCCGCGCCCGTGCGCACCTGCCGCCCCGCCTGCGCGCCCGCCAGCACGCCCCGCGTGCGCGCCCGCCAGCGCGCCCCGCGCCCCCTGCCGGCCCGCGCGCGCCCCTTGCCGCATACGCCGCCCCTCTCCCCCCTTCTCTACGTGCATGCATGACCGTAGAGAGGGCCGCCGCGCGCCCTCTCTCTCCTCTCGCGCTCTCTCTCCTCTCTCTCTCTCTCGCCTTCCCTCTCTCCTCTATCCCTCTCTCTTTTTTCTCTCTCTTTCTCTCACGTCTCTCTCCTCCTCTCTTCTCTCTGTCTTCTCTCTCCTCTCTCTTCCCTCTCTCTCTTCTCTCTCAGCGCTCTCTCTCCTCTCTCAGCGCTCTCTCTCCTCTCTCTCTCTCTCCTTTTCTCTCTAGTTCTCTTTATTTCTTTTCTCTTCATTTCAATGTACTTGTTATTGACTTTTAATTAGAATAAAATCTTTGTGTTAAACTCTTTGTTATTGTTTAATAGTTATAACTTTATAGTGTTTTGTGTTCTCTCACTCTCTCTCTATCTCCTTCTTCACTTATTTAGCATAGTTTAGATTTATTTAGTACAACTTAGTATTAATGTCATCACGCTATTTTCCTAACTAAAAACCCAACGTTTTCAACTCTAAAATCTCGTTCCCTGTGGATTCGACTCGGCTCTCACCACTTAACTATTGTTAACATCTTTAGTGTAAGCCGATAAATTGAGATTGTTAGTCACGTGTTTAACGACGCATTCGTGGGCTATCAATTTTTGGCGCCGTTGCCGGGGAATTAGATTTTTAGTTTTGATAATCTTGGTGTCTTTTGTATATATTCATGCTAACATTCTTTTTCTTTTTGTAGATATCAAATAAAAAGTGAAAAATCCTGAAAATTACAAAAATGGAGAATCTGCCAGAAATCTGTCACTGAAAGGCAGATCTGTAAGTAAAAGGGGCTGTTTTGGAAAAAAATCCGAAAATTGCACAAAAAAAAAATCAGAAAAAAGGTAAGTGAGGTGAGTTTCCTTCTCTCTCTTACTCTTTCTATTTGTTTTATTTCCAAAAGAACGAGGGACATGCGTTGGAGGTAAGTACCCTTAAAACCCTCATGATTGAGTTTCTTTTTTTTTTAGTTGCCATGTTTAGATAATTCATTAAAAAAAAAATCACTCACTTGAATCCAATAAAAGATGTCATGTCAAGATTAGAAACCTTCTATCTTTAGGACATGCATCATTTAGATTTCCATCTTTAGGTAATTTCTCTTTTTTAAAAAGTTTCCTTTCTCGTCGAAGATTGCGGGAGGCAAGGTGAGAATCTCAACTTTCTTAAAAGCATGATCATGCATTGCCATGCTTGCATAGAACCCCTTGCTTGATTTTGTGGTGTGCACATCATTTCTAAAATACTTTAAGGCAGTTTCCTTAACAAGATAAGGTGGGGATTTGATCACCTTCCTTAGCCCACAAACGACAACTTCCTGCATCTTTTGCATTTCCAAGCCCAATAAAAGAAAGTAGAAACTTGACCTAGGGTTTGCTTTGAGACTTAGGCCCACTTGGCCCACTATCAAGTTTGGAGACTGGTGTCTAAGGCTAGAGGTTTATTGGCAAACGCCTAAGTGGACAAGTGGTTACTTAATTAGGTCCCTGTGAGAGCAGGGGGAACCTCCCACTTTCCCACCTCTTACCTGGCGGTTAACGAGCTTGAGAGTGGATTTGAGTTAGGCCTCAGTTGATTAGTGAGAAAAAATTTTATGTCCTGGGGAACCATAGGTGTCATAGGATTAATTGTTTGCTAACTTATTTGAAAATACAAAAAATTAGATATTTCAAAACAACAAAAAAAAATAAAAAAAAAAACACAAAAAGATTTATGTGGGTCAACCCAGCGCATTGTATAGGCCATGGCCCAAATCATTTTCATCTCTCATTCACGTGGCCCAGCCTACTTTGAAAATACACATTTCTTGTCAGCCCACTATGAAGTACATCCCCTGGGGTGGCCCAACTCTCATCTTTTACCCAATACCAGGCCCACCATACTAATTTGTTCCATAATGGGCCATCTTTCACCCAGAGAAACACAATATTTTCAATGGCCCTCCACCTCCACTTCTTACTCAAAAGATGAACAATATGTCCCTCCTACAGAATTGAGTTTGCTTTACCAAGATCCACAAGGGGAAATTCAAGGACCATTTCTTGGTGCCGAAATCATATCATGGTTCGGTCAAAATTTTTTTGGCATTGATCTGCCGGTGTGCTTAACAAATGCTCCTAAAGGCACACCCTTCCAACCACTTGGAGAATTAATGCCGCATTTAACACTTAGAGATCAACCTATTCTAGCCCAAGCCCAAAGTCCACCTATCCACAACTTTCAACATTGGGCCCAATGCCAAATTGATATTCATGACAAAAGCCATCATGAGGGACATGTGTGTCCACAGTCCACTTATACTTCTCCCCGCAATCAGGCCTATTTGATGATCAATTTGGGCAATTTATGCAAAAATTCCATGATAACCAACAAGTCTTTGAGCAAACATTCACCCAACAACAACAAGAATTGGAGCAATCATTTGTCAAAACTGACCTCTTGATTACTCAACTGATGGAAATCAGGAGGAGGCAAGATAGTCAGTCATCATGCCAACCCATTGACAATTATGCACATCATTATCTTGATTGTGACCAACAATTTGACTCTCAAATTCCATCCACAACTTCTCAGTCCAATATAATTGTGGACATACCCACTTGGAAAATGAGAGATAATTTTAATGAGTCAAATCAGGAGGAAATGGGTGCCACTGAAAATCAATCCATTATCTTGGCCCAACTTGAAACTGACCATCAAGAAGACTCCATCCATGATGTCATATTTGAGGACAGCTCTAGTGAATTAGTTGAATTCAAGTTGGGGGGAGAAAAGAAAGAGTGTCATCTAGATGTTGGGTCCGAGTTTGATGTGACATCATTTCAAGTGAGTAACAAAGAAGAGGTGAGTGTGGAGAAAGAGCTGGGTGTAATCATCAATCATTCTTCTTGGGTAAGAGAAGAATTAGAATTTTGCCTGAAGTCCACATTGACTGGGTCTCTCTTGATGTCGAGAAAGACATGGAACTCCTACCTCTCCCTGATCTTGGCAAATCCAACATGATCATAGACATGCTACCACTAGAGACTGGTCAACTGCATTTGAAACTTTTAAGCATCCTTGTGTTGAAAGTCATATCCATTTCATTCCTGATCATGCTACTATTTTGACTCAAGTCAGCCTGTGGAGTTCAAGCAATTCTCTGAGCATCCAACTCAATCTGACCTCAATATCATGAAAGATGATCTGAAAATGGAAGTTGTGGGTGAAAACAATAAAGTCCGCATTGATGTGTTCAACACATATAAAGATTTTAAGTGTCCAAATGATATTCTTAATTGAAGATATGGTCTTGAATACCCCAATTTCTCTATCATTTAATGATATGAAGGGTAAGTTGGCCCACTTGACCCACCCTGGCTGGTGCTGCCCTACAAAGAAAAATTTGGCGTCAATTGATTGGGAGTGTTACGTGACCCTATTACCCCCATGTGTCTGGCTAAAGACATTAAACTTAGCGCTTGTTGGGAGGCAACCCAATATTTTTAGGAAAATTGATTTCTATTGATTTCGTTTTTATTTTGTGTCTTAGGTGTTTGTTGGCCACTATCCTTTGATAAAGCTAGTGTGCAACCACCCGCATGCGATCATCAGGTTGCATCTCTCCTTTCTTAACTTACATTGGCTTTATTCTATTGTCATTACTTTTATGCCATTGAGGACAATGTCATTTAAGTTGGGGGGAGAGACAATTTGTATTTCAATTTTTTGTCCCTAACATTGTGCTTCATGCTTCATATTTCATGCAAGAATTTTTTTTTGCTTCTAGCTTGACTCATATTGTGTACTTGTGAAGGTGGTGAGTTGAAGAGGTGAGTTAACTAGTTATGTTTTTAGCATCTTCCTCAAAATACATTTGAAATTTCATCAACACAGTAAAGTATTATTTTGAGCTATTCAAATAGATGATGAGAGTTTTACCGAATATTCAGGTTGATTGATTGATATTCTACATTCCTATTGATGACCAATCGTGGGGAAAAAGCTACCTGCCTACAAATAAATGTGAAAATGTTGTAGTAGTGAAAAAAGAAAAAAAAAAGAAACATGGAAAATGCCCCTGATCTTAGTAACCGGGCTTGTGGCTCCTAAGGTAAGAGTTGAGGCTCGCGTCAAACGGTGAAGGGAAGTGCAGCACCATGTAAATGAAAAGAAAAAAAAAACGAGCATGAAAAAGAGAATTAGGCAGAGTGAAAGCTACCTATAATTCGAGGATCGAATTTAAGGAGTGTAGAGTTGATACCATCCCTCAGTGATAAGTAAAAAACTCATGCATCCAGTTATTGATGCTTAAACATTGAAAAAAAAAAAAAGTCATGGAATTTTGTATGTATCTTGAGGAACTGTCTAATGACATGAACTGACATATTTGCCTTTGACACTCTCAACTGGAACTTGAAATACTTATGATCAAGCATCATTCTTATTTCCTTGTCATGAAGTATGATGTTTTGAACTTTTGTTTGTCCCAATTATTCACTTGTGTGCATTGCTAAGGGACTAGCAATGAGTAAGTTGGGGGGTGTGATAAATGCATAATTATTGATGATAATCATGATGGTTTATGATCTATTGATGCTCAATTTTATATTAATCCAGTATTATTTTGTTACAAAAAGGATAATTTGATTAATCTTTGTATGTGCTTTATTTGCAGGATAATGGGCCACTCAACAAGAATTTGCTAATGGACCAGGATGGATAAGAGACAATGAGGAGAGATTCTAATTTTAAATTATATTTTCTTTATCTCTCTATCTTTCTAATTTTTAAAACTCTCTCATTTTAATCTCTCTCTATTTTTAAAACCCTTCCTCTTAATTCTCTCTTCCTTCTATCTATATTTTAAAAGAATTCCCTTCCCCCGAGCTCTCTCTCATTCCCTCTTTTCTCTCTCTCTCACCCGCGCAACCTCCCTCTTCCTCTTTCTTCTTTCCTCCTTTTCTTTCTGCCTCCCTTCTCTTCTTCTTCTTCTCCTCTTCCTCTCTCTCTCCTCGGTCTGCACAAGCCCCCGCCGCAGCCGCACCCGGCCCCGTCCGTGCCCGCGCCCGCGCCTAGGCCGCCTTCGCACGCCAGGCCCCTGCCGCGCGCGCACGTCGCCCCGCGCCCGTGCGCACCTGCCGCCCCGCCTGCGCGCCCGCCAGCACGCCCCGCGTGCGCGCTCGCCAGTGCGCCCCGCGCCCCCTGCCGGCCCGCGCGCGCCCCTGCCGCGCACCGCCGCCCCCTCTCCCTTCTCTACGTGCATGCATGACCGTAGAGAAGGGCCGCCGCGCGCCCTCTCTCTCCTCTCGCGCTCTCTCTCCTCTCTCTCTCTCCTCTCTCCTCTCTCTCTCTCTCGCCTTCTCTCTCTCCTCTATCCCTCTCTCGTTTTTCTCTCTCTTTCTCACGTCTCTCTCCTCCTCTCTTCTCTCTGTCTTCTCTCTCCTCTCTCTTCTCTCTCAGCACTCTCTCTCCTCTCTCAGCGCTCTCTCTCCTCTCTCTCTCTCCTTTTCTCTCTAGTTCTCTTTATTCTTTTTCTCTTCATTCAATGTACTTGTTATGACTTTTATTAGAATAAAATCTTTGTGTTAAACTCTTTGTTATTGTTTAATAGTTAAACTTTTAATAGTGTTTTGTGTTCTCTCACTCTCTCTCTATCTCCTTCTTCACTTATTTAGCATAGTTTAGATTTATTTAGTACAACTTTATTAATGTCATCACGCTATTTTCCTAACTAAAAACCCAACGTTTTCAACTCTAAAATCTCGTTCCCTGTGGATTCGACTCGGCTCTCACCACTTAACTATTGTTAACATCTTTAGTGTAAGCCGATAAATTGAGATTGTTAGTCACGTGTTTAACGACACATTCGTGGGCTATCAAACTCCCATCTCATGATGGGCTCCTCTCAATTGGGCCCAACACTCCATGTTAGGACTATTAATACAACTCATTTCTAATTTAGCTTAATGTGTATTGCTTTAATTTCCTTTTATTCCATTTATTCTCTCTTTATTCTAATTAAATGTATTCAACTCATTTATTAAATTATTTTTATTATTTTATTTGGATTTAAAAATCAAGGTTACTACACAGCAACTGCAATGGACAGGTCGGGGCCCCCTGGTGTCCCATTCACCGTCGGCGACTTCCCGATAGTCTCCCCATCTTCTCCCTCGTTTGAGATCTCTCGTCGTCGCTCGTAGGATGTCGAGGAGGGCATCCTCTACGTACTGCTGCCAAAATCAAGGGAGAGAGGGGAATAACAACAGAGGAAGCAGTGAGATGGAGGCTGTAATTGGCGATGGTGTACAAAGTCGGGGACGATGAAGCCCGGAGTCGGCGACGATGCATTCGCATGATCAGCGATGAAGCCAAGCCCTAGCCTTCGCGGGGGAGAAAAAGTGGGGTGGGTTCAGGGGCAAAATCTGGAGCGGCGGAGAAAAAGATTTTGGAGTTTTTGGGGGTGGGGGTGAGTATACTTTATGATTTAATAAATATTTAATAATAATAATAATAATATTTTGTTATATACTTACTGTAACACGCTCCGTAAGTATATAATTTTGTTATATGCTTACAGTATCACGTCATAAGCATAGGTATATCTTTAAAGTTGAAGAACAAAATTTGTCTGATATCCTTACGGCACGTACAGTTCGTAAGTATAGATATGTCTATCCATACGAATAGCTTAGGAATATACTGAACCGTAAGAAACTTTCGTAAGCAAAGCTAAAATTCTTGTAGTGTGTGCTTCGATGGTTCTTAAGAATATAGCAATGAAAAATTTTAGTGTACATGCGCAAATACGTTTATTAATTGCACTTGTGAAGGACCAATTCATTGATTATGTGACATGTTGTATATTTGTACGTGCAATAAAAACCCATACAAGTGAAATAAATACACTTATACATATATAAGTATCACTACAAGAAATGAGACATATGTCAGCGGCTCCTAATCATTGACAAAAGATCAAAAATCGTTGACATAGACGTATGTCAGCGGCCTTTAAGTTGTTGATAAAGTCGTTGACAAATTGGTCATCGACTAATGTTTGTCGACAGCTGTCATTAACCGTCGAAAAATACTTCATATGTCAGCAGTTAACATCCGATGACATATATTGGATATGTCAACGGATTACAGCCATTGACATAAAGAACATATGTCAGCGACTGTTGGTTGATCACATATAAAGAATATGTCAGTGACTTCTTCCTGCCGCTGACAAAGATATTTTTTTAAGGAAAAAAATAAACCATGTCGTCTCCTCCGCCCCTGCAACCACCCTCCCCCGGTCCCAAAGCTCCCCCCACATCCGCCCTCCCCCCTGTAGCCTCCTCCGCCTCTGTAACCCCCCTTCCCCGGCCCTACATCCCCCCCCCCCCTGTGACCTCCTCCGCCCTTGCAACCCCCCTCCCCCGGCCCTGCATAAGAGACAGAAGATGACGTTGTGTCCTCTGGGAGACTGGCTCTGGAGAGCACCACACCTATCTTGAGTTTATGATCGGACACTGTCTCTGACGCCAACACGGTTAATGTGGAACTTGTCGTGCATGTAGAACAAGGGGAACCTAGCGCGCAACAAGCCTGCAAGCGAGCGGATGGTGGTGTCGGCGGCAGAGCAGAGGTACCTCCCCGACCGGGCGTCTAGGCACTTGAATAGGAAGATGTGGGAAGAGCTCAAGGAGGGGGCGGGGCGGGTGGGTGGGTGGGTTTTTTTTTTTAATGAAAAGTTGTTCTTCAAAGGGTGGGAGATTGCCCACCACTTTGTCAGAATTTTTTTAAGTATATGTCAAAGGCTTATATAGTCGCTGATAAAAATATTGAGAAATTACTGTCTGGGTAGGAAAAATCTCGCTATTTTTTTCATCAACATATGTCAACGGCTATTGGATCCGTTGACATAAGCGTAATATGTTACGTTTATGTGAACGGATCCAGTAGCTGTTGACATATGTTATGCTTATGTCAACAGATCCTATTAATCGTTGACATATGTTAAGTTTATGTCAACGGCTCACAATAGTCATTGACATATGTTACGCTTATGTCAATAGCTCTTAGTAGCCATTGATGTATGTTAATCTTATGTCAACGACTCCAGTAGCCGTTGACATATGTTAAGCTTATGTCAACGGTTATAGACAGCCGTTGACAAATGTTGATCTTATGTCAACGACCTCAGAAAGATGTTGACATATATCTTATATATCAATGATTTTTTCTAACTGCTGATAGAAATTGTTGACAAATTCTACTTCTCTTGTAGTATAAATATGTTTCTATTACAATCACTAGATATGATTTAAGCATTTTCAAATGGCTCAAATATATATAATATGCCTATGCACTCCTATGCATGCCTATGATGGTTGGAATTGGGACTTACAAGACGTAATGTCAATTCTCTCAATCCCATCCTAGAATCGTCAATATGACCAGCTTTGGAGACTTTAGAAAAGGGTTTCGGGGACCTTGATGATAAAAATATGTTCTTTTTCTAAAAGAAATTGGATTCCATGTGTACTTTAATCGAGAACATAGAGATCCTACGAGAGTTTAAAAAAGGAGAACGTACCGGTTTAATTTCTAACACAGAGTCTTGGAACCAAATTTGACTCAAACTAAAAAAATTATGCCACATCATCACTTATCAGAGATACAAAGCGAACACTTCATTCAAGGACTAGCTAGGGGATTGTGGTGTGTCTTGTTTGATATTTTAAAAGTTGCATCGATAAAAATATGTCACTAAACCATTTCCTTATATGAAATGAGTAGGCATATATTCTCTTTTCCAGTGCTAATTAATGCCAAGTTTAAATCTTCCACTAAATTAAGCATCTGCTTCGGCCTCTACCTATATTTTCTCATTTCTTAGAGAAAAGTCTGTTTGCGGGTGTGTCAGTACCTGGCTAGCTGCTGGTCAATGTTTATCGGAGGCCAGTCGCGTAGCAAAAGCCTGTCCGATCATGCGCCCAGTACACCCACATCTAGGAAAACTAAAAATCCGATTCCAACTGGGGCTGCAAACATGTCGGAGTCGAAATGACATTTTCTTTTTGTCTATTAACCCCAAAACAAATAAAAATAGAAATAAATGATTCCTGAAGGTCCGATAATATGGCAAACTATGAGGGGGTGAATTAAGTTTGTCAAAAAATTAATTTTAGTAACATTCAAATTCAATCCATAACACAAGACAGTCTCAAGATAGAACAAAGATGCACAACGTCACAACTTACCACAAATTCAATATGTAATTAAGAGACAGAGATACCAAGACCAAGTCAAACATATTGATATGCCAAGTGAGTTCCAACGATGTCTGATATGAGCATAACATAAGAAGGGGATAGAAAAAATAGATGAGCAAATCATTGCACAAAATTTTTTAAGTGATTCGACCTCACCCAAATGAGATCTACGCCCACCCTTCACGACTCATGAAGAGTTCACTATCTTGGCCAAAGATCTACAACACACACACACACAAACATGGAGTATCCCTGTACTCCAAGGATGCGAAGTGCACCAAAGAGCACACACACTCT
>CM024763.1:31963450-32331994 GCA_014218235.1 Colocasia esculenta | reverse complement strand
GAGATGTAAGTGATGTATGAAGTTTGGTGATCTTAATGAAATTTGAGTTTATTTGGTATTATTCCATTGTGTAATGGTTTGTTATTATTTCTGCTCTGTATTATTTAATAACTGTAATTTCGCTCCGATATTCTGCGTCGGGGCGTTACACTAAGGATGGGAGACTGTTATTTCAGGGCAGGACATGTGTGCCTGATAATGAGGAATTGAAGAGAAGTTGATGGATGAAGCCCTTAAGACCAAGTATACAATTCACCCAGGCGCAACCAAGATGTACCAGACATGAAAATGTCATTTTGGTGGCCCAACATGAAGCTCGAGGGCTGAGCATGCCGCGCACTGCCTCACATGTCAGCAGGTAAAAGCAAACATCGCGTCCTGCGGTGTGCTTAGACCCCTGGACCATACCGGAATGGAAGTGGGAGAGCATCGGAAGGATTTCATCATGGATTTACCAGAACTCATGGTGGACTGGATGCTATTTGGGTCATTGTGGACCGATTAACTAAGTCCGCACATTCTTACAATTAAAACTACTTGGAGTGTGGATGGCTAGCTGCATTGTATGTAAAGGAGATAGTGAGTTACATGGAGTTCCTATGTCCATCGTCTCAGAATGTGACCCCAGATTCCAGCTCTAGATTCTGGAAGGGACTTCAGAACACACTAGGTACAAAAATCATTTTAGCACAACATTCCACCCACAAAAGATGGGAACAGAAAGAACCAACCAGATAGTGGAAGATATGCTACGTGCATGCACTATAGATTTTGAAGGGTATTCGAATGAACAATTGTCACTTAGAATTTGCCTACAACAACAGCTACCAGGGCTAGCATCAGATGGCACCGTTCGAAGCCTGTACGGTAGAAGCTGTAGATCACCAGTCTACTGGAATGAAGTAGTGAGCAGCAATGCTGGAACCGGATATGGTACAGAACACCAGCAGATATACAAGTCATCAGGGATAGGATTAAAAATAGCTCAGTCCAACAGAAAAGCTACGCTGACAAAAGAGAAGGGATCTGGAGCTGGATTTTCAAACCGGGATGATGTACTACTCAAGGTACCCCGACCCGAGGATTTCAAAGGTTGGGATGAAAGTAAGTTAAGAACTGAGATTCATAGGTCCATTTGAGGTACTGGAAAGAGTTTTGCGAAGGACGTATCGTCTAGCATTACCACCAAGTTTTCCTCCGTACACAATGTCTTTCATGGTATCCATGCTAATGAAGTAGTGTATATCCATCACATGTAATCAGCTATGACGAGATAATTTTAAACAAGATATGACCTATGAAGAGAAGCTGTGAGAATCTTGGACAAGAAGATACAACAGCTCTGGAACCGACCCATATCGGTGGTAAATGTGCTATGGAGAAACCACGAAGTCGAAAAAGCTACGTGGGAACCCGAAGCAACAATGCGATGGAATTACCAATCTATTCAGTAAGTCTTCTTCCTCTTACGATCATATGAATTTGGGGACCAATTCTTTTTAAGAGGGGGAGATGTAGCCACTCTAAATTTTTAAATATCAATAAATGTTATTAAATTAAGTATTTAATTGAATAAATATGATAAATAGATTTAAATTAGAATAAGAGGGAATAATTGAATAAAAGTGAATTAATTAAAACCCATTAAGCTAATTAAGTAAATGGTTTATATCAATCGTCCACCAAGAGTAATGGCCAAAAGCCAAGAGCCCATCTTTGGATGGGTGGTAATTAAGCTAAATTCTCACTTGAATAATAATATTAGTAAAGGGTTAAGATAATTATTATTAACCCCTATATATCCTAAAAAGGAGCCCTAGACTTACCCAAACTCCTTACCCCACAAAATTAAGCCTCTCCTCAATCCTATTAGGTAGATAAAGGAGAGAAATAGGGAGATAAAATAGAAATTTGGAGTTTTATGGAAAGGAGGAGTTTTTTAGAAGTTATGACTCTATAGCTAGTCAGTAGACCACAATTCGTCCCTAACCACCCCTAGAACGTTGCTGGAGCTCTGGAGGACGAGGAGAGTGTAGACACGCCAATTTTACCCAAATTGGACAAAATCTCGAGTTGAACTGTAACGCCTCAATGTGATTATCTTGATTACCTTTTTAAGTGATTTCCCCGAATTCCTGTTTTACTTTGAGACTTTTCAGAATTTTCCTATCTTTTAAAGCTTTTTAGGACCTTTAGATAAGTTTACAAAAGAGTCTAGAAAAACTAAAAGAATCAGCACTGTTTTAATCACGACCAGATCGGCGGCCGCATATTAAATGCCCTTAGCGCGACGCAATTTAGCTACCGCCTTACAAGATGCAATGCTTAACCGATTAAAGGCGTCCATGATGGGCCACTGCAGTTAAAAAGTCAACAGTTTCAGCTGTGCCAGAGCGTACAACGTTCTGACACCTGTGGCAGGCTCTGAAACACGTCGTGGTCGTACGACGCGATTCTTAACCGCCCTGCACGCACCATGCCCCTGTCAGGCGTCAGAACGTTGTCAGTACGGTGTCAGACTCTGAATCGCGCCCAGCAGCACGCGCGATTAAGAACCGCCAGTTACAACGTTACAAATGTTCAGGCGGTTGTTAATGGCGACCATTTGACGGACGCGTTTGGGACGCAAATGAGGTCATGGTTGTCAAATCGATTTGACCTTCCAAAATGCGACGACTATGGTCGATGCGATTCTTAAGATCGTTGCGCTCCGTAATCATCATATTTTGGCAAGTTGACGGGACTCTGGCCGACCTAATGAATCGCGACGTTTCCTGTGGCCGCAATTTACTTGAAAAATGTCTGCTGGGTTGGATGCGATTTAAAACAGTGAGTCTATATATACAAGCCCCTTGCACAGCAGTGAGGAGAGAGATACTTACCCCCCCCCCCTAGAAGCGGCGAAGCCCTGTCCGTCCAACGCGTCGCCCACCTGCCGTTCCACATCCACCGTAGGTTCCAGTGGGACGATCCTACTGTCCAGAAGCTGTCGTTCCGGACCCGAAGGACGATCCACACCGCCCGCTCAACGACGAGGCGTCACCATCCACCACTTGTTTCCGAGCCCTTACAGCCTTTCTCTCCCCCTGTCCGGGTCACCAGACACACACACGCACACACGTGCATGTTTCCCTCCTTGTCTAGTTAGGGGTTTTTCATTTTCGTAGTTAGAAGGTGCATCCGCACCGTTTTGTGTCCTGTCCACTGTCTTCCGTTGTCTTTTTATTTACTACACGTCCGCCTAATCCGTTCCATTTCTGTCCTCTTCAGGTACCTCGGGCTAAATCTCCTTCGCCGGCCGGCCGGTGGAAGGAGGAGGAGGACCCCACCGCACACACATCCCGCTACTTTCCATGGGCCCAAAAGGTACACATTCCCTTTTAGACCCTCCCTACTTTTGGTACTTTTTAGTAAAAGTACCTGGCGATCGCGCTTTTCGTTTCTTTATTTCCGTGTGGAGACGATCGTTTCCCCTCGTCCTTTCCGGACGAAGAAATAACCGCATCTACAACTTGGCGACCGCGATGGGACGTCTCTTCTTTTAGCCCGGTACCGCTTTGTTTAGCCCGTGTGGCACTGTTTTCTAGTTAGTTTAGTCATTTCCTACTTGCTTGTTTAAGCTTCCTTTAGTCCTCTCCATTAGCATGTTAAAATAGTTTAATAAGGTTTAGATAAAAATAAAAAAAAATATTTTATATAGTCCTTACCATCTTACCATCTTTACTATTTGAGAGTTTTGGTGTTGGAACCCCATCCCCCTCAATCTAACCCCTAATTGCATGCTAATCCACCCCCCTTGGGGTGAGATTTCGTTGGGAGGGTTTTCTGAGTTGAATCGCGACTACCCCAGACGCCGCGATTCAGCCCAGTTGTTCATACTTAGAAAAATTTCGTGGGGAGGGTTTTTCTGTGTTGATACGCG
Organism: Colocasia esculenta; assembly: GCA_014218235.1. Lineage (NCBI taxonomy): Eukaryota > Viridiplantae > Streptophyta > Magnoliopsida > Alismatales > Araceae > Colocasia > Colocasia esculenta. Next base: position 32,328,072 of record CM024763.1, on the reverse strand, counting down.
TCGGGAACGGACGACGCGTTTCTCTGCCTGCTTAGTTATTTTCGCAGCTTTTTAGAAATATATTTGTTCTGTGCTGTTGCGCGTCAAACCCAGACGACGCATTTTATGAACCTCTGTTGTGCGGCGGCCTGTCTGGACGTAATTCTGAACAGAGTCCTCAGGGAGTCGCCTCGGCTCTTACTGTCATAAGCTGTTAGATCCGTGGCCGACTGAAAGGACGCGATTTAAATTAGCGCCCTCTGCGTGGACGTGATTTAATCCTTTCCAGAAACTCCAACTGCTTGCCTTGTGTTGTTTTCCCCTTTTTTTTAATAGCCGGGGGACTTCCTTCCCTCATTTCCTAGGATCCATACACACCTCGGTGGGAACTATCTCTCCATTGGAATTTCGTCCCTTTGGACTAGAAATTCCTGTCGGGACCTCCGTAAATCTCCGTACCCCGTGGATTCCCTCACGGCGGACCGAGTTGGTTGTACCGAATACCGGCGACCTAGATAGAGTGCCTATTGTGGAGAGATTGCTTTAAAAGTGAACCCCGAAGTTATCATTTTACCCACATGTCAAGTTCACTTCTTCTCTTGAGTGACACACTGTTAAGCTAAAATCCACGTTAATCATTTCAAACATAATTAAGTGGACGTAATCGGCTAACTGTGTGCTTAAAATCAAGTAATCTTCTCCCTCATTGGTTGAGTAGTTGTCCGGTACTATTTTCCGAGCCGTCCTGCATGCAACTCCGATCTGGCCGTTCTCTTTCCATGGCTGATTATGAGAACGCAGCCAAGATGAGGCGTATGAGGAAATCTATGGGTCTAGCTCTTATCTTCCTGCCAATCCGTCCAATCCACATGTGAAACGTGGTGGACGCGCAACCCCAGATCCCCCAGATTCCCCAGAGGCAAGACGATCCTCCCGCCTTTGTTAATCTTTCTCAGCTTATGGGCATCCTCCAGAATCTTCAAGCTTCTCAGGTACCAGATGCCTAGGCTGCCCTAAAGGGGAAATCTGTTATCAACCCCGATCCCTCCGGTTACCAAACCAGGGACCCCGGATTGAGTCCGTCTGCGATCTGGGTGGGCAAATTTCGCCAGCCCCTTCACGGGCCCATTCTGTTATCCATTCCCAGTACCATAGTCCAAGACAGATACCGGGCACCCGCTGACATGGCACACCCTGCTTATCAACCACGGGTTCCGACCCAGGGTCCCGCATATGTCAGCATTCCTCACCAATACCCTTCCCGGGCAGACGCCCATTGTGCTGTCCCTTCCGCTGCTCCCCAACAATCTGCAAATCAGCTTACCCAGGCCCTTCTGGCTAAGGTAAACAAATTGGAGCACGATTTGAAGATGGCGTCTGCCCCTAAAGATTCCTTTGAACTGGCATTACCTTCCATGCCAGTCTTTCATTTACCTCCGTCAGAAATGCCGGTCTATCGCCGCTACAATGGCACCGGAAGCCCTTTCGTACATATCAAGGAATTCATGTACGAATCTTCTTTCTGGCAGGATGACAATCGTGCCCTTGCCTTCTTGTTTCGTCGGTCCTTGGACGGGCCTGCCCTCGATTGGTTCTATTCCTTGGACCCAGCGGATGCAGAGAACTTCGAGGCAGTCCAGAGGAAGTTTCTGAGAAGATATAGAGACCGAGTGGGCCCTGTGCTATCTATTACTGATCTGGTGGCCGAAAAGATGAAGGCTGATGGAGAGTTTGTCTCCTTTGCTGATAGGTGGAGGCTCATGGCCGAGAAACTGATATCCATTGTCTGAATCTGAGCAGGTGAAGATGATCACCACCACGCTACCCCCCCCCCCCGTTTAGGCATATCTTGGCTATGAATAAGCTGACAACAATGGAGGAGCTATATGAGAGAGCCAGATACATCCAACACAACTGGAGACTCTCCCATAGTGCTCTATTTGAACCCAAGGCCCGGGTTGGTAAGAAGACAATGGGTACCTCCACCAGTGGTCCCACCACTGAGGGGGTTATTCATAATGAACAGTGAGTGCCATGGGCAATCCAGCCCTCCCACTTACCGTGCACCCAATAACCCCAGGGCTCAACAACCCCAATTCCCAGCCTTTAAGCCAAACAACCAGTCTAATTACAGGGCCCAGCAGCCGCCTCCTCAGCAGCCCTACTATGACCAGCAACCCCAGCGGCCACAATTCCAGCAGCCCCAGTTCCAACAGCCACCACAGCAGCCACAATACCGGCCTGCATCCCAACCCCAACAGCAACCCCTCACCCACACCAGCAACTTAACCAGGTTCCTCCTCCAGGCAATTATGGGCCACCTCCACCCAGATTCCCACCGGCCCTAGACAACACCCTACCCTCTGCTGCCAGAAACCCTACCCGACATTTTTAATGCCCTCATGGCAGCCAGAGCACTGACATTGCCGAAGGAGAAACTCCAATGGCCTCCTCACCTCGATACCTCGCGGTATTGTGAATTCCACCGGGGACCGGGCCATACGTTGGACGATGCTTCACTTCAAAGATTATATTCATAACCTAAATGAAGGTGGAGGCATTGATTGGGTCGAAATGAGAAAGTTTGTCACTGAGATGAAGGCAAGAAGGCCTCCTCAGTAGCAGTAGCAGCAGCTTCAGCTTCCACAGCAGCCGCAGCAACAACCGCAGCAGCAGCAGCCTGACTGGGTATCGTACAGAATCCGTTGCCAGAGCACCCGACACCAATTGTCAGGTGAATGCTTTCACGAACCAGCCGCCATCTGTGGAAGCACCCGCCACACCCACAACTACCCCTGCCACCCAGGCACCCTTTATTTTACCACCCTTCATCCGTACACCCACCGCGGACAACCCGTTACCCTCCTTCTTACGCATTCCCACCAACTACACCCTCCATCCACCTACCAAACTCCTGCACCTGTACATTCACCCTCTGTAATACACCTACCCCGTTTTCGCATACCCTACACCACCACCACCTGACTCGCCTCCTGTACAGACACCCACCGCTTTCCCCTTATAAACCCTAACCATAGGGCCCCCTTCTTACGCATCCCTACCACCTCCACTGCGCAAATCACTGCCACCACTACACGCCAGATTGTGGTAGGCATCCAACTGCCGCACCAAATTCTTACAAATCCACCCTCTACCTTACAGCCATCCGCTTCCGCAAATCAGGTTGTTGCATCTACTTCAGGCAGTTCCCCTGAACCCGCCATGGTGCTCCGCAGCGGGCGTATGTTTAATCGGGTTTTCCCCCAGCAAGATCAAGTACTGCCAACCCAGGAAGAGGAAGATGTACAAGACGGATCAGTGCCAGGCACCCAGTATGATTTGTTGAAGCACCTGGACCGGACTCCAGCCAGGATCACCATCCTGGAATTGATTAAGAGGTCGCCCACTCACCAGGAAGCACTCATGCAGTATCTGCAGAAGGTGATGGTTAACGAGGATCTTCCGGTTAACCAGATTAGTGCAGTCTTGACACCGACAGGCCCACATCCAGCTATCATGTTCCGTGAGAGTGAGCTCGCGCCAGTTGATTCACAGCGATACGCCCTGTGTCTTACAGTAAACATCAACGGCATTCGCGTGGATCGATGTTCGGTGGATTCTTGGGCCTCCGTCAATGTCGTGTCCCCTGACACGCTAACTCTATGTGGAGTGCCGATCCAATCAATTCGCCCCCCTATCATCACTGTCACGGCCTATGACAATTCCACTAGGTCGCCAAGAGGGGTTGTTACTTTGACAATCAGGCTGGGCCCAACTTCTACGGAGATGGATTTCCACATCCTTGACTTGGATCCATGCTACCATATTATCCTTGGTCGACCTTATGTGCAGTCCCTTGGTGCTGTTATGTCAACAGTCCACCAATGTTTGAAATTTCCATATAAGGGACGCGTAATTATGGTCGCCAACAAGCCTAGTCTTGCAGAAGTTGAGGCCATTATGACAAGCAACTCGGTTCCAGCAGTTTGGCCTGCAATCACCCCTCACAACGATACAGTACCGACTGAGCACGTCCGGCACATACCCCGGGCCGGGTCCTTCAGTAGTCAGCCCTTCTGATTCAAGCAGAATAATCACCAAGAAAGGGTTGCATATCATGAAACTAATGGGTTATCGGCCCCGCAAAGGCCTCGGTGCACAACTACAAGCAGGACAACTGTCGTTAAAGCATGCAAGAGAAAGGTCAAGGTCGGCTTAGGATATCAGCTTGTCAAACCCAGTTGCGGCAAGATCAACCCCTCGCATGGGCTTTGCACACATTTTTACAAGGGGCTACTATAGCCTAGGGATCCCCAGCCATTGCCCGTTGAAACACAACCAATCTACTCCCTGACTCGGGATACCTTTTGGGCACCAGATAACTCTGCACCAGCCAAGCGACCCAAGATCGACGATTATGAAACTGAATGGAACAAGTGGTTTGACATGGGCAGTCTTACCGCCTGTTTAAACCACATGTTCGGGTCGCTTGAGGCACATTGGTTTTCTGAATTGCTGGCTATAGTGCAAGGGATACAGGGCACCGACCCCATACCGGCAGAAGTACAGGGCACCGACCCCATACCGGCAGAAGTTCAGGGCACTGACCCCTCCTGTCAGAACTCTTGGGCACTGACCCCTTCCTGTCAGAACTTTGGGCACCGACCCCTTTCTGTCGGAACTTTTGGGCGCCGACCCTACACCGCTTCAGTTTCGGGCCCTGAGCCCGCCCCAGTTGTATCTCGAGCCATGTGCTCGCTTCGGTTACTCCGGCATTAAGCCCGTTCCTTTTGCTTCGGACATCACACGCCCGATCCCTTTTCCATACCAGGCATCGCGCCTGTTTCTTCGGCTCGGGCATCGCGCCCGCTTTCCCTCAGCACCAGGCATCATACCTGTTCCTTTCGCACCGGGCATCACGCCCATTACCGCTTTTATCCGGGCATTACGCCCCTTCCAGCTTTTCCATTAGGCCCCGCGCCTGTCTTTCATTTTGTACCAGGCATTTTGCCCTCTTTTAATTTCGCTTTGGGTTCCACACCCACTTTTATTCGCCCTGCTTTTAATTCTCGTACTGCTACGCACATTTCCCTTCAGTTCTGGGAATTCCTAGGGGCAACCCTCCTCCTTTCCCGTCCATTATACATACCTTTTCCGTTCCATCCACTATGGTCCCGTCCTTTGTACAGACCATGGCAGGATCGTTTTTTACTTCTCCTGGGGCCCGAATGCCTGTCCGTCCATCCTCTGTACACATTTTCTCTGAGGAACCACCTGATCCGTCAGAATCCTTAGAAACTGTTCTTCCGGATCGGGTCTCACGACTGACAATTGCCTTCGAGCCACCTTGAAGGGTCTGATTGTCTAGCGTCGTTCTTTTCCACCAAGCATGTGTCCCCCTCTAGCCTCATGGGCCTTCCGCCCACCCTGACTTTGAATTGTGTTCCTCCTTCCACCATCCTCGAATTGCCCTTGTTTCCCGCTTTGCTGCTCTCACTTCCCACTTCCCGTTTAAGTGCTTGTTGGTTGCTTCCCTTTCTTCTCCACCACGTGAGAAGAAGGGGGTTTTGGGGTTGGTTTGTGATGGAAGACCCCGCCATCTTTGTTGAGGAAACTTCTTTCCTCACCTCCGACTACGTTCCAGTCGGTGGTTTGCCGTACCCGGGCCTTCAGGCCGGGTTTCAGTGCTCCCTTCCACGAAAGGGACTTTACTGCTTTCCCTAATCCATCCATCCCTCAAGGGGATGTTGCTGTAAATACCACTTTGTCTGCTCCCTCCGGGGATCTTTTCTTTACTGCTTTCCCGAATACCCGGGCGGGACCTTGCTTTCAATAATTTTCCTTCCGCTTCGTCTTCTTCCTTCTAGTAGCTTAGACAAGGGTAGTAGACTAAGGGTAGATCCAGAAGGAAATCCAAGGGTAGAAGGATCCCTCATCGTTATCTGGCTAGGCTCGCTCATAAATGCAAGGCATGCCTGGCAATTCCCAAGTTCATTGAGTGCCCTTTGCAATTGCCAGAAATAGAATATGAGCAGTCAGCCCCTTTTGTTGATGATGGTTTCAGCGTCTATGAAATATTGGACGACGATGACCCGATTGATGATGGCGATGAGGAGTTTGAGGGAGAGGCTGACGCTTTCGCCAATGGGCATAAGAGATTTGATGAACCATCACCAGCTGTGTAGGAAATCACCAAAGAAGTCAACCTGGGAACCGAAGAAGATCCCAAGATTGTCCTCGTAAGCACTAACTTGACACCGGATGAAGAGGAGGCAATTGGGAGGGGTTCTTAGGCAATATAAGGACATCTTCGCATGGAGCTACGAAGATATGCCCGGCTTAGACTCTTCCTTAGTCGAGCATTATCTCACCCTCAAGCCAGGCTTCGTTACAATTAAGCAACGTTTAAGGCGTTTCCACCCCCAGATCGCTTTGAAAATGAAGGATGAAGTTGACAGGCTTCACAAAGCCAAGTTCATCTAAGTCATACTTTATCCTAATTGGGTGGCAAACATCGTCCCGGTTATCAAGAAGGACGGGAAGGTCAAGATTTGCATTGACTTCCGGGACCTTAATCGTGCTTGTCCTAAAGATGATTTCCCTCTACCTCACTTGGATGTGCTGGTAGATAACACAGCTGGGTACGAAACCCTATCATTTATGGATGGTTTTTCTGGGTATAATCAGATCAAGCTGGCAGAAGGAGACCAAGACAAAACTTCATTTACTACACCCTGGGGTACTTTGCTTTGTGGTCATGCCATTTGGGCTTAAAAATGCCGGAGCCACATACCAAAGGGCCATGACGGCCATCTTTCATGACATGATCCACATTCTTGTTGAGGTGTATGTAGATGACTTGGTAGTTAAGTCAAGATCAGCAATTGACCATGCTGGGGTTCTCACTAAGGTTCTGCAAAGGACCGAGAATTTCATTTAAGGATGACCCCAAGAAATGCGTGTTTGGTGTGTCAGCTGGAAGGTTGCTAGGGTTTATTGTGAGCAAAAGAGGCATAGAGATTGATCCAGATAAGGTAAAGGCGATAAAGGAATTGCTCCCTCCCAAGAATTTGAAAGAAGTTCGAGGACTAATTGGGAGGTTGCAGTACATTCGCCGATTCATCTCTCAGCATTCTCAACGGTGTAGGCCTTTCTATAACCTCACCAAGCCGGGAGTTGAATTTGTTGGGATAAGAAGTGTCAGGCAGCGTTCGATGAGCTTAAGGACTATCTTTCCAATCCGCCTGTCCTGAGGCCGCCTACGCCAGGCGTGCCTCTCATCCTCTATATCTCTGTTTTAGAAGACTTCGTAGGAGCTGTTCTTGCCCAAGTCGACGACGAAGGCAAAGAAAGAGCGGCCTACTACTTGTCCAAGCTTCTTAATCCTTGTGAGCAGAGATATAATTCCATGGAGAAAACCTGTGCCGCACTTGTATGGGTAGTGCAGAAATTGAAGCACTATTTCCTCGCCCATACAGTGCACCTTATTGCTGACATGAACCCCATCAAATTCCTGCTCCACAAACCTGTCCTAACTGACAGATTAGCACGTTGGCAAAGTTTCCTTTCCCAATTTGAGATCACCTATATCCAACAGAAGGCAATCAAAGGCTATGCCATAGCCGAGCATCTCGCTCATCACCCATTGCCTCGAACTGATCCAGTCTGTTCAGACCTCCTGGATGAAGAATTGATGTCCATCGACCATGATGATCGTATGTACACATTGTATTTCGACGGGGCCCTGAATTCTTATGGAGCAGGTATCGGGATGGCCCTGTTGTCTCCAGAGGGTGTCACCATATCACGAGTTCATAAGCTAAACTTCCCTGCTACCAATAATATCGTCGAATATGAGGCTTTATTAGCTGGTCTGGAACTCGCGCACTATTATGATGTGACACACCTCCGGATTGTAGGTGATAGCCAATTGATCCTCCGCCAAATGCTCACCAAATACCGCACTACTGATCCCAAGCTCAAGCCATACCAAGAACACGCTTCGGCCTACGCCAAGCTATTCACCAAGCTTGTCTTTGTTCATGTTCCTCGTCACCAGAACCTCCTGGCTGACGCCCTCGCCACCGTAGGCGCAACCATGCACATGGTCTATCCCGGTGATTTTTTCGGCATTCAAATCGAACGCCGGCAAATTCCCTTCTACTTGGATCCAATGTTCCTCTGGGTTAAGGATAAGGAGCTGGTAAATACCGAGAGGAAGAGCAAAGAAGAAATCATGTTAGTGGAGCTGGAAGAAGAATTGGAAGATGAAGAAAACCGTGGTATTTTGAGATATCTGAATATTGCAAGGATCAATCCTACCCTGTGGAAGCCACCCCTGAAGAGAGAAAACCATCAGGAGGATGTCTCATAAGTACACGGTGATTGGTAATACGCTCTACCGAAGGCGTTTCTCTCCGGCATTTTACTCCGCTGTTTAGATGAAGTTGAGGCTCCGAGGGTTGTTAAGGAGCCCATTCAGGTGTTTGTGGAGGTCATGTAAGTAGCCAAATGCTTGCTAAAAGATCCTTAGGCAAGGCTTTTACTGGCCTACTCTAGAGGAGGATTGTTCTTTCTTTGTCTGCCGGTGTGTCAAATGCCAATGCACGCCGACAAAATTCATGTCCATCCTCTTCACTCCACCCTGTATCTTCACCCTGGCCTTTCGCTATGTGGGCTTTCGATAACATCGGACCCCTTGGTGATCCTAATTCCCAGAACAAAACAAAATCTTTTATTCTTACAGCGACAAAATACTTCACCAAGTGGGCGGAAGCCGAAGCATACGCGGAAATCAAGGCAACAACCGTCTGCCCTTCATCATGAGAAACATCATCACCAGGTTGGTATACCAGAGGCGATGATCACTGACAACGGTCTGCAGTTCATCTCTCAAGAGCTCCGTGACCTCTGCAACAGGTATAAAATTGCATTGCATCATTCTTCACCTTATTACCTGCAAGGCAATGGCCAGGCAGAGGCCACAAATAAAACTCTCATCAAAATTCAAGAAGACATGTGAGGTTAATAAGTTCTCGAATTGGCCAGAGAAACTCGTACAAGCTTTATGGGCTTACCGCACTTCAATCCGTACTCCTACAGGGCAGACACCGTTTGCTCTTACTTACGGAATGGAGGCAGTAGTACCATATGAGATTCTAATCCCTTCACTAAGAGTTCAACTTGACAAGGATTTGCCAATTGATCAACGACATGAGTCGCTCCTTGAACAATTGGAACTCTTAGATGAAAAGCGTTTAGTGGCCGCCGAGCATACAAAGCATATCAAAATAAACTCACACGTTTTTACCAGAAGAGAGTTATTGAGAGAAAATTCAAAATCGGCGAGATGGTCGTCAAAAGAATTTTGTAAAACCTGGTGGTCCTAGATCCAAGCTCCAACCCAACTGGGAAGGCCCCTTTATTATAAGCCAAGCTTATTCAGGCAATGCCTATAAGCTAATTAATGCAGAGGGGGAGGAACTCTCCCACTCTTGGAATGGCTTACATCTAAAAAAATACTACCCTTAATTCACTACTTGAAAAGGAAAATTTGGCATGGTATTTTGAACCTTTAAAATCTATTTACTGATTTCTTTAAGATGTGTTAAGCCAAGGAAGGCGACTCACACACACTTACACGCCTTCCTGAGAAAACCAGAGGTGCAAATCTAAAGAAGGTCAATGTCGAGCCTATAACCCTAGGCAGTATCCGCCTTTCTCTTCTATTCGGTCTGCCGGTAGGAAAGAAGACCAGTGGGATCGACCTCTCAAAGTATGTTAAAAACTCGAGAAGGTAATCAATCAAGGGAAAAGGGGAAGAAAGAGGATCAATGGAAAAATCCAAATCCTCACGAAAAAGCCAAAAGGCCAAATCCAATTGAAAGCATGACAAGAGCGGCAAAGTCCCCGCGGAGATCCAAAAGGACCCAGTCGTATGCATGCTCAAACCCCGAAAAAAATTGCCAAGTAAACTCGAACCTTTCTCTGAGTATAAAAACAATCAGTTGAGTATCTCCCCGGTTGTCTAGACTACTGACAGACTTCCTAATGAATCCTCCTTCCCCTCAGGATTGCCTTGGCACCTAGGCAAGGCAGCGACCAACTAAGGAGGATGTTGCCAAAAGTCGCCTCAGGTCAAGGCACCCATTACGCACATCCAATCCATGCCTTAACACATCTAAGAATAGTCAATACACTTAAGAATGACATCCAAAGAACTAAAAAGTTCAAATGCCATGCTCACAAATTTTTTTTTTTTACATCCATCCAAATCCAAAAAGTTGAATATCTCAAAAATAAAAATCAGCATATTTCCAAAATCAAAAAAGTTGAATATCTCAAAAACATAAAAAAATCAGCATATTTCAAAAAAAAAAGAATATCTCAAAAACAAAAAAAATCAGCATATTTCCAAATCCAGAAAAAGTTGAATATCTCAAAATCTAAAAAAATCAGCATATTTTCAAATCCAAAAAAGTTGACTATCTCAAAATCTAAAAAATCAGCATATTTTCAAAATCCAAAATTGAATATCTCCAAAATCCAAAAAAAAATCAGATATCCTTTCAAAATAAAAAAAAAAAAGATTTTTAATTATTCTATATCCTCAAAATTGCACATTTTGTAACATTCACGCATCTTCGTCTTTATCTTTACTTTGTGCACATGTCCTTAAATTTGTTTACTATTTTACCGCCTTTTGATTAGGGCTCAGCCCCTGACAAGCCACGAAGTCAAGTAAGTACCCACAAGCAAGGGGCTGAGCCGGAGCATATATTTGACCTGTTTGTTCTATCCATTTCAGGCGTACAAATTCAAAAACCAAAAGAGTATATATATATATATATATAATATATATATATATATATAATATATGCGGCCAAAAGGGAGCCGAACCCGTGTACAGTATCATAATGGTGCCACACTAGGCACGGTACAGGTAAAAAAGAAGAAAGTACAATGTCAAGGCGAGGCGGTCTGACTCTCGTCGCCTCCCTCTGTAGGTCCTCTGCGGTGACTGCTCTCAGCCTCGCCCTGGTCTACAACAGTGGGCAAGGCAAGAGGCCCCATGGGCGCTCGTGATCCGGTCGACCTCTGGGCAGCTGCTCCATCCTAACATTCCTCTGTGCTGAGAGGAAGTCGCCAGGATGCTCTCCGAGTAGGCACTGGACCGCCCCTGCTCCCTCGCGCGCTCCCGTCTGCGCCGATATCGGTCCTCGGACGCCTTCAGCAGGCGCTCCACAACTCCCTGACACGTACGAGCCTCCACCAACTGCTGAGTCAGTCGCTCGCGCTCTAGCTCCCAGCGGCTCCGCTCCAGCTCCCACTGAGCCTGCTGACGCTCCAGGTTCCGGCGCTCCACCGCTAGCAGGGCACGTAGCTCCGCCACGTCATGAAGAAGCTCCGCCTCCGGCTGGGTCACTTGCGACTGAAGCTCCGTCAACCGACGTGACTGCTCGGTCAACTCACTCACGAACCCAGCCTCACGAGCAAGAGCGCCCTTCAGCTCCTCTATCTGCACAACACAGAAACAAATGCAGGTAGTATACAAAAGCAGTTAAATTAAGTTTCTAACTGAAATGCTTACCCGTGTCAGGAGATCGCGTTCTGCTCGCTGGCGCGTGCTCCACTGCCGCAGCCAGCTGCTCCTGGAGGGAGCTCACTCCCGCCGCCACTACCAGGCACTGCTCGAAGAGGCACCTCCCGCCTCGGCCTGGACGGCCGCGCCCTGGCCGCGCGCTGCAAGCCAACAAAGAGGAACTATGTCAGTACAATGGTAAGTAAAGAAGCACAGGTATGTATTTAAATTCAACAGTTACCAGTGTCTCCAAGGCCGCTCGTGCCTCGGCTAGCTGCGCCATCGTGGCCGCCAACTGTCCCTCCAGCTGGCCAATGAGCGTATGCCCCATCCTGCACATACATGTATATTCGTAAGTTTATATTTATTAATGTGCAAACAATCATAAGTTTAAATGCTTACCCTCTCGGGCCTCATGAAGTCGCGAAGGCCGTACTCCTCCTGGTACCGCTGAAGGTAGGCGGTGCTGTCCGTGGCATCGCTTGTCACCACCTGGCCCCCACGGTGCCAGTCTGAGAACTGCTCTGGAAAGCGGTCCCCAATCCACCGTCTTGGCCTTCCCGCGAGTATTTCTGCCCATCCCCCTCGGCTCCGCCTCATCTATCCAACACTGATGCAGCCCTAAAGTGCGTGCCACCAGCCTCAGGCGAAGTGGCTCGATCTCGTTCAGGCAGTGGACCCAGATGTCACGCCTGAACAAGCCCCGGCCACTCACTACCCACAGCTAACCGGCATCACTGTAGTCTGCATACGGCTCCCAAACAACCTGCACAGAAAAGGCATTTGTTAAAACACTTCCTAAACTTTGTAAAATTGCTAAATTACAAGGAAAATGGGAAGGAAGAGAAGCGCGCCAGGAGCACTGGGAAGTCACGGACGTGCCGACGAAGCACGTCCAACTGGAATGCGTAAGTCGCCGTGCTAACCAGGGGTAGCCACCTCTTGGCCAACGGCACCGCTGTGGGGTCCACCTCTGTGGCCCTGCCCAGTGGGAGATAGTAATAGCTCCAAACCTGTAAAACAATCAATCACAACAACTTAAATTTGCAAGACAAGTCAAAGTCAAATCAAATTTGGGGTTAGATCTGTACCTGAAGGAAGGGCGCGAATCCACCCACTGTAGTCTCCCGGCCCGTACCGGTAGACAGGTCTGCGAAGGTGTGCGCCAGGAGGACAGCACCCCAAGCATACCTGCCGACTCGCGACAGGTCATCTAGTAACTCCAGGAAATGGCAGTGGATGTCGTCACCCTTAGTGGTGAACAGCATCTTGCCGAAGAAGAATACTAGAAACCGGCGCAAATCCCAGTATGTCCGCACGGTGTCCTCGGCATCCTAACCATATGTCGACCGTGCTAAACCTGCGGCCCGCTCCACAAAGGCAGGAAGAAGCTCATTTGTCTTCTGCCGCACGCCTGCCAGCCCCAGCGATCACAGCAATGCAACTTGTCCGACCATCCTCCGCTCGTGGTCGTCCTGCCCAAACGGCTCCAGTCCCAGCAGCTGCTGTGTCAAGTCGGTGTAGTCTGCGTATGTGACGCCGGTCACCGCCTCTCCGTCAACCCGTAGCCCCGTGATACGGGCTACATCCTCCAGGCTGGGCACCATGTGGCCCTAGGGGAAGAGAAAGGAGCGGCTCACTTGGTCCCACCTATCCTATCGGATAACCTGGATAAGTGGGGGCTCAACAAAAATGGCTCGATCTCCAAGATCGAGCCAAAACCCATCTCCCGAACCCTCTCTCTCTGGAAGGCCGGAAGACCCCGGTAAGCCGCTACAACTAATGGCCACATGGTGCGCGGCCTCATCACACCCTGCACATAATTGTAAATTATGTTATGTTAATCTTGTGTTTGTAAAGTTGTTTTTTTCAAAAGTCATTATGTAAGTCTGTTTAAAGACCATATTGATATTAAGTTTGTTGTTGTTGTTGCTAATGTGTAAAACCTAGGCTTGTTCACATCATGAGTTATGTTAATTACAGTATGTTGATATTTAAATCATGTTAGTATTTTAAGTTTTGTTGTTAATGTATTAACCCTAGACTTGTTTGTATCTTAAGTAGTTTTAATAAAAGTGGTGTATGTACACTAAGGTCACATTTTTTGATATAATTAAAACATGCAATAACACACATTTAAACTAAGCATGGTATATGCATGGTTAAGCTAAACAAAGCATGCTTAAAAATTTGAAGATGCTGGTTCTGGTTTGAAACGCGACCAGTACAGAGGTCGCATTTCTAACCCTGAAAGGCGTCCATTATGTGGGCGCGTTTCAGTTTTTAATCGCGACGGCCGATGCCGACGCGATTCGGAGGCGATAAACGCGCCATCTGTCTGGACGCGTTCTCACCTCCTTCACCGAGCTCAAAGCTCGCCCCCCCCCCCCCCCCCTTGCCCGATTTGAAGAGAGAGGATCGAGAGAGACTTACCGTCTCCGTGCGGGTGGGAGATCTCTCCCCTGCCGTCCTCAACGGCGCCGCGCCGTCGCCTCCTCTTCCACCGCTGCCGCATCGTCGCCTCCGCCGCCGCCGCTCGTTGCCGGCGGATCCTCCATCGCCGCCGCGCCTCCGCCCCTTCCCGGCCGTCGTCACCGGCACGAGCGCGAGCTCGTCGCCGGAGACGCTAGTCGAGGCCCTCGCCGCTTCCCTCCGCCGAGTCCGCCGGAGAAGCTGCCGCATCCTCTCCACCTCCTTGGCCGCTTGGCCTGCCATTTGCCCCACCCCCCATTGTGAGAGATGAGGGGCCGAGAGAGAGAGTTGAGAGAGAAAGAAATGGGAGAGGTGAGGGAGTGAAAGAGAGAGAGAGGAATGGGAGGAGAAGTGCTGGAAAGATCACCCGGGGTGGCTTATAAGCGCTGGCGACATTTCGTAATACGCGTCCAAACCAGCGGCCGCAAATTATGTACCGTCACTCCAAATCGCGCCCCGCGCCCTCGACGCAATTCAGGCCCATTAATTGCAATTCCTGGCTCCGAGGCAAGCATTATTTGAAATGTCTGAACCGCGCCCAGTCTAGTCGACGCGGATAATGAACAGTTATTTGAATTAGCGTCGAGTTCCTACGCCATGATTAAGAGGTCATGATGACCCCTAACAGATCTGTCAGGGGCGCGAAAATTCAAAAAAAAAAACTGAGCCGCGACCGCCCTTCTCGCCGCGATTCAGAGGCGATCAGGACAATTGTACGAGTTTCGCGCGTTTGGAATTCAAACGGTTTGAATATCCGCGGCACAGCTCATCCTCGCCTTTTAATTCCTACCCGCGGCGCGCGTCTTGGACGCGTTTCTGTCAATTGATCAGCGACGACTGGGTTGGACGCTTCTTATGCCAGAATTCCTCCCAGCCCATTCTTCAGGCAACCTTGTAAGGGGTATACACCATTTCATGTTAATTGGAAGTTGTTCAAATCAAACCACTTCAAGCAATCATCTTTGGCACACAAAACCAGACTTGATTTTATTTATTCACAATGATCTTCCAATATTTACAAACGACCCTTGAGATTGAAGTCATCTCAAGATCGGACCCTCTTCAAGCCCCTTACATAGTGGTTTTCTCTCACTTTCAACATCCCTCTCACTGGAATCGGCCATCGAAAATTGCAAACTTTCCATATGGCCTTAATCATGTTGGCTTCCTCTCCGTCATTATTGGTGCCGAGTTCCCGATGTTTGATGGGTACGGTGTGAGACGGCCCCTCAAACACGCGCCTTGCAAGCCCAAATTGAGGTAGACATCGGTGTGCATTATAAAGCACGAATTCTGACGCACCGATTAGGCGAAGATCCACACTGGATGCCAGCCTGCTCCTCAAGTCACGATTTGGGAACGGAACCGGGTTGAAGTTAAACATATCTTCGGGCATGTCGCGCAGGTATTCGCGCCAATCTGCCCGAGTCTTCAGTTGCGGCGCCTGATTTGCAACTCTTCCATCTAGCCCGATGATGCTATCCAGGTGCTTAAGTGGACTCTTTGCAAAGAGGCGGGACGAGGTTGGCACCTCGTTCCTCAAACAGAACTTCAAGTGCAGATCAGTCCCAAGTGAGTAAAAGCATAGATCCATATAGGGGCCTACCTAAGCTTGCCGCCGTCAGCCCGCTATAGAGAAAGGCCAAGACCGCCGGTCCCAACCGCTTGCCTTCCCAGATTGCGCAGACCGCGCTTAGCTGATCGGACTCCAGAACGGAGTCGATTGAAGGGAAAAGCAACGCTTCAGCCACGCAGATGGCAAAGCCTTCATCGCTCTCTCCAACTCTTCGGCGTTTCCAGCTTTGCCAACCTCCCTCATCGTCCAAAGAGCCAACTTTTGTAGGTGGATGCCTTTGTCCTTTCGCACTTTATACGCTTCCCGGGCATCTATGAAGCTTTCAAGAACCACTTTGCTGGTGTAGCTTCTCAGCGCAACCATCATGTTATCTTCATCACCTTGTTCATGCGGCGGGAGGCCTAAGAGTACCTCCACCTCTTCCAGAAGGATTGTCACTTTAAAATCCTAGAACAGGAAGGTGTGAGTTTGGGGATGCCATACCTCGACCAGTGCACCCATGTCTGCCCAATCCCAATGGACTTCGTGATACCTCTTTGCATGCACCACCAGGTTGTTAATGCCCCATCTTTTCAAAATAGTGGTCATGTCTAAAGAGATATTCGACGTAAGTTGTTGCAACCATGGCAAACGCACGAATCTTCGGCTCCCGGGAAAGAGTGGGTAATCCTGCAAGTTTATGAAGTTGAGTTGATAAAAAATGCCAAAAACATGTTAACCAAGCTTTAAAACCTCATTTTGAAACATCTTAATCCAGCCAAGCAAGCATGATCAACCTACCATTCCGGCTTGGACAAGCTTGCTAACATGACCACTAACTTGGCTCAACTTATTGAAAACCTCTCTCCTTGCTCCCCTTGAGGATGAACCTTGCTCCATCACCAAGCCTTCTTCTCTTCAAAGCATTCTCTTAGAACACTCTTTGCAAGGATGAAGAAATGAGAGTAAGATAAGTTGGAGTGAGAAGGTTGAAATGGGAGTGGATAAAAGTTGGAATGGGTAATTGATGGTTTGTAACAAGTGGATGAGGATTTTGGGACCTCACCCCGAGGTGACTCACCCCACATCTAGAACCATCTTCCCATTGCCACCCAATAAGTGACTAAAGTAGAATTTTTAAATTTTGGCTTGCGTCTTAAAACGCGTCGACAACAGCAGTCTCGATTTGATGCTGAAAGGCGTCCATGAGATCGGACACGATTTTGATCAGTACCCCTTTGTTGCTAATGTGTTTTGAGCTGTTTTATTTCGTGCAGGTTCATGATATATTGCAGGATACACGAACATCCTCGACAGCCTCCACATTAGTAACATAAATTGCATTACTATACGCTATACTTATTAGAGTCTGTCAAGGACCTTGAGGCTTTAATGAATCTGGAGTTTGAGTTCCCCTTCACTGCCGAAAAACGAGGATAATTCCAGAGGATTCTTGCTTCTAAGGATAGGCCGTTGGCCGAAGATGGGGATGACGGTTCCCATGGTACCTGGGGGACGATAGTTCCCAATTTTGGATAAAAGGATGAACGACAGTTCCTGCAAGGAGGGGCGACAGTTCCCATGGGTATCCTGACCCCTTTCCGGTACAACAATATTATCCTTGATTATCTTATATTTTGTTTTGTTTTATGAGTCTTTTCTTTTAGCCCAGCATGCATTAACGTAGGTTAACAGGAAGATTGTTGGAAAACCTTAGATGCAAATAGGAATTTCAGAGAAAATCATTTGAAAAGCTTAATAAAGATAATCACTTGGTCCATCAATGCCAAAGCAACCCGATAATTCCACTATGAGTCCAGTACTCAGTTTATTATAAAGTTGTTTGAAGATGTTCTTTTCGGCGAGAAACTCATCCATCCTGGATCTTTTCCTTTACTTTCGATCCACCTACGGCCATGGCAGCCCATACGCAGGTGAAACCTAATGGATTACGTCCTTAGGTACTTCCCGACGATGGAAGTTGATCTCGCATTTGTCTTTACTTTGTAGTTTAGTTATCTACGATGGTACAGTTTCCTCTCCAGAAGAGTTTCCGAAGAACAGCGTTATTTTAAATTGACAAACAGCTCCAGTCTGTGCCTTAAAAGGGCGTGTCTCATTACACCTTGGCGCTTACTTTTCAGTTGTTTTGCTTTCGCTTTACTCCTTACAAAGCAAACGCCAAGGCGAGGCATCTGTAGACACGCCAATTTTACCCAAATTGGACAAAATCTCGAGTTGCACTGTAACGCCTCAATGTGATTATCTTTGATTAACTTTTTAAGTGATTTATCTGAATTTCCTGTTTTACTTTGAGACTTTTCAGAATTTTCCTGTCTTTTAAAGCTTTTTAGGACCTTTTAGATAAGGTTACAAAAGAGTCTAGAAAAACCCAAAAAGAATCAGCACTGTTTTAAATCGCGACCAGACCGGTGGCCGCATATTAAATGCCATAAGCACGACGCTCTGAGGCGACGCAATTTAGCTACCGCCATACAGGACGCAATGCTTAACCGACGTTAAAGGGCGTCCATGATGGCCGCCGCGGTTAAAAAGTCAACAATTTCAAGCTGTGCCAGAGCGTACACGTTCTGACACCTGTGGCAGGCTCTAAAACACGTCGTGGTCGTACGACGCAATTCTTAACCGCCCTGCACGCACCATGCCCCTGTCAGGCGTCAGGACGTGTCAGTACAGTGTCAGACTCTGAATCGCGCCCAGACAGCACGCCGCGATTAAGAACCACCAGTTACAACGTTACAAATGTTCAGGCGGTTGTTAATGGCGACCAGTTTGACGGACGCGTTTTATGGACGCAAATGAGGTCATGGTTGTCAAATCGATTTGACCTTCCGAAATGCGACGACTATGGTCCACGCGATTCTTAAGATCGCTGCGCGCCATAATCATCATATTTTGGCAAGTTGATGGGACATCTGGCCGACCTAATGAATCGCGACGTTTCCTGTGGCCGCAATTTTACTTGAAAAACGTCCGCTGGGTTGGACGCGATTTAAAACAATGAGTCTATATAAACAAGCCCCCTGCACAGTAGTGAGGAAAGAGAGACCTTACCCCCCCCCCCAGAAGCGGCGAAGCCCTATCCGTCCAACGCGTCGCCCACCTGCCGTTCCGTTCTACGTCCACCGGAGGTTCCAGTGGGACGATCCTGCTGTCCAGAAGCTGCCGTTCCGGACTCGGAGGACGATCCACACCGCCCGCTCCACGACGAGGCGTCGCCATCCACCACGTTGTTTCCGGGCCCTCACAGCCTTCTCTCTCCCCTGTCGGGTCACCAGACAACACACGCACACACGTGCATGTTTCCTCCCTGTCTAGTTAGGGGTTTTTCATTTTCGTAATTAGAAGGTGCGTCCGCACCGTTTTGTGTCATGTCCGCTGTCTTCCGTTGTCTTTTTTATTTACTACACGTCCGCCTAATCCATTTCCATTTCTGTCGTCTTCAGGTACCTCGAGCTAAATCTCCTTCGCCGGCCGGCCGGTGGAAGGAGGAGGAAGGACCCACCGCACGCACATCTCGCTACTTTCCACGGGCCCAAAAAGGTACACATCCCCTTTTAGACCCGTCCCTACTTTTGGTACTTTTTAGTAAAAGTACCTGGCGATCGCGCTTTCCGTTTCTTTATTTCCGTGTGGAGACGATCGTTTTCTAGTCCTTTCCGGGACGGGGAAATAACCGCATCTATAGAGAGGAGGCTGAGAACGAGGAGCAAGGAGAGGAAAGGCTTGGAGCAAGAGGATTTCTCTTCTTTTTCATCTTAAACCCTAGCTTTTCTTTTTAGCACGAAAAGTAGGCAATCTCTCAAGCACAAATCACATAACTTCAGCCATAGGTAGCCCATATATCTATTTTTGAAAGCCCCATGATTTTCCCAATTTTTGTTGTTCCATGAGAGAGAATTAAATGTTCAAATCTTTGTTATCATCATGTACCCGAACCTTCATGTTTGCTTTCAATCCATGAAGATACTTGATCCCATGCCACAAAACTTTTATCCTAGATACTACATGATGTTAGGGTTCTAATGAATCTATTTCCCCCAATTTCCATCGTGCATCCTTTGCTAATTAAATTGAAAACCTTCACTGTGTATGTTTTAGGTCACCGAAAAGTAACCTAATTAAAGCATGCCCAATACTTGTTAATTTTCTAATTACTCAGCCTAGTGATAGATCTATATGTCTAATTTCATTCAAAACTAGTTTCATGATTTATGGATGATCCTACGATTTTATATGGAATTTTATATGACCCTATACCATGCATGGAAGGATGGACCAACATGAAAAAGGGATGATCCCCTTTTCTGGGTAGGACTGCCCTTCTAAAAACGCGACGGCCTACGCCATCACGGTTCCCTCCCGTTTCGCGCCCAGCTCAACCGGTTCAACAGAATGCGGGCGAACCACCCGTCGCGACATGAGACGCAACAGGACCCCCCGTCGCGATTTCGCAAATGTCTCCAATGGACAATTATTTACTCATATACCCCTACTATTTATGCCATTTGTCCCTTATTTAAACTCAATTAAGCACTGTTATGCATAGTTTTGATCTCAACATTAATATTTTTAATAATTACATAAATTCAATTAAATAAACGCCATGTGCACAATTTTTCATGCTCTCATGATTTATTTACACTTGCACACACTTAACATAAATGTTTGCCAATAGACCTTATTAAATTACATCAATAATGTATCTGGTAATTTAGTATAATTATTCACTTAATTTCCCAATTATTTAAATGATACTTGTCTTCATTTTATTCGCATGAATTGTACACCGATATCACGTCCCTCTGCCTTCGAGCACTCGAGGCAAGAAGGACAACGTTTCGTTACACACTTTTTCTTAGCATGGACCACCTCTCCGTTGGGAATACTCCTGACCGGACCAGGGACTCCTTGTCAAGGCCTCTGTAAGTCTTCTTGGCTTTGGCATACGTTCATTGCCGACGAGTTGGTTGTACCCTTAAAACCCTTTACACCTTAGGGGTCAGTACGATCCAAACGGCCTTAGTGTGTTTCCTTCTTACCTTGGGATCACCCCAGACCATCTAGCCTATGTACATAGCACGGCTAATGGGCGGTTGTGACTTCTACCGGACTGCCGGCACTTGACCTAGTGCTGTGTAACTGTTACTATCGACTGTTTAACGTTGTTTTACGAATACGTCCCTATTCTTATCTACTATCTTTGTCCTCTCATCTGTTCAATTTCTCTCTCGTCTATTCGTCTACAATTCTCATCTATTCTTGGTACTCTATTTGGCCATCTATATGATTGTCTAAGATAAGAGACATGACTATGCCAGTGCAATAGGGCCCAATCTGGTCCTGGGAGGAGCGCCCGAAAAGTGCCATTGCCCATGGGAGTTAAAATGATCAAGATGTTGGCATACATCCAGTGCCATTATACTATCAAGATTTCATCTATGACAATCAATCAGCGTTATCTATAAAAGTGCCATCGCTACTAGTGCACTGTTGTGCAACTCTACGTGCTATATCATTATATGGCCAATCCATTTCCATACTTGTTGTGCTATTTTCCTTATGCAAGTGCTATTATTCTCTTGTTATCGTTACTTTACTCTGCATGACTATTCTCTCTAGTTACCCTAACTTTTAAGACATTAATCATTTAAAGCATGCTTGTTCATACGAGATATTAAGTCCTACTGGGCGATTATCGCTCATCCTGCGCTATTATTTCATGTGTTTCAGGTGAGTCTGATGGGGATTACCACACTCACGAAGAAGGGAATGAGGATGATGCTCAGGAGTGACCAGTTTTCGACAACCACTACTTATTAATTAGTTATTTAGTCGTCAGTTAGTCAGTTTGTAATAAAGTACTCTGGGCCCTAGATTTGGCTCTGATTAGTGAATGTAATAGTGGTTTAATGAATTATTAATGATGTTAGATTTTATTTGGTGTTATTCCAATGGTGCAATGGTTTGATGTTTATTTACCGCTCTATACTATTTAATTAACTGTAATTCTATTCCGATATTCCGCGTCGGGACGTTACAAGGAGAGGGTAAGATCCAACATGTAATGGAAGGAGCAAGAGAGAGGAAGAAGAGAGAGACCGATCCCCCATGTGTTCTCCCTTCTCATCTCTTTCTTTATGTATTCTTTCTTCTTACCATGTGTTTATTATATGTATTTTTCTCCATGAGACCTTAGAAACCGTGCATTGTTCTTTTGTCTTTTTCCCTTTCTTTGATTTATTTGAGCCTTTTGTTAATATACCTTTATGTAGCATCC
Organism: Colocasia esculenta; assembly: GCA_014218235.1. NCBI lineage: Eukaryota > Viridiplantae > Streptophyta > Magnoliopsida > Alismatales > Araceae > Colocasia > Colocasia esculenta. The sequence continues at coordinate 32,306,184 of CM024763.1, read as the reverse complement.
GATGGTACTATGAAAGGGGGGAAGAACCTCAGGTTTCTCCTTGTCTCCCATCCATTCTTTGCCTTATTTTAATGCTAATTTCATTCTTCTTCCCTCTCGGTAATAGGCTGCCCCCTCCTTCTCATGTACCTTTATGCTCATGCACCCAATGGTACAAGGGAGGAGCCATGGCATATCACCTTTTTGTGCTTTTCATATTTCTGCTAGGCATTTTGATGTTCCGTTGCTTTGTTCATGTGTGAAAACATGATGAAGCCTTCTACCCAATGGTTTGAGGCAACACATGCCCATTCCAAGGTGAGAGGGAACCACACAACATTATGGGTAATGGGCTTTTCCCCTTCTGTTCGATCCAGTGGATCTTAAGGGGAACCCTGTCATCCAACAGTAGCCCCCTCGTTTGTCCAGAAGTTCTAACACTAATCCTTCACCTTCCCCCATGTGAGGAGCATTAGTTGTCCAATGGACAATTATTTAACCTTTCTTTAATACCATGAAAGCACTGTTTTATTCTCTAAATAAATGTTTTCATAAGAAGCCATATTACAGGGGAGAAAACCCTCATATTTCTGGGCATTTTCCTCCCTTTTTAAGCACCATTTCTGCTTGATCCGGTGGCCCTACGCAGTGCTTGCGTAGTGCCACTGTATCACTACATAATAGCCCAACGTGTAGTACCCCGGAAAATTCACTAATTTAAAAATATAGATAAATTAAAATTTTATCAATTAATAAAATCAAACTAGTTCAAATGGTACGCATCATTATTGCATACGTAAAAGCCCATGTAAAAATTCCGTAAAAATAGTAATTATACTTTAAAAAATGTTCTCTAGTGACCCATCAAGAAATCTGGGCATAGAAAAATCATTTGGACCAAGTTTAAAAATTTATGCAACTTATTATTGTAATTAAGGAATAAGTCGGAGAACCCATTATCGCATGTACCAAAGTGAATTACAAATCAAAATAAACATATGGGTAGACTTTAAATAATGTGCATTGATAGTCCATTATGAGAATTGGACCAACGGAGAATTTTAGCCCATGAATAAATTCTCTAAAAAAATGATAATTAAAACCCATTAAGCTAAATTAGAAATTGGGTTAAACCAATAGTCCATACATGAATTAATGGGCCAAAAAGCCAAGAGCCCATCTTTGGATGGGAGATAATTAAGCTAAATTCGTACCTAAAATATTAATAAATGGAAAAGGGTTAAGATAATGATTAATTTAACTCTTAATTATCTTAAAAAGAGTCATAACCCTATTCTAACTCAATGGGGATCTATCCTAATCTAAAAAGGAGATTTAGATAAGATGAAATAGGGATAAAAATATAGGAGACTCATATTAAATAGGGAAATTCGTAACTATATTATCTCCAAATTAAAAAGGGACAATTAAAGTATTAATATGACTCATATATATCTTAAAATAAGTCCTAGACTTATCCTAATCCCTTAGCCATGAAATTTGACTTCTCCCCATGATAAATAGATGGATAAAGGTTAGAAAATAGGGAGATAAATGTGAAAATTTTGGAGTTGGAAGAGAGATAGAGTTGTACATTAGGAAATAACACTACATTACCCTTAAATAAACCCCTCAAACCCTCATGGCCGACCCTAATGAGCATTTGGGATCTTTTGGACGTGGGAAGGAGGCCAAAGGAGGAGAAGGTTTGGAAGGAGAACTTCAAACATTCTTCACATTCTTGCCCTAGGATTACAAAAGCGCTCATAGGTAGGCAATCTCTCAAGTAAAATTAAATTAAACTTGTCCATAGATAGTCCATGATCCCAGTAACAAAAGCCCTATATTTTCTCTAATTTATATCATGCATACACGTCGAATTAAAACCCCAAAGTTTCAGCTTTTATGTTCATACGAGTTACATCTTTTTAATAGTGTATCTCTTAAACCCTTAATCCAAAGTTCATGAAACTTTGACTGAATATTCTTCAACATGTTAGGAAAAATTTCCCTTTATTTTCACCAATTTTTATGCATTGGTTTGATCGTATTAAGCCTTTTGTAAGCATGCTGCGAATTAGAGCTTTTTGGTCATAAAAATGATATTTACATATCCCTAGGTCAAAGTTATTCAAATAAAATATATAGGGTCCTTCTACAACTTGTTTGGAACAAGTTTCGTGTTAAGCGTTTCTCCAAAATCAGATTAGAAATGTATTTTTCGAAGCTACCAAGAAAATCGTGTTTTCTACAATATGTTGCTCTTCCCTGGGCACATTGCGCCTAACTATGGTGTCTGCCCTTTGCGGCGTAATAAACCCCGCCCTTCTGATATTTGAGAGCCCGCCAAAATAGGCTCTCCTCCTGGGCCCACCGCGCCCCCTGTGGCCAGTCCCCTTGTGGCGGTGTACTGCGCCCCTCTTCTCCTTGCCCCCTCCATGGAATACTAGACCGAACTCTCCTTTGAGCCTTATACCCTTTTGTTTTAGTGTTTTTTTATTGGCCTTTTGCACAGAAGCCCCTGTAAGTCATTTATTTAGTGTAACAGGCTATCCAGAATATTTTTAAATTAGATTAAATCCTATTTAAGCCTGATTAAGTATTGTTTAATTCTGTTTAACCCTGATTAAATAAAATTAAGTCTAACTAAGTATTGTTTAGGTCTATTTAACTTTAATTAAGTCTGATTTAGCCTTATTAAGCCATGTTTAAGCAATGTTTAGGTGTAATTAAGCCTAATTAAGTTCTATTGAAGTATGTTTAATTATGATTAAGTCATATATATTAAGCTTGATTAAGTCCTATTTAAGCCCTATTAAGCTTGATTAAATATTTTTAAGTGTGATTAAGCTTGATTAAGTAGAAATAAGTTTAATTAAGCTTGGTTAAGTTCTAATTAACCCTAATTTGGTCCTTTTAAGCCCTAATTAACCTTGATTGTGTTCAATTAAGCCTGATTAAGTTCCATTAAGTTTTATTAAGCATGATTTTCATACTTCCAGCAATAAAAATTTGTTTAACACATTTGTAAAGATGTTAAGAACTTGAATCTTATTCTAATATTCCAAATGACATGATCATCTCTCTTTTACTATACAATTGTTCTCTACCATTCTCTTTTGTTCTAGCTTGATATAAAAAAAAAAAAGAAACTTAAACATACTATAACCCTCTTATAAAAAGGACATGCTCACGACCAATCTCAATCTCTTGATTTTCTACACATACACACATAGAAAAATCTCCTATTCTAGACTTCTGTAAACCATTTAAATGTCATAATGTATCTGGTACTTTATTAAACTTTATTCATAATGATGCCTTTTAAATTAAAGGACTTGTTTACATTTTAATCGTTCGTTTTTGACATCGTTATGGCGTCTCTCTACTTTTGAGCACTCGAGGCAAGACAGACAACGTTTTGTTACAAACTTTCTCTTGGCATGGACCACCTCTCCATTGGGAATACTCCTGACTGGACCAGGGACTCCTTGTCAAGGCCTCCGTAAGTCTCCTTGGCTTTGGCGCACATCCATTGCCGACGAGTTGGTTGTACCTTTAAAACCCTTTACACCTTTAGGGATCAGTACGATCCAAACGGCCTTAGTGTGTTCTCTCTTACCTTGGAATCACGCCGGACCTCTGGTCTGTGTCTTGGCATGCCTAGTGGGCGGATGTGACTTCTACCGGACTGCCGGCACATGACCTAGTGCTGTGCAACTATTACTATTACGTGATTATCATTGTTTTACGAATATGCCCCTATCTCATCTACTATCTCTTTACTCTCAACTGTTCACTTTCTCTCTACACTCTCGTCTATTTCTTCTATTACTCTCATCTCTTCTTGGTACTCTTTTTGGCCATAAAATTGATTGTCTAAAATAACAAACATAACTATATGCCAGTGCAATAGGGCCCGATCTGGTCTTGGGGAGAGCTCCCGAAGAGTGTCATTTTCTCGCGAGGCTAACATGATCAGGGTGTGTACGGCATGCACTCAAAGCCATTTAAAACAATTACAATTTAATCTATGACAATCAATATATCAATCACTATACTATCGTTCTCTGGGTTGACAAGATGCTTAACCAGATGTGCTATCTCTACAAGTGCAATTTTGTGCAATCATATACACTATTTTGTTACATGGCCAATCCTTTATCATGTTAGTTTTGCAATATTCTTTTTGGGAGTTATATCGTTCTCTTACTATCATGTGCCATTACTCTCTTGACTATACTTGACTGTTCTCTCTAGTTATCCTGCTTTATAAGACATTAATCACTTAAAGCATGTATGTTTACATGAGATATTAAGTCCTACTGAGTGTTATCGCTCACCCTATGCTATTTGATATATGTGTTTCAGGTAAGTCAGATGATGACCCTACACACACCAATGGGAATGGACTGGAGTGATGAGCGACCTGGAGTCTTAGCGATGGAGTGACTTTAGTATCATAGAGTTTAGTTAGATATTTGCTTAGTTATCCTTTCCCATGTAATGATGTTTTTGAGCCCTATGTATTTGGCTCAGAATTAGTGGTTGTAATAGTTTAGGTGATTTATCAATAAAATGAAGAGTTTATTGCAATTATTGTTTATTAGCTGCTCTGATGTTTGCGGTTGTATGCGCAATTGAAGTTACCATACACTTTACTCATGTCTTCTCGATTTATTCCGCTGCTAAATTGGAGGGGCATGACACAACATTTCACCCAATTTCCCCCTTTTTAAGAACCATTTCAGCTTGATTCAACGGAGATGGCGCCGTAGCGAAGAGGGAGCTCAAACCCACCCAAGAAGATGACGAGGCTGAAGTAGCAGATGGATTTTATTTATTTTGGCTTAGAAAGGGTCCAACGGGCCAACATGGGCTTTGTCTCTTTTGATTTATTAGATTTGAGTTGAACTTGGGTTGGGTTATTTTATATTGGGTTGGGATGGGTTTGGACTGGACCAGCCCAAACCCACCCATTGACAGCATGGAGAGAGAGGGGGGGGCCATGATGAGTGGAGGTGGTGCATTAAATGAGGAAGAGAATGTGGAGAGCTATTTTAAAAGGGGCCAAATGGGGGCTTTGCATGGGAGTGTGTGTGTGTGTCCATTTGAAGGCGGGTCGGTGGGGATGGCCACCGACCCAGCTGAGGTTTTGGTTTTTTTCTTAATGGGGAATCGGTGTGTGAGGAGAGTGATCCGGCGAGGTTTTATTTGGTGGAAAATGGTGATCCGGTGGGGGATTCAAGGTAGCAAAAATGGTGAATCGATGGGGTTTTTTTTTTTGAAATGGTGGTGGTAGTGGATCGGTGGAGGGTGTGAGGTAGAGATTTTTTTTTTTTTTGATGGGTAAGCTAGTTGGTTGGGGATGGGGGGAAGTGAGGAGACGGCGCGGGATCGAACCCGCGCCCTCCCGTCTCCCCCCCTCCATTTGGCAGGGGGGCGACCACCGCGCCACTGGCGGTTCTCGAGGTAGAGATTTTATATTATTATTGTTGTTGTTGTTGTTGTTGTTGTTGTTTATTACTTTAGTCACTTTAATTTCTAGTATTGCTCTCATTTGTTGTTATCGTTTGTTTTTTATTTTATTTCATTAATTTGCTTGCATATTTGTCATGTCAAGAAAATGATGTTCACCACGTCTGTCATGCCCCGCTAATTTAGCAGCGGAATAAATCAGGGAGGCATGAACAACGTGTATAGAAACGTAAATTGTGCATACATTCGCAAATATCAGAGCAACTAATGAACAATAATTGCAATTAAAACTCATCATTTTATTGATAATTCATCTAAACTATTACAACCACTAATTCAGAGCCAAAACATAGGGCTCAATGACTTTATTACATTTGTAAATGATAACTAAGCAACTATCTAAACTAACTCTATGGTACTGGGGACAATCCATCGCTATGACTCCAGGACGCTCATCACTCCAGTCCAATCCCTGTTGTTGTGTGTAAGGTCATCACTTGACTTACCTGAAAACACAATGACAAATAACGAAGGGTGAGTGATAACGCTCAATAGGACTTAATATCTCATGTAAACAAACAGGCTTTAAATGATTAATGTCTTGTATAGCAGGTTAACTAGTGAGATCGATCAAGTAAAGTCAAGAGAGTAATAGCCCATTGACCACGAGAGAATGATAGCAAACGAGAGGATGATAGCATATTCAAAAGTAATTGCAACTAGTATGATAGAGGATTGGCCATATAGTGAAAAAAATATGTAACGTCTGCACCAAGGTGCACTAGCACTTCCCCAATCGAGCATCATGTCAACCTAGAGATATAGTAAAGCGATTGTTTGATTGTCATAAATTGAATTGTATTTGTTGTTGAATGGCGCTGGATGCATGTCGTACACATCCTGATCATGTTACCCTTGCAAGGAACTAGCACTCTTCGGGAGCTCCTCCTAGGACCAGACCGGGCCCTATTGCTTGGCATATAGTACTTGCTTATTTAATTTAGACAATCAATTGTATGGCCAAGAGAGTACCAAGAAATAGATGAGAGTAGTAGAGAGAATGTGAGCAGATGAGAGAATATAGAGAGCAGATGAGACAGGGGTATTATCGTAAAATCACGTTAAACATCGATAATATGGTTGCACGGCACACCACTGTGGGCCGGCAATCTGGTAGAAGTCACCACCGCTCACTAGCTGTGCTGTGTACACAGGCTAGATGGTTCGGCGTAATCAAGATAAGGAAAGAACACACTAAGGTCATGGATCATACTGATCCCTAAGAGTGTAACGGGATTTAGGGTACAACCAGCTCGTTGACTAAGGACGTGCGCCAAAGCCAAGAAGACTTATGGAGGTCTTGACAAGGAGTCCCTAGTCTAGTCGAGAGTATTCCCGGTGGAGAGGTGGTCCAAGTTAAGAAAAAGTGTGTAGAAAATGGGTCCGTCGTGCCTCGAGTGCTCGAAGGCCGAGGGAAGCGGTAACGGTGTACGAATCACGCGATTAAAACGAAGACAAGTCCATTAAAACAATTAGGATATTAAGTAAATAGTTAACTCAATTACCAGATATATTATTGAGCTATTTAATAAGGTTTCATGGCAATCATTCATGTATAGTGTGTGCATGTGTAAGATAATCACGAGAACAAGATGGATTGTGCACACATCTTTTATTTGATTAAAAACATGTGAATATTACTCAATATTCATTAATAGGTTGTTACTATTCTTACAGTGCTTGATCTGGGTTTAGTAGGGAATAAATGGAACAATTAGCAAGTTTATATAAGCAAATCAGGGTTTGGGCTGTTCTGTTAAGGTCGCGATGTAGGGTAAGGTCGCGTTCAGGTCGCGACATGGAGGCGGGTCACGATAAGGTCATGTCGCGACACAGCGGCGGGTCGCGATCAGGTCTTGTCGCGACATGGAGGCGGGTCGCGATAAGGCCATGTCGTGACACAGCGGCGGGTCGCGATCAGGTCAGGTCGCGACACAGCGGACGGTCACGATCAGGTAGGTCACAACATGCTTTCGCGTCGTATCGTGTCGCGGTGCGGTGTCCGGCCGTGTTTTGCTGAACCGAGCGCTGGGGTGAACCGGGGGCAGGTCGCGGCCAGTCGTCCTGTCGCGGCCAGTCGACCTGTCGCGATCAGATCGCGACGGGTCCTGGTGTCGCGACCCTCTGAGATCGCGGTATATCGCACCGTTGCGACCTCAGGAGGTGGCCCGAGCCCAGAAAAGAGGGATTTGCCCTTTTTCCAGGTGGGTCTGCCTGACACATAGCTATTCAAAATTCGATATTAAATTGTATAGAGGTCCAAAAAGCATGAAATTAGTTTTAAATGAAAGTAGACATATAGGTCTATCAACATACATGATTAATTTGAAAATAGACAAGCTTTAAAGATGCTGTGATCAAATTACATTTCGATGACCTAACCAGGCGCAGTCAAGGTTTAACGAATTAATTAGAGATGGATACATGATGAAAAATTCCGAAACTAGGGGCGTTCAAAAGCTAAATAGATGTAGTATTTATGATAATTTTATCATGGTATGAAGTTAAGCATGAACGAGGTTCACAAACCAACAAGAAGGGTCGGGTGCATGGATCTGACAGGGATTCAAAGAATTAATTCTCCTCATGGAAGATTGAAATAGCACGAAACTAGGGGCATTTGAAAGCTATTGCATGGTAGTATCAATAAGAATTTTCTCATAGCATGAGAACAAGTACGTGCAGGGGATTAGAGAAAACATGAGATTTCGGGTTCATGGTAACAGCAGGACTTCATGAATTAAATTCGCCCAAATGGACAAACAGAATACAACGAAACTATAGGACTTTTGAAGAGGTACATGAAGGCTACCTAGGATAAGTTTTACATGATTTTTTCTTGAGAGATTGCCTATCTTTTGTCGAATTCAAGAAGAACCCTAAGTTGGAGACGAAAACGGGATAAGAACTCCTTTGTCCAAGCTCCCTTCTCCAAGCTCCCACGATCTCCAGCCTCTCCCCTCGTCCTCCAAAGCCTCTACTGCGGTTTAGGGTTGCTAGGGACGAAATTTGGGGGTATATGGCTAACTATAGGAGTCCTAGCCATTATAAGAGTCCTCCCTTCCATTAAACTCCGAATTTCCTTCTTTAACTCCCACTTTCTCTTATTTATCCACCTAATAGAGTTGGGATGGGATCCAATTTCGTGGGTAAAGGTTTAGGGTAAGTCTAGGACTCTTTTTAGGATGGATATTGACTATTTAATAATTATTTAAACCCTTTCCTAATTATCACTTATTTTTATTCCGAATTTGGCTTAATTATTTCTCATCTCATGATGGGCTAACCCTATTTGGGCCCAACAATTCATGTTAGGTCCAATAACCAAACCCATTACTAATTTAACTTAATGGGTATTGGTTTAATTCTAATTATTCACCCTTTGTTCTTATTTAAATATATTTAACACACTTATTCAAGTAACTTTATATTTTTAATTTGATTAAATATTATTCATGTCAATATTTCTAACCTTCATCATTTGGGCTCTTACTCTTTGCCCAATAATTCATGTGAGCTTAATTGTACAACCCATGTACTTACTTTACTTCATAGATTTTTAATTATCCCTTTATTAGAGAATTAATTCATGGGCCAAGATTGTCCGTTGGTCCATATATCATAATGGGCTATCGACCCATATTATTTAAAGTCTACCCACATGTTTATTTTAATTTATAATCCACTTTGGCTCATAAAATAATGGGTTCTCCGACTTATTCCTTATTTACGACAATAAGTCGCATAAATTCTTAAACTTGGTCCAAATGATTTTTCTATGCCCAAACTTCTTGATGAGTCATTAGAGAATATTATTTAAAGCATAACCATTATTTTCACAACATTTTTATAGGGGTTTTACGCATGCGATAATGATACGTACCTTTTAACTAGTTTAAGTTTATTAATTGATAAAATTTCAATTTATCTTTATTTTTGAATTAATGAATTTCCGGGGTACTACATCCTCCCCCTCTTAAAAAGAATTTGGTCCCCAAATTCTATGACTACGTTGGTTACATATAAATCATCATTTCATGCTAAATATATATCAATTGTTATAAGTTTAGAGTTACCTTCCACGACTCCACCCTTGTTGGGGGTCCCAACTTCCTGCACAACTTGTAGTCTGCCAGGCTTCTCTTGCTCTGTCGGACGTTTCTCTTTCTCCTGCTTCTCAAGTATAGGACACTCGGAAATGCGATGATTGCGATTTCTGCAGCGTAGGCAAGCTCCTATTCTCCTCCAGCATTCCTCCAATTTGTGACCTATCTTATTGCAGTGCTCATACTGTCCTTTACGAATAAGGGGTATTTGTGTGGCGTTCTTCTTACTCTTCTTTATTTTTCTCTTATCATCGTAGTTGAGATCCTTTGTGTTAGTGGATGGCTCCTTTAACAGGGGGCAGTCTTGTATCTGATGCGCCAAACTGCCACAACGTAGACATGCACCAATGCTTCACCAACATTCCTTGGCTACATGTCCCGGCTTACTACAATAATGACAGATCTTCTTGCTACGTTTCTTCGGTGGGTTTACCTTCTTGTCATGGTTGTATCCTCTCTTCCCATTCTGATTGGTCTTCTTTTTAATCTCCTTCGTCGTTTCTAGAGCTTCTTCTAGTATTTGGGCGGCTTGCTGACATGCAAAAACTAGCCTTTGAGTTCGTCTCATGTTGGCGTCCATTAATAGTTCCTTCAAGAATAAGGTTGTCATTAGGATGCTAAAGTAATATTAAATTGATACACATATATAGATAATTGTATTCAGATCTTAACCATGGTTCTACCCAATCCTAACATAGCAATGGTGGTTGACCTAGACACGTGTCAGGGCAGTTCACCTAGAACATCCTAGGACCTTAAATATCCTAACAAGGACATCCTAGGCTTTGATACCAACTGTCATGCCCCGCTAATTTAGCAGCGGAATAAATCAGGGAGGCATGAACAACGTGTATGGTAACGTAAATTGCGCATACATTCGCAAATATCAGAGCAACTAATGAACAATAATTGCAATTAAAACTCATCATTTTATTGATATTCATCTAAACTATTACAACCACTAATTCAGAGCCAAAATATAGGGCTCAATGACTTTATTACATTTGGAAATGATAACTAAGCAACTATCTAAACTAACTCTATGGTACTGGGGACAATCCATCGATATGACTCCAGGACGCTCATCACTCCAGTCTAATCCCGTTGTTGTGTGTAAGGTCATCACTTGACTTACCTGAAAACACAATGACAAATAATGAAGGGTGAGTGATAACGCTCAGTAGGACTTAATATCTCATGTAAACAAGCAAGCTTTAAATAATTAATGTCTTGTATAGCAGGTTAACTAGTGAGATCGATAAAGTAAAGTCAAGAGAGTAATAGCCCATTGACCACGAGAGGATGATAGCATATTCAAAAGTAATTGCAACTAGTAGGATAGAGGATTGGCCATATAGTGAAAGAATATGTAACGTCTGCACCAAAGTGCACTAGCACTTCCCCAGTCGAGCATCATGTCAACCCAGAGATATAGTAAAGCGATTGTTTGATTGTCATAAATTGAATTGTATTTGTTGTTGAATGGCGCTGGATGCATGTCGTACACATCCTGATCATGTTACCCTTGCAAGGAACTAGCACTCTCCGGGAGCTCCTCCCAGGACCAGACCGGGCCCTATTGCTTTGGCATATAGTACTTGTTTGTTTAATTTAGACAATCAATTGTATGGCCAAGAGAGTACCAAGAAATAGATGAGAGTAGTAGAGAGAACGTGAACAGATGAGAGAATATAGAGAGCAGATGAGACAGGGGTATTATCATAAAATCACGTTAAACATCGATAATATTATTGCACGGCACACCACTGCGGGCCGACAATCTGGTAGAAGTCACCACCGCTCACTAGCCGTGCTGTGTACACAGGCTAGATGGTTTGGTGTGATCAAGATAAGGAAAGAACACACTAAGGTCATGGATCGTACTGATCCCTAAGAGTGTAACGGGATTTAGGGTACAACCAGCTCGTTGACTAAGGACGTGCGCCAAAGCCAAGAAGACTTATGGAGGTCTTGACAAGGAGTCCCTGGTCCAGTTGAGAGTATTCCCGGTGGAGAGGTGGTCCAAGTCAAGAAAAAGTGTGTAGAAAACGGGTTCGTCATGCCTCGAGTGCTCGAAGGCCGAGGGAAGCGGTAACGGTGTCCGAATCACGCGATTAAAATGAAGACAAGTCCATTAAAACAATTAAGATATTAAGTAAATAGTTAACTCAATTACCAGATATATTATTGAGCAATTTAATAAGGTTTCATGGCAATCATTCATGTATAGTGTGTGCATGTGTAAGATAATCATGAGAACAAGATGGATTGTGCACACATCTTTTATTTGATTAAAAACATGTGAATATTACTCAATATTCATTAATAGGTTGTTACTGTTCTTACAGTGCATGATCTGGGTTTAGTAGGGAATAAATGGAGCAATTAGCAAGTTTATATAAGCAAATCAAGGTTTGGGCTGTTCTATTAAGGTCGCGATGTAGGGTAAGGTCGCGTTCGGTTCGCGACATGGAGGCAGGTCGCGATAAGGTCATGTCGCGACACAGCGGCGGGTCTCGATAAGGTCATGTCGCGACACAGCAGCGGGTCACGATCAGGTTAGGTCGCGACACAGCGGAGGGTCGCGATCAGGCAGGTCGCGACATGCTTTCGCGTCATATCGTGTCACGGTGCGGTGTCCGGCCGCGTTTTGCTGAACCGGGCGCTGGGGTGAACTGGGGGCAGGTCGCGGCCAGTCGACCTGTCGCGATCAGATCGCGACGGGTCCTGGTGTCACGACCCTCTGAGATCGCGGCATATCGCATCGTCGTGACCTCAGGAGGTGGCCCGAGCACAGAAAAGAGGGATTTGCCATTTTTCCAGGTGGGTCTGTCTGACACATAGCTATTCAAAATTCGATATCAAATCGTATAGAGGTCCAAAAAGCATGAAACCAGTTTTAAACGAAAGTAGACATATAGGTCTATCAACATACATGATTAATTTGAAAATAGACAAGCTTAAAGATGTTGTGATCAAATTACATTTCGATGACCTAACCAGGTGAAGTCAAGGTTCAATGAATTAATTAGAGATGGATAAATAATGAAAATTTCCGAAACAAGGGGCGTTCAAAAGCTAACAATATGTTGTATTTATGATACTTTTATCATGGTATGAAGTTAAGCATGAACGAGGTTCACAAACCAACAAGAAGGGTCGGGTGCGTGGATCTGATAGGGATTCAAAGAATTAATTCTCCCTCATGGGAGATCGAAATAGCACGAAACCAGAGGCGTTTGAAAGCTATTGCATGGTAGTATCAATGAGAATTTTCTCATAGCATGAGAACAAGTACGTGCAGGGGATTAGAGAAAACATGAGATTTCGGGTTCATGGTAACAACAGGACTTCATGAATTAAATTCGCCCAAATGGACAAACAGAATGCAACGAAACTATAGGGTTTTGAAGAGGTACATGAAGGCTACCTTGGATAATTTTTACACGATTTTTTCTTGAGAGATTGCCTACCTTTTGTCGAATCCAAGAAGAACCCTAAGTTGGAGACTAAAACGGGATGAAAACTCCTTTGTCCAAGCTCCCACGATCTCCAGCCTCTCCCCTCGTCCTCCAAAGCCTCTACTGCGGTTTAGGGTTGCTAGGGACGAAATTTGGGGGTATATGGCTAACTATAGGAGTCCTAGCCATTATAAGAGTCCTCCCTTCCATTAAACTCCGAATTTCCTTCTTTAACTCCCACTTTCTTTTATTTATCCACCTAATAGAGTTGGGATGGGATCCAATTTCGTGGGTAAAGGTTTAGGGTAAGTCTAGGACTCTTTTAAGGATGGATATTGACTATTTAATAATTATTTAAACCCTTTCCTAATTATCACTTATTTTTATTCCGAATTTAGCTTAATTATTTCTCATCTCATGATGGGCTAACCCTATTTGGGCCCAACATTTCATGTTAGGTCCAATAACCAAACTCATTATTAATTTAACTTAATGGGTATTGGTTTAATTCTAATTATTCACCCTTTGTTTTTATTTAAATATATTTAACACACTTATTCAAGTAACTTTCTATTTTTAATTTGATTAAATATTATTCATGTCAATATTTCTAACCTTCATCATTTAGGCTCTTACTCTTTGCCCGATAACTCATGTGAGCTTAATTCTACAACTCATGTACTTACTTTACTTAATGGATTTTTAATTATCCCTTTATTAGAGAATTAATTCATGGGCCAAGATTGTCTGTTGGTCCATATATCATAATGGGCTATCGACCCATATTATTTAAAGTCTACCCACATGTTTATTTTAATTTATAATCCACTTTGGCTCATAAAATAATGGGTTCTCCGACTTATTCCTTATTTACGACAATAAGTCGCATAAATTCTTAAACTTGGTCCAAATGATTTTTCTATGCCCAAACTTCTTGATGAGTCATTAGAGAATATTATTTAAAGCATAACCATTATTTTCACAACATTTTTATAGGGGTTTTACGCATGCGATAATGATACGTACCTTTTAACTAGTTTAAGTTTATTAATTGATAAAATTTCAATTTATCTTTATTTTTGAATTAATGAATTTCTGGGATACTACAACGTCATTATTTTATTCATCTTATTCATCCACAGATGCATATGAGATAAGTCGGAAAAACTATGGTAGGAGAGAGAAAACCCAAATCATTAAACCAGCGGAGACTCGGTCACATCATATGACCCAACCTGATGGCAACCACCCCAGCCCACTGTATGTTGGGGTGGTGCCCACGGGTGTCCATCTATAGGCCCGAGACGGTACTGACGGGACAATGTTTGCACTAACGGCGATATAAATGTTTGCCTTTGGCACTGAGTCACAATAAAAGTTATCCGGCAGCCATGTTGGCAGAAGCATATTCAAAAATCATCGATAAAAGCTGACAGAATACACGGTCTGCGTCAGGTCTCTTAACACATGGAGTAATTGCTAGCTCACTCTGCTATTGGACCATTGCGCATCTCATAAAAGGCACCTTTCATGGTCGGACGGTAGTATGCAAATTCATACGGTGGCAACCGAGCTGATACGGTGGCGAACCTGATGTAGTGACAACCCTGATACAATGACAGACTTGATTCGATGGCACTGCACAGGTCCGCTGGGTCAGGCTGATTCGGTGGCCTGTATAGACCCACTGGGTAACTTATTCGGCGGCCTGTGCAGGTCACCGGGTCAGATTGATTCGGCGGCCTGTGCAGGTCACCAAGTCAGGTTGATTCGGCAGCATGTACAGACCCACCGGGTAACTGATTCGACGGCCTGTGCAGAACACCAGGTCAAATTGATTCGACGGCCTGTGTAGGCCACAAGGTCAGGTTGATTCGGCGGCCTGTACAGACCCACCGGATAACTGATTCGGCGGCCTGTGCAGACCCACCAAGTCACTGATTCGGAGGCCTGTGCATACCACCAGATCACTGTCCAAGGGATTCACGAGTCATCTTTTCTACTGGATCAACAATTTTTATGGAGTTCTTGAATTTATATTAGTTTATTAATGTCACTGGCTCATCGGAGTCACCGGATCATCATTCCACGGTCCAAGGTGTGAGGAACACATCGAAGAAAAGCCACCGGCTCAAAGTGTGGGGGGAAAATCCGGCAGCACCTCCCCTTATTTTGCAAGTTGGGGAGGGTTGCACAGTATTCTCCCACCACAATGGAGACGGTACCAACATCAAAGTGAATGTCGGAGGCATCACCAACATGGCACACGGCACCGATTTTCTAGGCACGCCTACGAGGGAACCGGCATACGTTAAGACCAAGAAGACGGAGCAAACTTGGAGAAATGTCGCTGTTAAAATAAATATTATTTACTGTTGATCCCTTTTTGTGGCATATGTTCATGGGTCGGTGGCTACAATAGCCACCGGATCACACCTCCCTCATGTAAGGGAGTTTAGAAGTGAATCAGTGGCACTGCGCAGGCACTGCGCAGGGCCACTGAATCAAGCTGAAACGACGCTATTTTAAAATGGGAAAGCTGGACCAGTGGCCATGCTCACTGGTACGGTGGCACTGCGCAAGCACTGCACAGGGCCACCGGATCAATGTAAATAATGCCCAATAGAGGGGAGAAATGGCCCAGAAATTCAGAGGTTCCTTCTGTGTAAAACCGTGTTCCATGTGTTGGGATCGGATAGGTGATTGAATCAATATTAATTACGAATGTGTGTGTATGGCAGCGAAATTAAAATGAGTGACACACACAATTCAATTAGATCAAGTTGTGGTGTGTGAGTATAGAGTGAAATGAGACAAACAGACCACAAGCAAACCAGTGCACAGAGAATTTAAGGTGGTTCGGAGAATACAACTTGTGTCTCCTACGTCCACCTCCCCACGACAGAGGAAACACTAGCACAAAAGCAAACAACTTGGAGCATGATGACTCCAGCACCTTTGAGTGCGACGGCTCAAAGAAAACCCAGGAGATAGGCACGATGACCTACTCCACAGACCACTTGTTAGTTCAACAACTCACAAGCAATTGAGCACGACGACTCAAACACCAGAGCACTACGGCTCCAAACCTAAGTACACTGTACTCAAAACCTTTGGACCACGATGGATCCAAGTCTTGCTAGAACAAGCTCGATTAGAGAGTAGATCCTCTAGCACGATCTATCTCAGTACAATGGAAAACATAGAACAAACAAAATTTAATGATCTATGTAGAATGCATACACAAATCACCCAATTAAATGTAAACTAAACAAATTACAGACATTTAGATGTTTCCAAGCTTTTCAGATCTGTCTTCATCACGAACTTCTCCATTCATGAACTCCTCCTCTTCTTCTCCTTCTTCTTCTCGTTCTTCTTCTTCCTGGCGGCGGTGCTCTGCTCCCTTTCTGGACGCAGATCCCCTTTTTCTCGCTCTCCTCCTTTTCTGGGAGTTGTATGAGTTGTCTCACCTTTGGAGTACGAGGATCATGGGTATTTATAGTCCCATGTGTCCATGTGAAGCCTTGGGGTGCATGGGCACAAAACTCTAGGTAAGAGCCCTTGATTCCCACGCAGACACGTGTTCAAAAAATTTAGGATCTGAATCGCCATTCGATGTGTGTCGACACATGATGCTTGCATTGTGACCTGACAGTACTGAATGTTGACTTGTGTCGACACACATTTCACTTGTGTCGACACACCTAATCATAGACCAAAAATCATCTTTCTGGGAGTACAGGATGTGTCGACACATGATCAACCTGTGTCGACACCACTGGCTTCTTATCTTCTGGCTGATCTCTGAATGCAATGGATGTGTTGACACATGATGGTTCTGTGTCGACACCACTGACTACTTTTCACTTCACAGCTTTCTGAATACAATGAATGTGTCTACACACAATGGACTTGTGTCGACACTACTGACTTCTTCAGTTTTAAATGGCTTGTGTCGACACATGACACACTAACAAAAGACAATGAATATCTATCTAATACAATTGAAAAATTCACAATGGTAAATCATCTCTAATACTAAAAGGAGCTAGAAGATCGGGTAAGAAAAAGCATGGGTTAGGATATATTCCACCAGATAATGAAGAAACCATCATACATCCTAAAATCTATCCAACGCCAAATTTGTAGCTGAACAAAACACTGAATATAAATCTAACATTAAATTCAGACCAGCTAAAGCAGTAAATATATATCATGCTGTAGTCATTGTAACAGTTAGGACACATTAAAAGAACCTGTACAACCAAACACTTGAAGTGGATTCCTAAAAGACAAATGAGGAAACTAACCAGCAAGGACCCAAAAGAATTTGGGTACCTAAATCTTAGTGTTTTAATTGCAGAAAGCCTTAGAGCATCAAAGTGGTACCTGGACAGCAGGTGCTCAAGGCACATGACCGGTAATAGAAGACTGTTTTCTTACAACTAAGATGAAGAAGGAACTGTAGACACGCAAATTTGGCTCCACCGCGGGCAAATTTTCAAGTTGAGCCGTAATGCCTAAAAATGGCCTTCTTTTGCCTCGCAAGAGTGTTTTCCCAATATTTCTGGATATCGTCCATTCTTCCTCGGTGGTTCCCCAGGGGGTCTGGTCGCGGTTCGACCTGCGCGGTCAGGTCCCCAGAAGCAAAATTCAATTCGCGTCTGCTATGGTGGACGTTTTTCATCAAACCACCTTTCAAATCGCGTCCTGGATCCCTAACGCGATTCAGAGTCTGACAGCGGCCCGGAAAGTCATCGCGCGTAGGCCCGTAATCATGATAAAATCTCTAAATTGCTTCCTTGTCAGACGACGCGATTTAGAGAGGTCAAATCCGAAATGTCGCGTCAGCAGACAGTGCATTCGTGAGTTAGTTGCCTAGTCTTAATCGCATTCAGGCGTCCCGCCGCGATTCAAGTCACGGCGGCAAGCCCCGACGCGATTCAGAGAGACGGTGCAGCGATTCCCCATGCGCGGCCGACCTTCTAAATCGCGGCCTGCCGCTCAAACGCGATTAATCCTTAAAATCACGGCTGCTGTCCTGGACGTGATTTTGCTCTAGTGCCTATAAAAACGAAGTCGCAGGGGCAGGGGTGGGGGTTCGGCTTTTGGGGCTTCCTCTGCCTTTTTTTTGAGAGAATAGAGAGTGGAGGGAGAAGAGAGAGAGAGAGGGGGAATCTCGGAGCGACGAAGCCTTGCCGGACTCCTGCCTCGACGTCCAGCCCAAGGAGGATTCCCACGCCAACCGACGCCGTCCTCATCCTTGGGAGCTCGACGCCGTCTTCTTCCTCGCCACCCACGCGTATCGGAGCGGAGCACATGCCCCTCCTTCCTCCTCTCCGTCCTCCGTCGCCCAACCGACAACGCCGTCACGCCGTCCGGCATCTGGGGAAGCACCCCTTCCTCTATTCACTTTTTCCCTCCTCCGAACCCCACGTGGTCCTTTATATTTCACCTCCTCCGGACCCCACGTGGTCCTTTATATTTCATCTCCTCCGGGCTCCACACGCCCCCATACACACACACACATGCATACACATGCACCACATTTTTAGGGGTTTAAAAGCCACCACAAAAAGTGTGTTCTTCCACTTTCATTTATGTCATTTTATTCATTTTTAGGATTTGTATACTGCACATCCGTCTAATCCGTCTCTTTTATTTGTCTTTCCTTTCATGGTAATCAACAAGGAAACGCCCTCTACCACGGCCGGCCGTGCTCGTAGAGGAAGAAAGAACCCACATCATCCCCCGTGCAATCTCCCCGCTAAAAAGGTACGCTCGCGATCACTTCTTCCACCCGCACCCCTCGTCGTGCATCTCCATTCGGCACCCTCGTGTGCCTGGCGATCACGATCTTTTTATTTTCCGTCATTTCCCGCTTTTCCACTTCCATATCCACACATTTACCACCCCGCCTTTTCTTTTATCTTATTCTCACCCTCTTTGTGGACTGTTCTTCGTCCCCCTAAAAAAGGGAGCGGAAAACGGTATCTACAGACACCACTTTGATAAAATTATGTGAACATATATATATGATGTATGAATCATCAAAACATGCCATTATCATAAAAATATGAAGTATTAAGTGTTAAAAACATGTTATTTAGTCATCATTATAATAGGTACAATATGTACAAAATGTCATCATTAAATCAAATTATGAGTGATGTCAATTAGTCATAATTAAAATCATCATTAAAGATTTCAAATGCACACTCAACACAACATTCTCCCCCTTTTTGATGATAACAAAATAAATGCACTTTCTCCCCTGTCTGCAATTTCTCCCCCTTAATTCTCTACAATTTCTCCCCCTTTTTGACACACATCAAAAAGAGACATGAAAAAGAAACAAAAATGGTAGGAGATCAAAATGTAATTGTGGAAATGAAGGTTCAGGAATAATCAAAATAAGTGAGGCAAAGTGATATTGACATATGAGAGAAATTATTGTGTTTTTGGTATTGTGAAACAAAGTTTAATCACAAAGACCCACTCAACACAAAGCATAGCAAGACATAATAGTCTGAATGTGGTTAAAATAATAATGCAAATGTGAGGTAATGTGACCTACATGAATGAGCAGAAGTATTTAACAAGGAGGTTATGAGCTTTAATTTTAACACAATATACAATAATAGGTCTAAACTCAGTATACATGAACTTTATTTAGGTCTTGAGCTTTTTTGTCCTATCTTTTGGAATTTTCTTCCTTTTTTACTAGAAAAGAACTACAAGGATAAATTAGTTAAATCTCACTTTTCATGCAAGAGATCACATTTACCGAATGCAAGATCTCTTGATTACTCAGTGGTTTAACTTTCATTATCTTATACAGAGATATCAATTCACTTTCCACTTATTAACGTGAGATAAATCATTTGTCAGATGAGATGGCCCGGTTACTCAGTGGTGCAAGAATATGCATTGCTCTGTTTGTATCTTTCCAGATTGTTGTTCATTTTCGTTTATGTTTTGCAGGATATATTTGCTTTGACTAAAAAAATCATGGCTACAAATTTAGATAGATTATTCTTAACATGTGGTAAAAATGAAGCTTAAACATGCACAAGTTAAACATTAAAGCTACTCATGTGCCTACAAGTGTTTTGCAAAATATTTTAAAGACATTCAGTATTAAGATTGCACAACCTTCAAATGAAAATGAATGTTTGAAACTAAATACACAATGAGTTTAGTTTCAATGTCTTAAGTCTCTCATAAGAAAATAGCACAAGGACTCAAAATTTTTGATAACTTGGGGCTCAAGATAGACAACTATTGTCAAGAGAAATGAATGAAGAAGTGACAATGACTTCCCCTGACAACTAGCTCCCCCTCACAAAGTGAACATGGAGATTATTGAAGAAATAGGAATTGAGTGAAGTGAGAGAAGTTATTGAAAGACAATAACTCCCCCTCAACAATTGCATAAACGACTCTTGATACTTGGCGGAGACATATACTCACGCATATTGAAAGTGTCCAAATAAGTCTGACTTGCCTTTCTTCAATTCACTATTTGATATACTAAGAGTACCAATGCAATGTCAGAAGGAGGAATTTATTTGCAAAAAGAAATGACAGATATCAAAGATGTGGAAGTTTGCACAACCCAAGCTCTCTCCTTAAAGATGAAAATCTATTTTTAGAAAGAGGTTTAGTGAAAATATCTACAATTTATTTTTCTGTGTCAATGAAGAAGAGTTCAAAAGAGTTCTTTGAAACTTCATCTCGAAGGAAATGATGTTGGATATCAATGTGTTTTGTGCAGGAGTGTTGAATAGGATTTTTGGACAAATTTATAGCACTGGTGTTAACAAAAAAATTGGGAATGCAACCTAATGTGTGATTATAATCTAGGAGTTGATGTTTGACCTAAGGAACTTGGGTACCACAGCTACCAGCAACAACATGCTCTGCTTCTACAGTAGAAAGAGCTACATAATGTTATTTTTTGGAAGCCCAAGAAATAAGACAACCACCTAGATATAAACACAACCCACTAGTGCTTTTCATGTCAAGTTTGCACCCGACATAATCAACATCACTATATGCAATCAAATCCAATTTCCATCCAGCAAGATACCAAAGACCCATATCACATGAAGAAAGAAGATATTTAAAAATTCTTTTTACAACAGTCATATGACTATCTTTAGGATTTGCTTGAAATCTGGCGCACATGCAGACACTGGATTGAATGTCTGGTCTAGAAGTAGTCAAATAGAGAAGAGAACCAATCATACCTCTGTAGGTTTTGGCATTAACAAACTTACTAGAAGCATCACTTTCAAGACTTACATTTGTAGCCATTTGTGTGTTGGATGGCTTGATGTGTTGAAAATCAAATCTTTTGAGTATCTCCTTGACATATTTTGTTTGATTTAGAAAGATTCCTTCAGAAGTTTGATGCACTTGCAGACCTAAAAAGAATGTAAGTTCACCCATCAAACTCATGTCAAATTCAGATTCCATAAGATGGGCAAACTTATTGCACAGATCATTATTTGTTGAACCAAAAATGATATCATCAACATAAATTTAAACAGTAATGAAATGGTTATTTACAGTTTTTGTAAACAATGTTTGATCAATTTTTCCTCTAATGTAACCTTTATTTACAAGAAATGAGCTCAACTGGTCATACCAAGCTCTTGGAGCTTGTTTGAGACCATACAGAGCCTTATTAAGCTTAAAAACATGATTAGGAAATTTTTCATTTTCAAACCCAGGGGGTTGTTTGACAAAAACATTTTCTTTTATATAACTATTCAAAAATGCACTTTTGACATCCATTTGAAAAACTTTGAATTTCAAAGAGGCAGCAAATGCAAGAAATATTTGAACAACTTCAAGTTTTGCTACATGGGCATATGACTCTTCAAAATCAATACCAAGTTCTTGGTTGTACCCCTGAGCAACAAGTCTTACTTTATTTCGAACAATTTGACCAGATTCATTCAATTTATTTCTGAAAATCCATCTTGTTTCAATGACTGTAGTTAGATCTGAGGGTTTTGGTACTGAACCCCAAACTTGATTTCTTTCAAATTGATGAAGCTCTTCATGCATAGCATTTATCCAGTTTTCACAAGATAAACTTCATCAATATTTTTGGGCTCAATTTGGGAAAGTAGTGCCAATGAATCATCATCTATTACAGAATGAAAAGATGATCTGGTTCTAATTCCATCTTCCAAATTACTAACAATGCTTTCAAGAGGATGGTCTCTTAAGAATCTGGGTTCAAAAATTACCTCAGTATTTGTATGAACTTCAGGAACATGATTACCTGAATCTCTTGAAGTTGGTATTTCAGTAACCTCATGCGCATTTGGCATTTCCTGCTCTTCAAGATTTGTGGATGGATGTTCAAGAAAGTCATATTCATCATCACATATTGGAGCTCTGCAAAAATTAGGAATGTCAATTTTATGGAATTTTCATCAAAAATGACATGTGGAGATTCTTTCACGGTTTTATTTTTCAAAATATAATATTTATAAGCTCTTGAAATTTCAGAGTATCTTAAGAAGGTTGATTCAAAACTCTTTGCATCAAATTTATCAAGATTTTCTTTGTTGTCATTATGAACAAAACATTTGCAACCAAAAATTTTGAAGTATGACACACTGGGCTTTTTATCCTTTAACAATCATAAAGGGTTTTTCTGATCTTTGGTCTTAACACTCTATTCAAAATGAAATTAGTTGTATTTACAGCTTCAACCCAAAAAGATTTAGAAAGCTTACTTTCTAATAGCATAGTTCTGGCCATTTCCACAAGTGTTCTGTTTTTCTTTTCTACAACCTCATTTTGTTCTGGAGTGATAGTGGAAGAAACTTATGGAAAATGTTCAGATCAATACATAAATCAGAAAAAGATTTATTGTCAAACTCACCTCCCATGATCTGTTAAAATAGATTTTAATTTGAAAGACAAACCCACTAAGGCAGAATTGTAAAATTTCCTAAATTCTGAACATGCATCACTTTTATGGGATAAGAATAAAACTCAAGTGTATCTTATAAAGTCATCAATGATCACAAATCCATATCTATTACCACTGAGACTTTGAGTTCTGGTTGGACCAAAAAGATCCATATGAAGTAACTTAAGTGGTTTAAATGTAAGTACATCATTAAACACTTTAAAAGATTTTCTTGTTTGTTTTCCTTGAGCACATATCCCACAAACTGGATTGTCAATGATAGGGAAAGATTCAAGAAGACCTTTTATAATATTCATTCATATGAGTTTGCTTATGGTTGAGAAACTTGCATGACCCAACCTTTTGTGCCACAACCAAGCAATGTCATTTTTATTTACAATCAAACAAACATTTGTAGAAGAATTGTCACTCAAATCTATCATGTAAATATTATTTTCTCTTTTTCCAATCAATTTTATTTTCTCGGAAGAGAAGTCAATTATTTTGCATGAATCAGATTCAAAAAGAATTTTGTGACCATTGTCACACAATTGACTAATGCTAAGCAAGTTGTAATTCAACCCTACGACTAACCAAACATCATCACTCAAGGTTATGCAAGACTTACCAATCTTTCCTTTGCAAATTATTTTTCCCTTATTCTTACCTCCGAATGTGACTGATCCACCTTCCTTTTCAAACAAGCAGGAAAATTTATTTCTGTCTCCCGTCATGTGTCGTAAGCATCCACTGTCAAGAATCTAGAAGTTTGAATTGGATGCACGGCTTTCCTGTACACAACAAATTAGACAAGAAATGTTTTTGGTACTCAGATGTGATTGGTACCAACATCTTGAGTCATAAGAGAAATCAAATCCTTTCTAACCCATATTTGCGTATTTTTCTTCACAATGTTCTTTGGAACAGAAGATTCAACTTTTTATTTTTCAAATTTCTGAAAATTATACCTCTTAGCTGATTTATTCCACTGTGAAAATCTTGGCATGTAATGCTATTGATGAATAAGAAAATGTGAATGATAAAAAGAAGGATTGAACCATTGGTTACCAATGTACCTTTGGTTCCAAGGATTATTCCATCTTGAATTGTAAGATGTGTAAACATTTCAATTTCTATGAGAAAAATGATTCTTTATTTATTTGAATTTTTTTTTTTTTTATAAGAGGGGTAGGTTGACCTATGCAGTGTTTGTGTCGACCTATGAATGGGGTAGGTCGATCTGGGTAAAGTGTGTGTCGACCTATGCATGGGGTAGGTTGACCTGGGCAGAGTGTGTGTCAACCTATGCATGGGGTAGGTCGACCTGGGTAGTGTGTGTGTCGACCTCACAGGTTCTTTTTGTTTTAGTATTTTTCCTTTGTTTTCAGATAGACCTACCTTGACAAAATTTATTAGAGGAATTTTTGCTGATTTTGTTTTTCTTTCAGATGATTCAATTTCTTTGAATTTTGTGGTTCAAAACAAAACCATGTTTATTTGAATTCATCTTCATTCCGAGTAGAGCATTCAAATTTTCTTTGCCTTGTGTGAAGTTCTTAATGATTCCTTTTTTTTCTTCTTTAAGGTAATGATTGAGTTTTTCAATTTGACTTAAATTTTCTTGATTTTCCTTCTCTTTGTCTTCAAATTTCTTGATAGAATTCATAATCTCTTTGTTCAATTTTTTAATTCTCAGTTTCAGATCATCAACAAGAATTAACAACTCATCATTTTCTTTGATTTGGTCTGAAATCTGAGCTTCCAACTCAAAAAAAATTCCAGATAATGATGTGTCATGAAGAATACTGTCAATTTTTATTTTCAAATATTTATTTTCTTTTCTTATTTTAGAAAGATTTTCAACTAAATTAACATATGCTTCTTGCCAATCTTCAATGGTAAATACTTCAAAAGATATATCTACATGTTCTTCAGTGCTTCCAGCCATAAAGTAGACTTCATTTTCTTCGAACTAGAGGATTCTTCATTGCTATCTGAGCTTTGATCCTCATCTGACCATGTAGCTACCATGGCCTTGTTCTTCTTTCTGTAAAACTCCTTCGTGTGTCTATTGAGCTTATCCTTCTTATTCTCTGGACATTCAACCTTCATGTGTCCAGATTTGTTGCACCTGTAACACACAGGAAGTTCATCATTTTTCTTGTGATCAACATGTGAGAAGGAGTGTTCTTTTTTACCAGACATGACATTTTGCTTATTACCAAAGTTTTTCTTGTTGGATTTCAAAATGTCCTAAATTGTCTAGTTATCAAAGCAAGATTATCATCCTCAGAGTCAGATTTTTCAGATTCAGAAATCTCTTTAGATTTTCCTTTACTACTTGAGGAAGCTTTAAGAGCAATGGGTTTTGTTTTCAACATGTGTTCTTCAGATCTCTTAAGATTTAGCTCATAAGTCATTAAAGATTTAATGAGTTCATCCAATGTTATTTTAGATAAATCTTTTGAGTCCTCAATGACTGTAGCTTTAGCGTGCCACACAGGAGATAAAGAACGCAAGATCTTCTGTACCAAATCTTCATTTGAGTATTCCTTACCCAAAGCTCGAAGTCCATTGATGATAACCATAAACCTAGCAAACATCTCAGATATGGTTTCATCAGATTTCATGACAAACAATTCATAATCAGAAACTAGCATGTTAGCTTTAGTTTCCCTAACTTGAGATGTGTCCTCATATAACAATTCTGCCCTCATATAACAATTCTAATTTATCCCACATCTCCTTAGCAGACTTACACAGAGAAATTCTGGAGTACTCATTTGGATGGATGGCACATTGCAGCATGTTCATGGCACTATAGTTCAGGGTAGCCTTTCTGATCTGCTCCCTTGTCCATGTATCTTCATCACCAGTGACTTCTACTGGTCCTTTCTCAACAATCCTCCATACTTCATAGTTCTGCGCTCGAAGAAATATCATCATCATGTTCTTCCAGTAAGGGTAATCAGTACCATCAAAAAATGGAGGTCTATTGATTGAATGACCTTCTGCAACGAAACCTCTAGAATCCATGATCAAGACAATTAGACGAAACTAGCAGCACAAATTAAACAAGTGATTGAGTAAATCAAAACCAAAAACAGATGATTCCACAAAGCACCTCAGAGTATAGACTCTGACCTTCTCTGATACCAGTTGTTGGGATCAGATAGGTGACTGAATCAATGTTAATTACGAATGTGTGTGTATGGTAGTGGAATTAAAACGAGTGACACACACAATTCAATTAGATCAAGTTGTGGTATGTAAGTATAGAGTGAAATGAGACAACAAACCACAAGCAAACCACAGTGCACAAGGAATTTTATGGTGGTTCAGATAACACAACTTGTGTCTACTACGTCCACCTCCCCACGATGGAGGAAACACTAGCACAAATGCAAACAACCTGGAGCACGATGACTCCAACACCTTTGAGTGCGACGACTTAAACAAAACCCAGGAGATAGGCATGACGACCTACTCCACAGACCACTTGTGAGTTCAACAACTCACAAGCAATTGAGCATGACGGCTCAAACACCAGAGCACTACGGCTCCAAACCAGAGCACTACGGCTCCAACCCTGAGAACACTATACTCAAAACCTTTGGACCACGATGGATCCAAGTCCTACTAGAACAATCTCAATTAGAGAGTAGATCATCTAGCACGATCTATCTCAGTACAATGAAAACATAGAACAAACAAAATTTAATGATCTGTGTAGAACGCATACACAGATCACCCAATTGAATGTAAACTAGATGAATTACAGACTCTGAGATGTTTCTAAGCTTTTTAGATATGTCTTCATCACGAACTCCTCCATTCACGAACTCCTCCTCTTCCTCTCCTTCTTCTTCTCATTCTTCTTCTTCCTGGCGGTGGTGCTCTGCTCCCATTCAGGACGTAGATCCCCATTTTCCCGCTCTTCTCCTTTTCTGGGAGTTGTATGAGTTGTCTCACCTTTGGAGTACGAGGATCATGGGTATTTATAGTCCCATGTGTCCATATGGAGCCTTGGGGTGCGTGGGCACAAAAATCTAGGTAAGTACCCTTGATTCCCACACAGACACGTGTTCAAAAAATTTAGGATCTGAATCGTCATTCGAAGTGTGTCGACACATGATCCTTGCATTGTGACCTGACAGCACTAAATGGTGACTTGTATCGACACACATTTCACTTGTGTCGACACACCTGATCATAGACCAAAAATCATCTTTCTGGGAGTACAGGATGTGTCGACACATGATCAACCTGTGTCGACACCACTGGCTTCTTGTCTTCTGGCTATTCTCTGGATGCAATGGATGTGTCGACACATGATGGTTTTGTGTCGACACCACTGACTATTTTTCACTTCACAGCTTTCTAAATACAATAAATGTGTCGACACACAATGGACTTGTGTCGACACCACTGACTTCTTCAGTTCTGAATGGCTTCTGTAAACAGATGTTGTGTCGACACATGATGTGCTTGTGTCGACACCACTTTGACAAAATTATGTGAATTTGTATATATGAAGTATGAATCATCAAAATATGCCATTATCATCAAAATATGAAGTATTAAGTGTTAAAAACATGTTATTTAGTCATCATTATAATATGTACAATATGTACAAAATGTCATCATCAAAATCAAATTATGAGTGATGTCAATTAATCATAATTAAAATCATCATTAAAGGTTTTAAATGCACACTCAACACAACACCATGAACTATTTATTAAGGGGATGAAACAGTGTTTTAAGGGATCCAAACAGATGTGAAATATTTATGTATTAAATGACTAATACTCCTCACATGGGGATGGTGAGGGATCAGTGAAGGGATCCACAGAATGGGACGGTGGGCTACTATTCTGGGACATACCTGCATACTCAAAACATAGTAAACCCACAGCATGTGAGAGAAAATGTGGAAGACCACCGAGTAAAATAATTTTGGATCATTCTGGGGGAAGAAGATCCAGATACATCACTGTATGGACCTTTATATACCATAATGGGTATATGATGGCACCCAACCTAGTGTGAAAAGGCTCCTCACCATTCAACGGTGGTGAAACAGGGAAGACTGGGAAAACATTAAAGTAATGAAAGGAAGCTCATAGAAGACTTGAATGGAAGAACAATAAATGCCCACCTCTGTACCTTCGGGTACACCCTCATGCATACACAGTAAAAGGTTAATTCAATATTCAAAGAAAGAGGAAGGGAAGAGCATGCTCAAGGCTCAAGATTTCACATGGGGAAACACACTTCAATGATCTCATTCAAAAACGAGGGAAGGTACAAAAAAATAAAACAAGAAAATATGACAGATTAAGCTACATGGGAAGTCGAACCCCCTCTTCTCCAAATTCTAGAACAACTCCCCCTTCTTTAGCCCATCAGTGACCCTTCCTCTTCTTTTCTCTGCTTTCTTCAGCCGTAAGGAAAGACCTAGCCGGAAGAAGCCTCTCCTCCCCCTTTTTTCTGCTGTGATGCGGAGGACTTTTAAAACCCCCTTTTCCCAAGGCTGAGGTAGCTGGAGTTTTTGTAGCCAGCACCCTCACCTTTTCCCTTGTTGTTTTTTTTGTTTTTCTTTTACTTTTTCTTGGTTCTTGTCGTAGCCATTTGCCCCTGCATCTCTAGATGGGTTGCAGGCCCATTTGTGGCTTGCTGGACAAAAGTGGGTGCAAACAAGTTCTCTCCACCCCCTTCTCCCACCCCCTTTTTCATCTTGGATAATTTGTCTTCATCTTCCTCCTTTGAGTTCCTTCCTCTGCAATGACAGAGATTCTTCTGTCATGGAATCGACTTCGTCATTCTTCCGCTGCAAATCCTGCTGCCTCACATGCGAAGGCTCACGGGCTTCTCCATTTGTCTGCAACTCTTCCTACTTGGGTCTTCCTCTGTCGCTCTCCCTACTTGGCTCTAGTGTTCACATCTCTCTACAAATCCTTCTTTCGATCGACAACGCATCCTGCGTCTGTGATAGACCGTGTTTATGGGGTGTTCTCCATTTGCTTCATCTTTTTTTTTCATGGTTGAGGGTCTATTTAAGCAAATATTATGGTCTTCTATGAAGCCTCCTACACCGGCTATTACTCTCCTCTCCATCTCTTATTCAAGGTGTCGTTCTATATCCCCCTCTGTGAGTGTTAATTCGGTGGTAGTCTTCTCTTCTTGAAGGCCGATGCTATGGTTTTTTTCACTCTGCCCTGTATCCCCCTCCTCTGTGGGTGTTGATTCAATGGTAGACTTCTCTTCTTGAAGACCGATACTCTGGTTTTTTTCATTGTCTCCTATATCCCCCTCCTCTGTGGGTGTTGATTCGGTGGTAGACTTCTCTTCTTGAAGGCAATACTCTGGTTTTTTTCACTGTGCCCTATATCCCCCTCCTCTGTGGGTGTTCATTCATTGTGAGTCTCATTTTAGTTTGTTTATCATATTTATTGTTTGTAACTTATATCCCCCTCCTCTGTGGGTATTCACTCCGTAGTAGGGTCATTTTGGTTTGTTTATCTTCCACTTCTATTTGTGCCCTATATCCCCCTCCTCTGTGGTGTTTATTGACTAGTAGGCTCATATTGGTTTGTTTATCCTATTTATTGTTTGTGCCCTATATCCCCATCTATGTTTATTGGATAAATACATATTTATGGGAGTTGGTTAGCATGTTTATTGGGTGATAGGCTCATATTGGTTCCATGTTTGGTTTCAGTGTTCCTTCCACTGAATGCTACTGTAGCATATTGTTGGTTAGCATGGTTCAGAAAAATGTTTAAATTTTTTACAGAAGTTTAAATTTTATGTTCCATATCCTGTCATTAGTATGTTCTGGTTATAATCTTTTAGAATTTAAAATAATTATGTCTGCAGGTTAGTTGGAGCCTTGTAATTTCATATGACATTTCAATTTATTAGCACTATGAAATTATACATTATGTGTTAATACTTTATTTCATTTTATTCTCATGTGTTAAGATTTTATTTCATTTATTAGCATTGTGAAATTATACATTCTGCAAACTCACATTATTCTTTTATCTTTCTACTTGGAATTAGAAAAGAAGTACTTTAGCATTGTGGATTAAGACTTCTTATATAGAGAGTACATAGGGAGGCCTCTTTTTCTACATCAATGTGGGATAAATCACCTAAGATTCACCCTCAAGCTAGGGCATATGTACTTTAGCATTTGTACTGTTTGATTTTGATTGGCAATTGTTGGACATAAATAAATAGGAGAAGGGGGAGAGGAACAAACAACTAGCTAATTGGCTTGACAAGTGCAGGTGGGTGTGAGGGGAAGAGAGTAGAGCAGCTAATGCTCAGGGGGTCTTATTTATTGCCTAGTTTTAGATTTGGTGTTTGATCATAACAGTTTTGTTGGATGCTTCTGTGGAATCAATTCAATTCAATTCAATGTGATCCAAGGCCGCATTCAAATTATTATTACTTTTTCTAGATGTGGTTGATTTGGGTTGATTTTAAGACCACCCATAATGATGGTTTCCCACCACTTTGTAATTGAGAGACGAATGTGAAATAAAAAGGACTGCTTCCGTTTCTATTCTTTGTGTGGTATTTAACGGATGAGATGGAGGCTACTTAACAACTACTTTTATATACATGTGTTAAGATTTTATTTTATTTACACATATTTTAGAAATCTCAACACCCCCCACTCACCTACCAAGGCTTTTGCTTGAAGAAGAATTAAAAGGACTTATGTATGCAAGTTAGTTGGGGCCTTGGAGGCTTTATCTCTGAATTATGTAATTTAGAATAGTTTCTGCTGGTCTATCTATTAACTGATCCCTCTTTAACTACTGGCCTATCTATGTAATTTAATATTATCTATTAACTGTTCTTTTGGGATGTGAAATTATTCTAACATTATTCCATTTTTTCTAATCGTGCTTGTTCTTCTTCTTGTTGGCTTCTTCATGTTGGCTAGTTCTTCTTCATGTTGTCTTGTTCTTCTTCCTCTTGGCTTCTTCCTATTAGCTAGTTCTTTTTCCTGTTGGCTTGCTTCTTCCTGTTGGCTAGTTCTTCTTCCTATTGGTTTGTTCTTCTTCCTGTTGGATTCTAATTTAAAGTATGCACCCATGTTTTAAGGTTTTGATGTGCTTTTAGCGGTGAAAATTTGAAGGATGTCTCAACCAGGTACGTCCCCTTAAACGTCCTTGTTCATGTTTTTATATGTGTGAACAAAAGGCAAATGAAATGATGATGACTTTGTGGAGCATTGTATGTTTACGGTTGTTTGTTTAAAACAAAATATGAAATGATCAAACTTTGTGGAGCATTGTGATATTTAGTTTAGTAATAATTGTCATAATTAAGATACTATGTTGATGTGCATGTGTGTTTTTAAACAACATTGATATTGTTGTGTGTTAATATACTAAAGTCCATTTTGTGTATGTTTAGATGAGATTGGGACCAGCTCATCCTCGAAGTCGCGTATCCCTAATTGGTCATTCAGACAAGATAAGATCTTATTAGACATATTGACTGATGAGTACCTTAGAAACTATGCTCACCAAGGCACTTTTAAAATCCTGTGTTCAATGATATATTGGTGCGCTTCAATCGAGAGGCGAGGGTTAAAAGGGAGAGGAGTCACTTGCAATACCGTAGAAAAAACTTCAAGAAACTATACCATCTATATGAATCCTTGCGTACGAGAAGTGGTTGGGGTGGGATGAACAAAGAAATGTTTTAATTGTCCCGGATGAGGATAGTATCCAAGCAGCCATAGAGGTAAGATTTTATTTATAATTTAACATTTTACGGTTGCTTTACTCACAATATCGTAAGTCACCCACCATTATGCTTTATCCACTGTAACAGACAATTCTAATTTTTCAAACTCATCGACAAACCATTCCCTTATGAGCAACAAATGGATATCTTATGCGGAAAGACCACAGTGAGGGGTTCTCATTTCCTTGGCTCCAACCAAGATGTGGATGTGGAGTGTCGGCAGTCTTTCGACAATGTGTGTCGCGATTGAAGACAATGGTCGGATACTTACAAGAGTTGTTGATGAGGGTTTTGTCTCTGTAACGACCTCGAGAACCCGACCCTCGGCCCAAGCCGAGGACCTGATTTTTCGTGGTCGCCGCCCACATATCCGGGTGTCCAGAAGGGCTATAACACAACCCTAACAGAATATGTAAGGAAATAAACATCAACTACTGAACTAGAAGCACATACGCGGAAGCAGAAAGGAGAGCGAGACCGCAGCGTATCGCTCTAGGTACAGTCCCAACACATGCACACTAGTACAAGTAAAAAGGGGAAGGATAGAGCCCTTAGGGGCATACCCCGAGGGTGGCGTACAACTGAAGGGGGAAAACACTGTTAGTTGTGGGCACAACGACTACCGCCCCGCCTCCTCCGCCCGACGCATGCCCTACCGCTGCTGAGAAGTCTCACCTGGAAAAGGAAGGGATGAGCTTCACAACAGAAGCTCAGTAGGGACTACCAATCTCCTACTGGCTCTAACAGACAGAAGAATATATAAACAATTAAATAACCGCAGTTATATCTTCTACTCTACAAGGGAAAGTGCGGAAGCAGAGCTACTAACAAGCAACGGCACGGAAGGGCACCACGGTCGGAAAACTCCGTAGAACTGCACATCGTGACCACCACACAGCTGGAAACACAGACAGAGCAAACCCTGCCTGGACAAGAGACACTAGCTACGGAAAACACTACCACTAGTCAACCGGTCAGGTGTGTCCATTGACGTCTTATCCTCGACCCAGGTCTAAACCTCCACATCTCGTCAGAGTAGGGCAGGAACACAAGTAACACAACAGTAACCGCCGTAGTCTGGCCGGACTACGATCCCATTCTTGGCCTCTCTAAGTGGTTTTGGGGACATAAAGAGCGAGGCAGTGAGAAAAGGACTGACTGGCCTACACCGGGAAGGACTCCAAATGGCCTCGGCATCCCAGACCAACCAAGAGAGCTCTAAAAATGACTCAACGCCTCTGTCCTAACCACCATTTTCCCCTCCGCTCCAAAGTTCGTGACTCGAGCACGCCCGCCGCCCGGAGCACTCCCTCAACATGCGCGTGGGGACGGGGATCCCAGGCAATGGTAACAACCTCTCTCATGGGAAAAGCCCTCAAGTGCCGAACATCGGGCGAACGACTAATGTAGGACCATACTAGGAAACTAGTGCTGGTGCCACGGGTATAGAAAGAACCGAAAACGGCAAAGACTCCATAGAAATAAAACTCCGCAAGACTTACCTGTCTCTGATGTTGTCGCAACGCCCATGGTTGCGATGCCTCAGAGCGTGGCGATGATGTTGTGGCGTCCGTGCCGGTCGTGACATCATCGCGACCTTTATACTGGTCGCGATCTCAACCGAGGGGGGTTCCGGTGCAGTCCTCCCGGAGACCACCCCAAAAATGGTACAAACACATCCATAGGGGGAGGGGAAACATGGGAACACATAGGAAAGCTTATAAGTATGCAAACCACCCACAAACCCCATGAATCATGTAATCACATGGAGAACTACTCTCAAAGGGGAAAACCTCACAACACGGAGCATGGATCTCACTCCCACAACCCCAAAACCACGGAGAGGCAAGGATTCTCAAGGGGAAGGGAGCATGCTAGGACGAGAGGAGACAAGGGGTTCCTACCTCAAAGAGTAGAGCCGACCCGTTGGGGCCTTCACGTCGGAATGACAACCTCCTCCTCGCTCCAAGCACCACGAGCACGCCGCCTACACGAAGGGGACGTCACCACCTCGCCACGAACACCCAAGAATCACCAGAGAACACAAGAGAGCTCGGGAGCGGAAGAAGAAAGAAGAAGAAGAAATAGAAGGGGGAGAAGGGGGAAAGGGCGCCGGCATTGGTTTTGAATCGATGGCCCCAAGACACGACCGGTTGGGCCGGCGTGACACTCACCATGTCGTGACCGCCCAAGGGCGTCGCGACCATGTTGCGACCGCCTACCCCGGCGCGACCCCAAAAGCGGTCGAACCTTGAAGATCGAGAAAACCAGAATGCGACGGTCTGTCAGGTCGCGTCAATGCTGTATGCACCTGACACCCGACAAAGCCCTTCTGACAAAAAGCACAGCGGTCAGATCGATCAGAAAAGTAGTCGCATCGCCTTCAGACACCGCGACAAGAACGCGACGCCCACCCCCTTCGCGACCATGTCGCGACGGCCAGGTGTGCCACGTCCAAAAGCTTATCGTGACGGGCTCCCCTGGCACGACCATGCCGCGACCAGGGTGTCTGTCATGACCCTGAGGACTGGGCCAAGGGCCCAAGATGGTCGGGTCTTACATCCTACCCTCCTTAAAGAAATTTCATCATCGAAATTAAAAGAAACTCAGTTTCAATAGGAAGCAACATAAAAGGGAGAACAACATACCGATCATTCAAACAAATATGGGAACTACCCTCTCATCTCGTCCTCGCGCTCCCAAGTGGCCTTGCCACCAATGCGGTTCTCCCAGACGACCTTGACTAGCGGAATCTGCTTCCGGCGCAACTGTTGCACTCTGCAGTCTACAACTCTGACTAGGTACTCTGGCACTGACAAGTCTGGCGCTACCTCAAGCTGTGAGTAGTCCAACACGTGCGAAGAATCTGCAACGTACCTCCTGAGCTACAAAATGTGGAAAACACTGTGCACGCCTGCCAACTCTACCGGAAGACACAACTTGTAAGCCACCTCGCCGATCCTCTCTATGATAGGGAAAGGTCCAATATACCTCAGATTGAGCTTTCCCTTTCTTCCAAACCTCATGATGCCCTTGGTCGGAGAAACCTGCAAGAACACAAGGTCACCCACGCTGAACTGCAATGGCCTCCTGTGGACATCTACATAGCTCTTCTGCCTGCTCTGTGCTGTCTAAAGCCTCTGCCTGACTAAACTGACTGTGTCTGCACACTGCTACACCATCTCTGGTCCCAAAAGCTGCCTCTCACCCACTTCAAACTAGTGAAGTGGTGTCCTACACGGCCGACCATACAAAGCTTCGTATGGTTCCATTCTAATACTCGAGTGATAACTATTGTTGTATGCAAACTCTACCATCGGAAAGTAGGACTCCCAAGTGCCACTCCAGTCCAAGCAACAAGCTCTCAACATATCCTCCAAAGTCTGAATAGTCCTCTCTGACTGACCATCTGACTACAAGTGGTATGCTGAACTCAGTCTCAATTCTGTGCTAAGAGCTCTCTGCAAACTGCGCCAAAACCCTGAAGTGAACCTCAGATCTCTGTCGGAAACAATAGAAATAGGGGCTCCGTGCAACGGAACAACTCGGTCAACGTACAGTCTGGCAAGCCTGTCCACTGACCAAGACATCCTGACTGGAAGGAAGTGCGCTGACTTGGTCAACCTACCCACAATCACCCAAATACCATCATGCCTCTGTGGAGTACGGGGTAAACCAACCACGAAGTCCATGGTGATGTCGTCCGACTTCCACTCGGGAATGGGCAACAACTACAGCTCACCACCAGGACGCTGATGCTCAGCCTTCACCTACTGACAGGTAAGGCACCGAGTGACAAACTCTGCCACACCCCTCTTCATCCCTGGCCACCAGAAGAACCTCCTCAAGTTATGATACATCTTGGTGGAACCAAGATGAACAACATACCTCGACTGGTGTGCCTCTAACAAAAGTGCCTAGCGCACATCACAGGGAACATACAATCTGCCTCTGAACCTGACCTCACTGTCCTCGTCCAGCTCAACATCTAGCATCTGCAAAATATCTGCCAACTCTATATCTGCCTGTTATGCCTCCAGCACCTGACGGTACACTGACGGGTGAACTGACAAATTGGTCATCATTGCACGGTCTCTATACCTCGAAGGGCAGAAAACTCCCTGAGATAGGTCCTCAAACAACCTCCACTCTCTGACTAGAAACGAACTCAGGCGAACCCGTCTGCTCAAAGCATCTGCTACGACGTTAGCCCTTCCCGGGTGATAGGAGAGGGTAAGGTCGTAGTCCTTCAAGTACTCTATCCATTTGTGCTGCCTCAAGTTCAAATCCTTCTGAGTGAAGATATACTGCAAGCTCTGATGATTTATGAAGATCTCAAACACCTCGCCGTACAAATAGTGCCTCCACAACTTCAGAGCGAACACCACTGCTGCCAACTCTAAGTCGTGGGTAGGGTAGTTCTCCTCATGCTTCTTCAACTGCTGAGAAGCATAGGCAACAACCCCACCATGCTGCATCAACGCTGCACCCAAACTTGACCTCGAAGCATCGATGTAGACCACAAAACCTCTACTACCTGACGGCAAGACCAACATTGGTGCTGAAGTCAACCTCGTCTTCAGCTCCTGGAACCTCCGCTCGCAGTCCTCAGTCCAAACGAATCTAGCCTCAAGTCTGGTCAATCTGGTCAACGGCTCTGCAATCTTGGAAAAATCCTAGATGAACCTCTTGTAATAGCCTGCCAAACCCAAAAAAGTTGCAAACCTCTGACACTGAAGTGGGCTGCTCCCAAGACAACACTACCTCAACCTTGGCAGGGTCCACTGCCACACCAGAACCTGAGATCACGTGCCCCAGAAAGTGCACCTCCCTCAACCAAAATTCGCACTTGTCGAACTTGGCATAAAGTTGGTGACTCTGTAACGTCTCCAGCACAATCCTCAGATGCTCCTCGTGCTCCTCCTCTAAAGCCGAGTAGACCAAAATATCATCCACAAAGATGACCATAAACCTGTACAGGTACTCAATGAACACTCTGTGCATCAAATCCATAAAAGTTGTTGGCGCGTTCGTGAGCCCAAATGGCATCACGTCGAACTCAAAGTGACCATACCAAGAACGGAAAGCTGTCATGACAATATCTATGTGACGGAACGCGTCGTTCAAACCCGT
Organism: Colocasia esculenta; assembly: GCA_014218235.1. NCBI lineage: Eukaryota > Viridiplantae > Streptophyta > Magnoliopsida > Alismatales > Araceae > Colocasia > Colocasia esculenta. The sequence continues at coordinate 32,269,252 of CM024763.1, read as the reverse complement.
TAAACCATTAACGAGCTTGACCCGACTCCGCCTCCCGCGATCGAGCCGTAGCCTCGCAAGGGATAACACACACAAGTCTGTGTAAACACAAAGGAACACATTGATTCACATATATGATTCACAAACTCACATATATTCATACTGAATTTACATAGCCTTTTTCAACAAAAGTCAAATAAATGTACAAGAGCCTGGGGCATACCCCGAGGTACAACAAGAAAAGAAACTACACTACTGGAGGTGCTGGCCCAACGCCGCCGCGATGCAGCTCCGAACTGGAAGACGGTAGCAAAACCTCCTCCTCTCCTTCACCTGTTGAGAGTATGGGTGAGCCTCGCAAGTCACTGGCTCAGTAGGGAAACTCCCCCAAAAAACCGAGCAAACCAACACAAGTGCGTAAACAGAAAGCTACACTAGCAGTTTAAATAGCACAGACTAGCAGGCTATTAAAGTTGTAAACACCACTTACCATTTTCCGACAACGTAAAACAACATTAACAAATAAACGGCAAACCACAACACGTGTACATGCTAAAGTAGAGACTGCCACACTCGAGCCACGTAGACTGGTTCACGACACCAACTACTGACTCGGACAAACCACACAGGTCTACCTCTCAGCCTCGCAGCTACGGATGAAAGGTTCAGCTGCCGCTCCACAAGAACAAGACAAACAACTGTGGAGACCAACCAGCACCACAACCTGTAGACTTACATGCCTGGCACCTTTAGGGACTCTAGTCGGAGCTCCCTAGAGTGAGGCACTGGAAACAGGACTAGCTGGGGTCCAGTGACGTCTACTGGTGTCCGTACCCCCAACTAAGAGCGCGCCACAAGCGACAAACAACAGACTCACAAGTCGCTATCCTACTGTCATCTTTTCCTCAGCCGGACGTACAACTCAAACATAGGAGTGAGGGTGTCCAGGAGCACAAGTACTGGGACAAGCCCTAAGCTAACAGCTTGGGTCACTAAGAACCTGAGGCACCCAACTAAAGAGGTAACCACGGCAGGCGTTGTACTACTCGCCATGCACACAGAAACCACATGCACACCGCACAAACCACGTGAAACGTCATGTCAACCTCGCGCACAGTCTGTCCACCGCATGTGAACACGACACACACCGCGTGAACAATATGTCAGCACATAAGCCACTCGCTAGCTACGTAAACAGTACGCTAGCCTCGGAAACAACATGCTCCCAGAGCATCACAGGTTCCAATGCACCACTTGCCACTGCCATTTACATCGAATAATGATAATCAGATAATCACACCGTTGAAACCATGCACAAACTGACCTCTCGGCTGAGGTCGCGATATAGGGCCGTGTCGCCATCAGAACGCGACACCCCGATATGTCACAATAGCAAACCTTAACGTGATGGTTCGGCCTGTCGCGATCAAGTCGCGACAGGGGGTTCCGTCGCGTTCTCAGGCAGGAACCCTAATCCAGCGCACACCCTCCGGATTACCACCCCACACCTTGCAAACCACCCCTAATTCACGTTTTTCATGCTTTAATGAAGTTCCTAGCATGATATCTAGTGTTATTAAAGCAAATAACACTTCACATGATTACTACATGCAATCCACAGCCCAAAAATGGGAGGAATCACCCTACCATCGTGAAGAACACGAAGAACAGCAATCCTTCGGCATTTCCCCCACTCCACGCACGGTCCTCGCGGTGAAGACGCCAAAAATCGAGCTCCCACGCCAAAACGCCCCCACACACCCGCAGTAGCTCTTCCCTCTGGCCAACAGAGCGTGTTCAGCTCTGTCTGGCCAGCAAGGGTTTAAGAGCTCTTGCGGTTGAGAACGCGACAGACCCTTCCGTTGCGACATGAACGCGACAGACCGGGGCGTCGCCTTCTCAAGACTGACGTCTGCAGGTCGCCCAGCGCGCGACATGCGGCGCACATGCAGACGATCACCGCCTCTGGGTGGCCACAGGAACGCGACATGTAGGACCATCGCTTTCAGAACACAATGTCCCTCCTTGTCACGTTCACAGACAGTGCACCGTGGGGTGTTATTTTAACGGTTCTCGCCAATCAGACCCGCTAACCTGATAGCAAGCCTGATTCGAGTCCGCCTCCCGCGAACGGGCCGAAGCCTCGCAAGGGATATCATACCACGAGTCCGTAGAAATATAGAGGAATCAACTCAAACATTCATAAGATATGTCAATCCCACAAATATTAACATGAAATATACATAGCCATAACACAACTGTAGCCAAACTACAACAGAACCTGGGGCATACCCCGAGGTGGACAACTGTAAAGTAGAATTACACTGCTGGTGGTGCAGACCCTCCACTGGACGACGGACGCGTAATCTCCGGATCTCCCTCACCTGGTAGGAGGTAGGGGTGAGCCTCACATGTCACTGGCTCAGTAGGGAAACTCCCTAGAAACCGAGCAAACCAACACAAGTAGCAAAGCAGGAAGTGCTACATTAACAATTTATAATAATATCAAGCAGAATATAAAACTGTAAGTACAACTTACCATTTGCCGCTTAACAGGAATCAATGTAATTAAATAAACGGCAACACCAAACAAGTGTACGAGCTACTGTAGAGAAAACGCCACACTCGAGCCACGTCAACTGGTTCGCGACACCAGTTACTGACCCGGACAAACCACACAGCACCACCTCTCAGTCTCGTAGTCACGGACGAAAGGTCCAGCTGCCGCTCCACTAAATAGGTACAAGAACTGTGGAGTCCAACTAAACCACCACAACCTGTAGGTCACACACCACGCAGGCCCATGCCTAACACCCTTAGGGACTCTGGCTCGAGCTCCCTAAAGTGAGGCACTGGAAAACAGGACTAGCTGGGGTCCAGTACGTCTACTGGTGTCCGTCTCCCCCAACTACGAGCGTGCTACAAGCGACAACACAACCAACTCTCTAGTCGCTGTCCCACTGCCGTCTTTCCCTCAGCCGGACGTACTACTCAACACAAGAGTGAGGGTGTCCAAGAAGACGACAAAACCTCATCGGTACACAGTACCGGGACAAGCCCCGAGCACTCACGTGCCTGATTCACACAAAACCTGGGGCTCCCAACTGAGGAGGTATCCACGGAAGGCGTCAAACTACACACTACGTACACAGAAACCACGTGTGCAACGCTCAAGCCACGTGAAACCTTCTCGTAAACCGTGAACAACAAGTAAACCACACACCACACGCTCCCCGAGCGTAAAGAGTGCCAATGCACCTCTTTCTATCACCATATAACATAAACTGAGCTGAACAGATAATCCTACACAAACGTTTATGCTCGAAAGACAACATTCGGCTGTTGTCGCGGCGGCACGATAGACCGCCTTCAGAACGCGACGGCTCGCGGTGTCGCGACCTTATCGCGGCTCTCAGAGCGACCGCGATAGCAGGTGCGAACCCTATTCCAGAATCCCTCATCCGGATCACCCCAAACTCATTAAAACCTATAGTTTTCAGTCCATTTTCATGCTTTAATGTGCTCCTAAACATGCTATCTATGTTTTAGGAAGCAGGAAACACATTAACCACTTCACACGAGAAATCCATGGATCAAAACTCAGGAAATCTCCCTACCTTCGCGAAGAACGCGAAGAACGAAGCCCGTACGAGGTTCCCTCCGCTCCACGCAACGTCCTCGCGGTGGAAACTCGTCGAACCGAGCTCTAGCAAGCCAAATCACCCAAAATCCCACAGCAAAATCCCCTGGCCGAACAGAGCTTTCATCTGCTCTGTTCTGCTAGGGTTACTTAAAAACACAACGCAGGTAAGAACGCGACACTCTACACGACCGCGATCTAATCGCGACGCTCAAGACTGTCGCCTTAATCCGCTGACGACACCCAATCACTTAAAATGGCGGTTTCCTAAACGCGGCGCTACGGACTGTCGCGATCATATCGCGACACCCCGCACTGTCGCGATCCCATCGCGACCCTCCAAACGACCGCGTTAGCAACCGAGAAACAGAGAATGCTTTGGGCAAAACTTCAAAACCTGCGGAAATCACCTGCCACACACATGTCATCAGCCATACACTGGCCTCCACGTCCACACAAGAACGATCCGAACGGTCGGAACGTTACATTACTATCACCTAAAAAGAAATTTCGTCCTCGAAATTAAAATCGAAAGCCAACTATCAAAATTTCAATTTAACTAACATGATACTATCACCTAAAAAGAAATAAAACTTACTCAAACAAATATGGATATGTTTTTCTCATTTCTTCTGCTAATTCCCAAGTATCTTCACCACCTTGTCTATTCTCCCATCTGACCTTTACTAACTCAATTTCCTTATTCCTGAGCTTTTGAGTTCTATGGCCTGAAATTTGCACTGGATACTCTGGCATTGTCATATCCGGCTTCAAATCATCTCTTTGATAGCTGACAACTTGGGATGGGTCCTTGATATATTTCCTTAACATTGAGACATGAAAAACATCATGCGCATCCGTGAAATCTGCTGGCAATCTAATCTATAGGCTGTTTCACCCAATCTTTCCTTGATTTGGAACGGTCCAACATATCTCGGGCTTAACTTGCCTTTCTTACTGAATCTTAATACACCTTTAGTAGGAGATACCTTTAAAACACATAATCACCTACTTCAAACTGTAATGGTCTGCGTCTAACATCTGCATAACTCTTCTGACGACTCTGAGCTGTTTTCAATTTCTCTTGGATGAATCTTACTGTTTCTGCACATTGACGAACTAATTCTGGGCCCAAAACTTGTCTTTCACCTACTTCATGTCAATTTAACGGTGATCTGCACGGTCTACCATACAATGCTTCATAAGGTGCCATTTCAATACTTGAATGATAACTGTTATTATATGCAAACTCTACTAGACCCAAATGACGCTCTCAAATACCTCCCCACACAAGACAGCAAGCTCTCAACATATCTTCAATAGTCTGAATTGTTCTTTCCGTCTGCCCATCTGTTTGTGGATGATATGCTGAACTATACCTTAGCTCTGTGCTGACAACTCTTTGTAAACTCCTCCAAAACTGAAGTAAATCGAGGATCTCGATCGAAACTATAGTAACTGGTATTCCATGCAAAGGTACAATCCTTTCCAAATACAACTTAGCTAATCTATCAACTGACCAAGTCATACTAACTGGTAGTAATCTAAAACCTTGGTCAATCTATCCAAAAAAACCCATATTGCATTATGACCTGATGAACTGGGCAAACCAACTATGAAATCCATTGCTATATCATCCCACTTCCACTGCGGAATGGGTAATGGTTGCAACAATCCTTCTGGTTTCTGATGTTTTGCTTTTATTTGCTGACATACTGCACATCTGGTTATAAATTCTACAATTTCTCTTTTCATATGCGGCCACCAAAAATGTTTTTTCATATCTTGATACATTTTAGTGCTACCTGGATGAATAGTGTACCTTGATCTGTGAGTTTCCTCCAAAACTTTCTGTCTAATTTCAGCATCTTCTGGGACATACAATCTTCCTTTCAATCTAGCCACATTATCACGCCCCAAATTCACTTCATCCATTCTAAGAATGTCTGCTAAATTAGCATCAGCTCTTTGTGCCTCTACTATCTACAGTAAAGAGAAGACTCTACTGCATTAGTCGCTAGTATTGCTCTGCCTGACTGCTTGGTACATATAAGAATTCTCTGCCACATTCTCATAAAGTTTCCATTCTCTGATCATAAGTTGATTTATAACCACTTTTCTGCTCAATGCATCTGCCACCACATTTGCTCTGCCTGGATGATATGCCAAATTGAAGTCATAATCCTTTAAATATTCCATCCATCTGCGCTGCCTTAGATTCAAATCTTTCTGAGAGAAAATATATTTCAAACTCTTATGATCAGTGAAAATTTCAAATCTTTCACCATACAAATAATGCCGCCAAATCTTCAATGCAAAGACAACTACTGCCAGCTCTAAATCATGAGTTGGGTAGTTCTCCTCATGCTTCTTCAATTGCCTGGAGGCATAAGCAATCACTTTACTATGCTGCATCAATACTGCACCCAAACCTCTCTTGGATGCATCTGCATATAGAACAAATCCACCACTTCCCGATGGAATCTCTAAAACTGGTGCTGATGTTAACCTTTTCTTCAGCTCTGCAAAACTGCGCCTGCACTCCGAAGACCACACAAATGGAACACCTTTCCTTGTTAACCTCGTCATTGGTGCCGCTATCTTGGAAAAGTCTTGGATAAATCTTCTGTAATAACCTGCCAAACCCAGAAAACTCCTAATCTTAAACACTGTCCTCGGCTCTTCCCATTTCATTACTGCCTCAACTTTAGCTGGATCCACTGCAATACCTTCACCTGATATCACATGACCCAAAAACTGAATCTCCTTCAACCAGAATTCACATTTATTAAACTTAGCAAATAACTGATGATCTCTCAATATTTGCAAAGTAATCCGCAAATGATCTGCATGCTCTTTTTCTGATGCCGAGTAAACTAATATATCATCAATAAAAATCACTATGAACTGATCCAAGTACTGATGAAATATTCTATTCATTAAATTCATAAATGCTGCAGGTGCATTTGTCAATCCGAAAGGCATCACAACAAATTCATAATGCCCATACCTGGTCCGAAAAGCTAATTTCTCAATATCCTCTTCTTTGATCCGCAATTGATGATATCCTGATCTCAAATCTATCTTGGAAAACACTTTAGCTATTGCAGTTGATCAAACAAATCATCAATCCTAGGAAGTGGATACTTATTCTTAATTGTAACTTTATTCAGCTGCCTGTAGTCTATACACATTCTTAGACTACCATCTTTCTTTCTAACAATATACACTGGCGCTCCCCAAGGTGATTGACTAGGCCTGATAAAACCTTTTTCCAACAATTCCTGCAATTGCTTCTTCAATTCCTTCAATTCTGCTGGAGCCATTCTATATGGTGCCTTAGAAATAGGTAAACTGCCTGGTTGCAATTCCACTGTAAAATTCACTTCTCTACGCGGAGCTAAACCTGGCAACTCATCTGGGAACACATCTGCATATTCTAACCACTGGCACTGAATCTACAGACTTATCAGATTCAACTAGACTAACAGAGGCAAGATACGCTACACATCCCGCATTAATTAACTTTCTAGCTCTAAGTGCAGAAATAATGAATTTGGGAGTGTAAAAAGGCATACCTTGAAATTCAAACACTTCGCCACCAGGTCTGCAAAATCTGACTCTCTTCTTTCTACAATCAACCAATGCCCCGTAGGCTTCTAACCAATCCATTCCCAAAATCACATCATATTCTTTCAATGTTAAAGCATATAATGTTGCAGGCATTTGATTTCCATGAATCACTATTGGAACATCTTCTAAAAAGCAAGAAGTCAACAAATACCCTCCTGAGGGAATTTCCACTACCAACTCACAAAATTTCTCTTCTAAAGGATGTACCATGCTATCTAGAAAATCTTCGGAAATAAATGAATGAGAAGCACCCGGATCAATTAATACTTTAGCAGTGAAATCAAAGAAAGTAGAATACCTTCAACAAGATTAGATGCTTCTGCTTGAGCTCTAGTAATAGCCATTACTCGACCCCGTCCTCCTCTTTGATATGGTGAACCTCTACCCTGCTCTGCTGACCGCTGAAAAGGCTGCTGCTGCTGCGGTTGAATACCTCTACCATAAGTCTGCTCTCGAGGATATGGGCAATTTCTTGCTAAATGTCCTGGCTGTCCACAATTATAACATCGGAAAGATGGAGGTACCGATGGCTGCCCTACCGAACTCTGCTGGGACTCTTCCGGAACAGGTGGCCTATAACCACGACCCTGCTGAAAACCTCCCTGCGGAAAACCCTGCTGCCTGCCTCTACCTCGACCTCCTTGAAAGAATTTCTTAATCTGCTTACCCCATTTTCCTATTCCAGATGATGAAGAAGCTCCGGAAGGTGCTTTTCCCTTACTACTTCCTCCTGACGATTGCGGATACGGAAACTACCTGAACCTAATCCACCTGCCTGAGACTGCCCTTGGCTGGCCCGAACAGTCCTCTCAAGTACTGCTGCTCGCTGAGCTGCCTCTTCCACTGTTCTACACATCAATGGAATCACTGCATCTTGCAATTCCGGCCTCAGACCTCGAATAAAGTATTCCACCATCATTGTGTTATCTGTCACAACATATGGGGCATACCTACTCAAAGCTATAAATCTCATCTGATATTCAAGCACTGAAAGATTCCCTTGCTGGAATGTTCTGAATTGCTCTCTCTTCATTTTTTGTATTTGCATGGGGAAGAAGGAATCATTAAAGACTGACAAGAATTCCGACCATAGGATAGTGTCCTCCACCCTGCCTGTAAAGACTGTCTGCATCTTCAACCGCCACCATTCCTGCGCAAGCCCTCGTAACTGATATGCCGCAAGTAATACTCTATCTTCCTGGGGACACCTCATTATTGCAAAAACCCTCTTTATCTCATGTATCCAATGTTCCGCTGTATCCGGGTTGGGGCCTCCCGAGTATGTAGGGGGTTGCAATCTCAAAAACTGCTCCACAAGCACCGTAGTCTCCTCTCTATTAACTGGTCTCACTGGAACTACCGGTTGTACAGGTACTATAGGAGGTACCTCTACTCCGGGTGGAAATGGAACTGGAGCTACTGGTACTGCCTCCTCTGGTAATGGTGGTACTACTACCGCTGGTTGTATCGATGGTTGCTGATCCAATCTCACTCGAATTTCTGTCAAACTCTCCCAAATCCTCTCCATCATCCTCTGGGTAGGATCCCCTCCTGATCCTTCTCCATCACTTCCCACATCTCTCCTTTCGGCCATTACTAAACCTACACAAACATTTATTCCAACAACACAATACACAAGAAATCAATACAAAATCAGGGTCACTACCAGCAATGGGTTACAGTAAAGACATGGCTATGTATTTCCAATTCCTTTATATTCTTACAGACTTTTGCTCTGATACCAACTGTGACGGTTCTCGCCAATCAGACCCGCTAACTTGATAGCAAGCCTGATTCGAGTCCGCCTCCCGCGAACGGGCCAAAGCCTCGCAAGGGATATCATACCACGAGTCCGTAGAAATATAGAGGAATCAACTCAAACATTCATAAGATCTGTCAATCCCACAAATATTAACATGAAATATACATAGCCATAACACAACTGTAGCCAAACTACAACAGAACCTGGGGCATACCCCGAGGTGGACAACTGTAAAGTAGAATTACACTGCTGGTGGTGCAGACCCTCCACTGGACGACGGACGCGTAATCTCCGGATCTCCCTCACCTGGTAGGAGGTAGGGGTGAGCCTCACGTGTCACTGGCTCAGTAGGGAAACTCCCTAGAAACCGAGCAAACCAACACAAGTAGCAAAGCAGGAAGTGCTACATTAACAATTTATAATAATATCAAGCAGGATATAAAACTGTAAGTACAACTTACCATTTGCCGCTTAACAGGAATCAACGTAATTAAAACGGCAACACCAAACAAGTGTACGAGCTACTGTAGAGAAAATGCCACACTCGAGCCACGTCAACTGGTTCGCGACACCAGTTACTGACCCGGACAAACCACACAGGACCACCTCTCAGTCTCGCAAGCACGGACGAAAGGTCCAGCTGCCGCTCCACTAAACAGGTACAAGAACTGTGGAGTCCAACTAAACCACCACAACCTGCAGGTCACACACCACGCAGGCCCATGCCTAACACCCTTAGGGACTCTGGCCCGAGCTCCCTAAAGTGAGGCACGGGAAAACAGGACTAGCTGGGGTCTAGTACGTCTACTGGTGTCTGTCTCCTCCAACTACGAGCGCGCTACAAGCGACAACACAACCAACTCTCTAGTCGCTGTCCCACTGCCGTCTTTCCCTCAGCCGGACGTACTACTCAACACAAGAGTGAGGGTGTCCAGGAAGACGACAAAACCTCATCGGTACACAGTACCGGGACAAGCCCCGAGCACTCATGTGCCTGGCTCACACAAAACCTGGGGCTCCCAACTGAGGAGGTATCCACGGAAGGCGTCAAACTACACACTACGTACACAGAAACCACATGTGCAATGCTCAAGCCACCTGAAACCTTCTCGTAAACCGTGAACAACAAGTAAACCACACACCACACGCTCCCCGAGCGTAGAGAGTAGAGAGTGAATGCACCTCTTTCTATCACCATATAACATAAACTGAGCTGAACAGATAATCCTACACAAACGTTTATGCTCGAAAGACAACATTCAGCTGTTGTCGCAGCGGCACGATAGACCGCCTTCAGAACGCGACGGCTCGCGGTGTTGCGACCTTATCGCGGCTCTCAGAGCGACCGCGATAGCAGGTGCGAACCCTGTTCCGGAATCCCTCATCCGGATCACCCCAAACTCATTAAAACCTATAGTTTTCAGTCTGTTTTCATGCTTTAATGTGCTCCTACACATGCTATCTATGTTTTAGGAAGCAGGAAACACATTAACCACTTCACACGAGAAATCCACGGATCAAAACTCAGGAAATCTCCCTACCTTCGTGAAGAACGTGAAGAACGAAGCCCGTACGAGGTTCCCTCCGCTCCACGCAACGTCCTCGCAGTGGAAACTAGTCGAACTGAGCTCTAGCAAGCCAAATCATCCAAAATCCCACAGCAAAATCCCCTGGCCGAACAGAGCTTTCATCTGCTCTGTTCTGCTAGGGTTACTTAAAAACACAACGCAGGTAAGAACGCGACACTCTACACGACCGCGATCTAATCGCGACGCTCAAGACTGTCTCCTTAATCCGCTGACGACTCCCAATCACTTAAAATGGCGGTTTCCTAAACGCGGGCTACGGACTGTCGCGATCATATCGCGACACCACCCCGCATGTCGTGATCCCATCGCGACCCTCCAAACGACCGCGTTAACAACCGAGAAACAGAGAATACTTTGGGCAAACTTCAAAACCTGCGGAAATCACCTGCACACACATGTCATCGGCCATACACTGGCCTCCACGTCCACACAAGAACGATCCGAATGGTCGGAACGTTACAGTTATGGGCCAAGCAGCCGCCCAGTAAGCCCCAAACCTACGAAAAAAAACCTGGAACACACCACATTGGCCACACACTGGCCACCACAAACACCAAACACAGGATCAACATGGATCCAAAAAATTCGTGACGTTACATTACTATCATCTAAAAAGAAATTTCGACCTTGAAATTCACAACACAATTTAAACATCCAAAACTTTAAACACATTAACAGGTACTATCATCTAAAAAGATTTAAAGGCTTACTCAAACAAATAAGGATACGACTTTATCATTTCTTCGGCCAATTCCCAGGTATCCTCCCCTCCTAGCCTGTTCTCCCATCTGACTTTTACTAACTCAATTTCTTTATTCCTTAATTTTCGTGTCTTACGGCCTGTGATTTGCAGTGGACACTCTGGCATTGACATATCTGATTTCAAATCACTACCCTAATAACTGAAAATTTGTGCTGGATCTTCAATGTACTTTTGTAGCATGGAGACATGAAAAATGTCATGAGCATTTGTAAAGTCTGCTGGCAATTCAATTCTATAAGTTGTCTCCTCGATCCTTTCTAACACTCAAAAGGGTACTACATATCTCAAGCTTAACTTTCCTTTCTTGCTAAATCTTAGAACACCTTTAGTAGGGGAAACTCTCAGAAAAACATAGTCCCCAACTTCAAATCGAAGTGGCCTTCGGCGATTATCTGCATAACTCTTTTGCCGGCTCTGGGCTGTCTGCAACTTTTCCGTTATGAACTTGATCATTTTCGTAGTTTGCTGTAGAAACTCAGGACCTGTTACTTGCCTTTCTCCCACCTCATGCCAGTTTAATGGTGTTCTGCACAGTCTTCCATATAGCGCCTCATACGGTGCCATCCCGATACTAGTGTGATAACTGTTATTGTAGGCAAATTCAACCATGCCCAGATATTGTTCCTAGCTACCTCCCCACACTAAGCAACATGCTCGTAACATATCTTCAATTGTCTGAATAGTCCTCTCCGTCTGACCATCTGTTTGTGGGTGATAAGCTGAACTGTATCTTAATTCTGTGCCAATAACTCTTTGTAAGCTCCTCCAAAAACCAGAAGTGAACCGAGGATCCCTGTCAGAAACAATAGTCTTCAGGATACCATGCAATGGAACTATTCTGTCAACATAAATTTTTGCTAGCATGTCCACTATCCAGGACATGCTTATTGCTACTAACCTACAGACCTTGGTTAATCTATCAACAAATACCCATATTCCATTATGCCCTGAAGCTGTTCTTGGTAACCCTACCACAAAGTCCATAGCAATATCATCCCATTTCCACTGTGGAATGGGTAATGGCTACAGTAAACCTCTCGATTTCTGATGTTCTGCTTTAATCTGCTGACAAATTGCACACTTGGAAACAAATTCTGCTACTTCACTTTCCATATGCGGCAACCAGAAATGCTTTTTCAGATCTTGGTACATCTTTGTGCTGCCTGGGTGAATTGTGTACCTCGATTTATGGGCTTCTTCTAGCACTCTCTGCTTCACTTCTCTGTTTGCTGGCACAAACAACCAGCCTCTGAGTCTGATCACACAGTTATCATCAATAGTAACCCCTTCCATCTTTACAATTTCTGCTAAATTTACATCTGCTCTTTGGGCTTCAACAATTTGCCAATACAATGATGCCTCCACAGCACTACTGGCTAACATTGCCCGTCGTTGACTGCTTGGAATATACAGTGAATTTTCTGCTACTTCCTCATACAACTTCCATTCCTTTATCATCATTTGACTCAGATATGTCTTTCTATTTAATGCATCATCAACAACATTGGCCTTACCCGGGTGATAAGCCAAACTGAAATCATAATCTTTCAGATATTCAACCCATCTTCGCTAATGGAGGTTTAAATCTTTCTGAGAAAAAATATATTTCAAACTTTTATGATCTGTAAAAATTCCAAATCTTTCTCCATATAAATAGTGCCTCCACATCTTTAAGGCAAACACAACCACTGCTAATTCCAAATCATGAGCTGGGTAATTTTCTTCTGCTGGCTTTAATTGTCGGGATGCATAAGCTATCACTTTCCCATATTGCATAAGCACTGCTCCAAGTCCTCTCTTTAATGCATATGTGTAAATCACAAAACCACCGCTGCCCACTGGTAATGTCAGTATCGGTGCTACTGTAAGTCTCTGTTTCAATTCCATGAAACCTTTTTGACATCACCTGACCATACAAATGGCACACCTTTCTTGGTCACTCTAGTCATGGGTGCTGCAATTCTGGAGAAGTCTTGTATAAAATGCCTGTAATATCCTACTAGACCCAGGAAACTTCTAATCTCTCCGATTGTCTTTAGTGCTTCCCACTTCATAACTGCATCAACTTTACTAGGATCAACTGCCACACCCTCTGCTGAAATTACATGACCCAGAAACTGAATTTCTTTCAGCCAAAATTCACATTTACTAAATTTGGCATATAATTGATTATCCTGCAAAAGCTGCAAAGTCAGCCTCAAATGCGATGCATGCTCCTCCTCAGATGCTGAATAAATCAGAATATCATCAATAAAGACCACGACAAACTGATCTAAATATGGGTGGAAGATTCTATTCATCAGATCCATAAACGTTGTTGGAACATTGGTTAGCCCAAATGACATAACCACAAACTCATAATGACCATATCTTGTTCTGAAGGCTATCTTATCAATATCCTCTTCTCTGATCCTTAACTGATGGTAACCTAACCTTAACTTAATTTTAGAGAACACCTTAGCTGATTGCAACTACTCAAACAGATCATCAATCCTCGGCAAAGGATATTTATTCTTTACGGTGACATCATTCAACTTCCTATAATCAATGCACATTAGGAAACTATCGTTTTTTTTCCTCACAAATAACATTGGAGCTCCCCACGGGGAGTGACTCGGCCTGATAAATCCCTTCTCCAGCAATTCTTGCAACTGCTTCTTTAATTCCTTGAGCTGTGCTGGCGCCATCCTGTACGGTGCCTTAGAAATTGGCATCGTACCTAGTTGTAACTCTATGGTAAAATCTACCTCTCTATGAGGGGCCAAACCTGACAAATCATTTGGAAATAAATCTGCAAACTCTCTAACCACAGGAACTGCCTCTACTGACTTGCTAGTTTCTACTAGACTCACAGAAGCTAAATATGCCACACACCCCGCATTTAACAGCTTTCTAACTCTAATTGCAGAAATTGTAAGCTTGGAGGTATCAAAATGCATACCTTGATATTCAAAAACTGCTCCGCTGGGATGACAGAACCTGATTCTTTTCTTCCTGCAATCAACCATAGCCCCATAGGCCTCTAGTCAATCCATTCCCAATATGATATCATAATCACTTAACTGCAAAGCATATAACCTGACTGGCATCTAATTTCTTTGAATCACAACAGGGGCTTCATCTATATAACATGTGGTAAGCATAAACTCACCCGAGGGCACCTCTACTGCCAATTCACATCTCTTTTCCTCTAAAGGATGAGCCATACAATCTAGAAATTCTTCGAAAATAAAAGAATGCGATGCACCTGAATCAAATAAAACTCTGGCTGAAAAATCATAAATTGGTATTATACCTTCTATCAGATTCGATGCCTCTGCCTGGGCTCGGGTGATAGCCATAACCCGGCCCCTACCTCCCTGCTACGGTGCTCCTCTGCCTCAGCCTGCTGGTGGCTGCTGAGGCTGCTGCTACTGCTGCACTCCTCTTCCATATCCATACTCTCGGGGATAGGGGCAATTGCGGATCAAATGCCCCGGTTGATCACAATTATAACACCTGTATCCCGCTGGAAGTGTGGGCTGTCTGGCAGTGCTTTGCTGAGACTCCTCCACCTCTGGCCTGTAGCCACGCCCCTTCTGGAACTACTGGTGACCTCCTCCTCCTCAACCTTTGAAGACTTTCTTTAATTTCTGACCCCACTTGCTGAAACCGGAAGAAGAAGATCCCGCTGGTGCCTTCCCCTTGCTAATTCCTGCTGACTATTAGGATAGTCGATAACTACCCGACCCTGACTCGCCTGCCTGATGAGTCCGAATAGACCTCTCAAGTGTGGTTGCCCTTTGGGCTGCCTCCTCTACTGTTCTACACATAAGTGGTATCACCACATTCTGCAACTCTACCCTCAAACCTCAAATAAAATATTCAACCATCATGGCATTATCCGATGCGACATAAGGCGCATAACAACTAAGTGCCATAAATCGCATCTGATATTCCAAAACTAAAGAATTACCTTGCTGTAAAGTCCAGAATTGCTCTCTCTTTGCCTGCTGCACTTGAATTGGAAAGAATGTATCATTAAATACCTCAAGAAATTTCGGCCAAGTAATTGTCTCCTTTGCTCTGCCTGGGAAAGTGGTCTGCATCTTCAAGCTCCACCACTCCTATGCAAAACTTCTCAACTGATAAGTAGCTAACACAACTCTATCAGCTGGCGGACACCTCATCGTCACAAAGACCCTCTCAATCTCATGAATCCAGTGCTCAACTGTATCTGGATTCGGTCCTCCTATGTAAGTGGGCGGCTGTAACCTCAAAAACTTCTCAACTTGCATTACTAGTTCCTCTACTGCCCTCGCTGGTGGTGGTGGTGGTATGAATGGCACAAAAGGTACCTCCACACCTGGCGGTGGTGGAACTGGTGCAACGGGTACTGCTCCTCCAACCTCTGGTGTACTGTTGCTGGTGGTACTGGTGCCTGCTAGTCCAGTCTCACTCAGATATCTATCAAACTTTCCCATATCCTTTCTATCATACGCTGAGTCGACTCCTCAGGATCGTCTCCTCCACCACCCCAATCTCTCCTATCAGCCATTTCAAATTCCTGCACAGACAACATTCCAACCACATACAACCAAGCAAATCATTACAAAACCAGGGCCAGCTACCAGTAGTGGACTAGTGTAGAAATAAGGCTATGTAACTTCCCGGATCCTCCATATTTACACGGACCCTGCTCTGATACCAACTGTGACGGAACACGTCATTCAAACCCGTTAAACCATTAACGAGCTTTACCCGACTCCGCCTCCCACGATCGAGCCGTAGCCTCGCAAGGGATAACACACACAAGTTCGTATAAACACAAAGGAACACATTGATTCACATATATGATTCACAAACTCACATATATTCATACTGAATTTACATAGCCTTTTTCAACAAAAGTCAAATAAAGGTACAAGAGCCTAGGGCATACCCCGAGGTACAACAGGAAAAGAAACTACATTGCTGGAGGTGCTGGCCCAATGTCGCCGCGATGCGGATCCGAACTGGAAGACAGTAGCGAAACCTCCTCCTCTCCTTCACCTATTGAGAGTAGGGGTGAGCCTCGCAAGTCACTCGCTCAGTAGGGAAACTCCCCCAAAAAATCAAGCAAACCAACACAAGTGCGTAAATAGAAAGCTACACTAGCAGTTTATATAGCACAGACTAGTAGGCTATTAAAGCTATAAACACCACTTACCGTTTGCCGACAACGTAAAACAACATTAACAAATAAACGGCAAACCACAACATGTGTACATGCTAAAGTAGAGACCGCCACACTCGAGCCACGTAGACTGGTTCGTGACACCAACTACTGACTCAGACAAACCACACAGGTCTACCTCTCAGCCTTGCAGCTACGGACGAAAGGTCTAGCTGCCGCTTCACAAGAACAAGATAAACAACTGTGGATACCAACCAACACCACAACCTGTGGACCACACAACCACAGGCCCATGCCTGGCACCTTTAGGGACTCTGGCCGGAGCTCCTTAGAGTAAGGCACTGGAAACAGGACTAGCTGGGGTCCAATGACATCTACTGGTGTCCGTACCCCCAACTAAGAGCGCCCTACAAGCGACAAACAACAGACTCACAAGTCACTGTCCTACTGTCGTCTTTCCCTCAGCCGAACGTACAACTCAAACACAGGAGTGAGGGTGTCTAGGACAGACGACATAGACCTCAACGGTACAGCACAAGTACCGGGACAAGCCCAAAGCTAACATCTTGGCTCACAAAGAACCTGGGGCACCCAACTGAAGAGGTAACCACGGTAGGCGTCGTACTACTCGCCACGCACATAGAAACCACATGCACACTGCACAAACCACGTGAAACGTCACGTCAACCTCGCGAACAGTTTGCCCACCGCATGTGAACACGACACACACCGTGTGAACAATATGCCAACACATAAGCCACTCGCTAGCTACGTAAACAGTACGCTAACCTCAGAAACAACACGCTCCCAGAGCGTCACAGGTGCCAATGCACCGCTTGCCACTGCCATTTACATCGAATAACGATAATCGGATAATCACACCGTTGAAACCATGCACAAACTGACCTCTCGACTGAGGTCGCGACATAGGGCCGTGTCGCCATCAGAACGCGACGCCCCGACATGTCGCAATCGTAAATCTTAATGCGACGAGTCGTCCTGTCGCGACTCGCGATAGGGGGTTCCATCGCCTTCTCAGGTAGGAACCCTAATCTGGGGCACACCCTCCGGATTACCACCCCACACCTTGCTAACCACCCCTAATTCACATTTTTCATGCTTTAATGAAGTTCCTAGCATGATATCTAGTGTTATTAGAGTAAATAACACTTCACACGATTACTACATGCAATCCACAGCCCAAAAATGGGAGGAATCACCCTACCGTCGTGAAGAACACGAAGAACAGCAATCCTCCGGTGTTTCCCCCGCTCCACGCACGGTCTTCGGGGCGAGAAGACGCCAACAACTGAGCTCCCACGCCAAAATGCCCCCACACGCCCGCAGCAGCTCTTCCCCCTGGCCAACAGAGCGTGTTCAGCTCTGTCTGGCCAGCGAGGGTTTAAGAGCTCTTGCGGTTGAGAACGCGACAGACCCATCCATTGCGACCTGAATGCGACGGACTGGGGCGTCGCCTTCTCAAGGCTGACGTCTGCAGGATGCTCAGTGCCCGACACGCGGCGCACATGCAGACGATCACCGCCTCTAGGCCGCCACAGGAACGCGACATGCAGGACCGTCACTTTCAGAACGCGACGTCCCTCTTTGTCACGTTCACAGATAGTGAACCGTGGGGTGTTATGGGCTCAAGCAGGCGGCCCAGTAAGCCCAAAAAGCTACGAAAAAAACTTGGAACACACCACATTGGCCACACACTGGCCACCACAAACACCAAACACAGGATCAACATGGATCCGAAAAATTCACGGCGTTACAATCTA
This sequence comes from Colocasia esculenta, assembly GCA_014218235.1. Taxonomy (NCBI): domain Eukaryota; kingdom Viridiplantae; phylum Streptophyta; class Magnoliopsida; order Alismatales; family Araceae; genus Colocasia; species Colocasia esculenta. The sequence continues at coordinate 32,250,950 of CM024763.1, read as the reverse complement.
ACTCTCTGATCCTCAACTGGTAGTAGCCTGATCTCAAGTCGATCTTCGAAAACACCATGGCTGACTACAACTGATCAAACAAGTCATTGATCCTGGGCAACGGATACTTGTTCTTTACTATTACCTGGTTCAGTTGCCTATAATCGATGCACAACCTCAAGCTCCCATCCTTCTTCCTTACAAACAACACTGGCACGCCCCACGGAGAACGACTTGGACAGATGAAACCCAACTCAAGAAACTCCTGCAACTGGCGCTTCAGCTCGCGCAACTCAGCCGAAGCCATCCGGTAAGGTGCCTTAGACAAAGCCATCGTACCAGGGAAAAGCTCAATGGAGAACTCCACCTCCCTCTCAGGCAGTAACCCAGGTAGGTCCTCCGAAAAAATATCAGAGAACTCACAAACAACAGGTACAGCAAAAACCGACGACCCGCTAGGCTCAGAAAAACAAACGGAAGCAAGATATGCTACGCAACCATCGCGGATCAGACGACGAGCTCTACAGAAAGAAATAAAAGGTTGACGGGTAGACCGGATACCTCGAAAGTAGAGAACAGGCGCTCTAGGTATCTCAAACCGAACGGTCTTCCGTTGACAATCCACCACGGCCGAGTGAGCCTCCAACCAGTCCATGCCTAGGATGACGTCAAAATCACGAAGCTGCAACGTGTACAACCTAGCCGGCAACTGGTGTCCCTGGACCTCAACTGTGACACCCTCCAGGTAGCCAAAAGAACGCATGTAATCACCGGACGAGAGATCGACCATCACATCACACTGCCTCTCAAGAGTGTGACGAACCAGCGACTCATAAAACTCCTCGGAAGCAAAACAAAGGGAAGCACCGGGATCAACCAAAACACGAGTAGCTCTACCAAAGTTAGGCAAAGTACCTGTAACCAGGTTTGACGCCTCGGCCTCCTGCTTGGTGAGAGCCATCACATGACCACATCCACGCCCACGCTGCGGCGCCTGCTGGGGTTGTTGCTGCTGCAACGCCTGCTGGTGCTATAGAAACTACTACTGCTGCTAGTACGGCTGGAACTACTGAGGCTGCTGATGCTGCTGAAACTATTGAGGTTACAAATGGTACTGCCCCTGCTACTGCTGATGGGGTACCTACTGCTGCTGCTGGGGTACTTGTACTGCGACAACTACTGAGTGTACTGCACTAGTTGCTACAGCTACTGGACTTGCCCCATCGGGCAATCCCTCCTAAAGTGGCCTGACAAACCACAAGTGTAACAGACTTCCTCCTGCCTGCCCTACTCGGCTCCCTGTGGAACCGACTGCTCTGCAAACCTCGACTGACACTTCTGTTGTCGGCTCCATCCACCCCCGCGAGTGTTCATCTGCCTGAACTTCGAGCGCAAACCAGAACTGCCCGAATTGCCCGAGCCCGAAGAAGAAGAAGTCGCACTACCGCGACTACCTGCGGGACGCTGGTATGGTGAGGTCCTAAAGGAAGCTCCTCCCTGCTGCTGCTATTGCTGGGGCTGCCAGGTCTCTCTCTCCAAGGTGGTGGCCTTAGCCACGGCCTCTCCCAAAGTGGCACACATGTGAGCAGTCACTCTCCACCTCAAATCTGGCCTCAGTCCTGCAATAAACCTCTCTGCACAAGCCTGCTCACTGCTGGCAACATGAGGGACATGCCTCAACAACCAGACAAACCTCTGATGGTACTGGGTAACTGTCAAATCACCCTGAACCAACTCATGAAACTGGTCTCGTCTCTCACGTTGAGCATAGACAGGAAAGTACTCGCCATGAAAGACCCCCAAAAACCTCTGCCAAGTGATCTGATCCAAACGCTGCCCTGGAAAATGAGTCTGCCTCTGAACTCTCCACCACTCATGGGTTGGCCTCCTTGAGCTGATACACTACCAGTCTCACCTAGTCCTCCTCGGCGCACTTCATGGTCTTGAACGTGCGCTCCAACTCATGCGTCCAACTCTCTGCCTTGTCTCGATCATAGTCACCGAAGAACATCGGCGGTCGTAGACGCAGAAACCTCTCCAAGAGGGCGGTCCTATCCTCAGTGACAGCCGTCCTCCTCCTACCGGCTCGGGTACTCCCAGTATCCGACGCCTGCTGAACTACAGGCTGCTCCACCTGCGGATCTTCCTACTGCTCTGGTACTGCTAGGGAAGGCACTGGAGGCTGACCTCTCGTTGCTGCCTACCCAGGCTTCCATGCTCCCTGGTACACTGTCATAAAGAACTGCTCAGCCATGGGGAACCAATCTACATACTACTGTGGTGGGGGCAGATGCCACTGCTGCTGCTGCCCACCTGCTGTTGCCACTGCTCCCTGAGGCTGTGCCACAAACTCCTCTGCTAACACCTCCTCCTGAACCTGACCCGGCGCTGGCATATCTGACTCACCTTACTGTGCTATCAGCTCTCTGACCTACCTACGCCTGCGCGGAGCCATATCCTGTACAGCACACAACCAACAAGGTTAATGATACCAACTTGGGCGGCTAGTAGTGTACTTGTACTATTGTTGGGACTTCATGTTGCAGTTTAAATCCACTACAAGTCATGTTATAGTCTCACTCTGATACCAACTGTAACGACCCCGAGAACCCGACCCTCGGCTCAAGCCGAGGACCTAATTTTTCGCGGTCGCCGCCCACGGATCTTGCGGTCTGGAAGGGCTATAACACAGGTATAATAAAATATGTAAGGAAAGTAAACGTCAACTACTAAACTAGAAGCACACACGTGGAAGCAAAAAGGAGAGCGAGACCGCAGCGTATCGCTCTAGGTACAGTCCCAGCACACGCACACTAGTATAAGTAAAAAGAGGAAGGACAGAGCCCTTAGGGGCATACCCCGAGGGTGGCATACAACTGAAGGGGGAAAACACTGCTAGCCTCACAACAAAAGCTCAGTAGGGACTACCAATCTCCTACTGTCTCTAACAGACAGAAGAATATATAAACAATTAAATAACCGCAGTTATATCTTCTACTCTACAAGGGAAAGTGCGGAAGCAAAACTACTAACTAGCAACGGCACGGAAGGACACCACAGTCGAAAAACTCCATAGAACTGCACGCCGTGACCACCACACGGCTGGCAACATAGACAGAGCGAACCCGGCCTGGACAAGAGACACTAGCTACGAAAAACGCTACCACTAGTCAACCGATCAGGTGCATCCACTGACGTCTTATCCTCGACCCAAGTCCAAACCACCACTTCTCGTCAGAGTGGGGCAGGAACACAAGTAACACAACAGTAACTTCCGTAGTTTGGCCCGACTATGGTCCCACACCTGGCCTCTCTAAGTGGTTCCGGGGCCACAAAGAGCGAGGCAGTGAGAAAAGGACTGATTGGTTTGTGCCGGGAAGGACTCCAAACGGCCTCGATGTCCCAAACCAACCAAGAGAGCTCTGCAAATGACTCAATGTCGCTGTCCTAACCACCATTTTTCCCTCCGCTCCAAAGTCCGTGACTCGAGCACGTCTGCCGCTTGGAGTACTCCCTCAACAGATGTGCAAGGACGGGGGTCCCAGTCAACGGTAACAACCTCTCTCACAGGACAAGCCCTCAAGTGCGGAGCACTGAGCGAACGACTAGTGTAGGACCGTACTAGGAAACTAGCACTGGTGCCACGGATACAGTAAGAACCGGAAACAGCGAAGACTCCATAGAAAACAGAACTCCGCAAGACTTACCTGTCTCTAATGTTGTCACAATGCCTAGGGCCATTACGACACTGTCACGATGCCCAAGGCCGTCGCGACCATGTCGCGACACCTCAGAGCGTCGCGATGATGTCGCGGTGGCCACGCCGGTCGCGACATCATCGCGACCTCTATACTAGTCGCGATCTCAGCCGAGGGGGGTCTCGGTGTATTCCTCCCGGAGACTGACCCAAAAATGGTACAAACACATCCATAGGGGGAGGGGAAATGTAGCGGTCCTTTCTGTTCAAACCCGTTAACCCAATAAAACCTGACATGACTCTGCCTCCCTCGATCGGGCCGAAGCCTCGCATGGGATACCATTCACAAGTCCGTAGAAATATAAAGGAAACAGCTCAAATATATATATAAGATTGTCAATCTCACAAATATTTACATGAAATGTACATAGCCAATACTGAACAGTAACCAGACTACAACAAAAACCTGGGGCATACCCCGAGGTGTACAACAGTAAGAAAATTACACTACGGTGGTTTAGACCCTCCTCTACGACGCGGCTCAGAGTTAGATGACGGGTGTGAGGTCTCCTGCTCTCCCTCACCTGAAAGGCGGTAGGGGTGAGCCTCTCGAGTCATTGGCTCAATAGGGAAACTCCCCTAAAAACCGAGCAAAACAGCACAAGTAGTAAAGCAGGAGACTACGCTAACAATTTAAAGAACTAGCTAGCATGATATAAAGATGTAAATACCACTTACCGCTTGCCGCTTAACAGAAAGCACAATAATAAATAAACGGCAAACCCAACCAGGTGTACATGCTAAAGTAGGAAAACGCCACACTCGAGTCACGTAAACTGGCTTGCGACACCAGTAATTGACCCGGACAAACCACACAGGACTACCTCCCAGTCTCGCAGCCACGGACGAAAGGTCCAGCTGCTGCTCCACCAAACGCAAGCCAAGAAACTATGGAGACCAACTAACCACCACACCTGTGGACCACACTGCCGCAGGCCCATGCCTGGCACCTTTAGGGACTCTGGCCCAAGCTCCCTAAAGTGAGACACTAGAAAATAGGACTAGCTGGGGCCCAGTACGTCTACTGGTGTCCGCCTCCCCCAACTACGAGTGTGCTACAAGCGACAAAACACAAACTCTCTCTAGTCGCTGTCCCACTTCCGTCTTTCTCTTAGCCGAACGTACTACTCAACACAAGAGTGAGGGTGTCCAAGAAGACGACAAGACCTCGTCGGTACCCAGTACCGGGACAAGCCCCGAGCACACACACGTGCCTGGCTCACACAAAACCTGGGGCTCTCAACTGAAGAGGTATCCACGGTAGGCGTCATACTACTCGCCACGCACACACAAACCACATGACCACCGCACAAACCATGTGAATACCACGCACACACAACACCCAACACGCTCCTCGAGCACCACAGGTGCCCATGCACCACTTTCCATAGCCACACTGTACAATTCCCGATAATCAAATAGCAACACACATATAAACACACACAGACAGCACTCTCGGCTGCTACGGGGTCACAGGTCACCTACTAGTTGCGACACCCTGATATGTCGTGTTAAGAAACCTTAACGCGACAGGTCGGCCTATCGCAACCTTGTCGCGACGGGAGGGTCTGTCGCCTTCACAGGCAGAAACCCTAATCCGGAACCTCTCTTCCAGATCACCCCAAAAACCTTGCAAACCATGGTTCTGATCCATTTTACATGCTTTAATGAATAACCTAGCATGGTATCTAGTGTTTGGAAAGCGAATAACACAACGAAACACAACCACAAGCGATCCACACAAAGTAACCACGTGGAATCTGTAACGACCCGACCTCTCGGACCCTCACCAGGGGCCCCGAAGGTCACGCCGCCACCCACGGATCCGAAGACCCAGAAGGGTTATATGAAAAAGTCTAGTGACATATGTACTGAATTCGAATAACTATAACAATCTGTACAATATACAAAAGTTTGTACAACATGTCCCAAGAAAAAGCACAGGTACGAGAAGAAAGGTACAGTCCTTAAGGGGCATACCCCGAGGACTTGCAAAGCACAACTCTCAGCTCACTCAGGCTACAGAGCTCACAACGCTCGCTCTCACTGCTGCTGACAACAACACGGCGCCACAACCGCCTTCGCAACCCGTCCGACACCGAGCTCCCGCGACGCCAAGCCCCTAGCTGAAGAAAGTAGGGGGTGAGCCTCGCGAACAAGGCCCAGTAGGGATTACCAGTCCCTCACCAGCCAGAGCAGCAGGAACTCCGAAAATAGGAAACTACACTAGAAAGCTGTAAAGCGAGTAACACCTACAGCAGGGTACTACTAAGCAGCGGAAGAGAACATCGCAACACCACGACCACCAACCAAGGTCGTGGCACACACACGACTCCTGCGAAAACCAACGGGGTCGGGCACAAAGCGGAAGCAGTGCTCAGCACACCTGCCGAGACCACGGAACAACCAAGTGAGAACGACGTCTCACCGCAAGCACGGCCACCTCAGACCTCTACAAGGTCAAGGGCCCACAAGCAGAACCACCCCGGACCATGGACACGCCACCAGGTCGGGGAGCCACACACGCTGGTGCCATCACGGGCTGGCACCCAAGAACGGGACCACGGAACCGAGAGAACACCGATGCGGGAACCACCAGAAGCACGGGTCTGCCCAAGGCCAGGCCAACGACGCCCACGGGAGCTAGCCACGGTCAGGCTACAACCGCCGTGCAGCTAGGGCAACGGAGAACACTTAGAAACGTCGTGAGGGAAACGCCGTCACAACAACAGCAACCAAGCCACCGCGGCTAGCAGCCAAGAGGGGGAACCCACAGTCCCACACGCTCTGCTCGCTAGCCCAGCTCCTGCCTCCGCCCCCACGCAAGGGCGAGACAGAGCCGCCATAGAACACACAACACATGCAACACCGCAACCTGGCCAAGCTGCGGCCTCACGCCTGACACCACTACGTGGCTCCGGAACCAACGCAGAGAGAGGCAGTGAGACAAGGGACTGTCTGGTCTGCTCCAGGAAAGCACTCCAAACCCCTCGGCGTCCCAGACCCAGACAAGAGAGCTCTACAAACGACTCAGCGCCGCTATCCAAACCTCATTTTCCCCTTAGCTCCAGAGTCCGCTCATGTGGGCTGCCAACTCGAGCACACTCGTAGCCTAGATACCTCCCTCAACGGGCTCCCGAGGATGGGTGTCCCAGGAAACGGAGACAACCTCTGAACGGGACAAGCCCTCAAGTGCCAAGCACCGGGCGAACAGAGAACAGGCGGGGCAACACAACAAAACCACACCGAACCGCTGGCTTGTAACCACGACAAGCCCAGCAGGCGAGAAGCACGCACAAACCCTCGACAGGGTTGTCGGCCAACTAACCACGCACGGAAAAGCCGGAGTCTCGGAACACTACCAGGTAGCACGGAAACCCGTCGCTCTGCTAATAATCGATTGACTGCCAGTCAATCAATTATTAAACAGACGCGACCCTCCTGGCACCACTGCCAGGACACATCCACGAAGGTGTCACCCTCGGTCACTGAACGCGGGGAGGCAGCCAACCGCGTTCCCTACCGGAAGGTCCTAAGGGCAAAGCCTACCCTGGGGCACAAGTCGACACACAATCGGCCACGGAAACCACCCGAGGCAGCACAGGCACTGTCGCGCCCCCACAGGTCGTCGCGATGGGGAAGGGAACCGCGACAGAAACCCTGACGCGACGGGGCGGCGCGTCACGACAGCCTCCCTGTCGCAACGGGAAACCAGGTCGCGACAGCGATCCTTATCGCGGTCGTCCAGAGCACCGCGATAAGGTCGCGCCCGACCGGGGCAACGCCTCTACTGATGCCCCGGCGCGTCGCACGGCCGCGACATCAGCCGGGAGGCAGACCGCCGGGATCCTCAATCCCGGGGCCGCCCACGAGCTACACAAACACCCACACACGGGGAGGGGAGCATAGGGAAAGCTGTAAGACTATCTACAAAACCCCGAGGGCTCCTGATCCACCTGGATGGGAGAGGGCACAAGAAATCCCTACCGGTTACGAAGAACCGAACCCACGAAGGGCCTTCACGACGCACGACCACCTCCTCCTCGCTCCACGACGCCGCTCCCACGCTCCGCCACGAGCCGCCGGCCGCTCCACGCCCGGATCTCCGAAGGGGAGCCTCCCCACCGCCGGAGAAGAGGGGAAAGGGAAGAAGAGGAGAAAAAGAGAAAAGGGGTAGCCAGCCCGCACCTTAAGCCTCGGCACCCAGAACGCGATGGACCGCCCCGTCGCGTTACGGACCTTAACGCGACGGGTCCACGGACCGCGACGAGAACGCACCCCCCACGGGCGCCGCGACAACCCGACAGGCCGGACTGACACACCAGCCACTCTGACAGGCATCAAACGACCGGTCAGCGCAACACGACAAAACACTGTCGCGACCCGTTGACCGGTCGCGACAAGAACGCGACGGCAACCTAGGGCGCACATGAACACAACAGACCTCCCTGTCGCAACATGGATGACTGTGCCTGACGCGACACCAGCCATCCAGGACACCGGAAAGAAAGCCGGGAAGCCGGGTCTTACATCCTACCCCCCTTAAAACAATTTCATCCTCGAAATTGGGACAAGCCCAGAAGACCCCGAGGCACGAAACAAAACACAGGGAGTAACGCAAGACCAAAGCGAATAAGCCACTAAGTCTCAACACGACTTCCTTGTGGCAGTAATCGCACAGCCAAACACGCACGGCATGCGAAGCCGAAAAACTAACGGCTCACACAACGAGCCTCAAACACACGGGAAGCACAAAATTGAAAACCCAACGGCTCACGACATGCTCCAACACACCTGGAGCACCAAGCCGAGGAACCAACGGCTCACTCCAGCCACACGAAGGGGCACCCAGACGAAACGACAACCCCACCGGTGCCGAGCGACACCAAATTCGGCCCGAACAGCGGAAAAAACCAGCTGAAAACTACACAGTTGCAGTCACCAACAGACCTCGATGTTGGGACCAACCCACCAGCTACTCACTCTGTCGCCACCAAGACCCGACAGAGAACGCAGTTGCCGACAGCAACACAAGAAACACCTGAGAACCAACCACAAGTCTCAGGGGGACGGCCTCACGCTACTAGAAGCAGCTAGTACCGGTCACCAGCCCAACCGAGAGGCCACGCGAGAGACAGAACTAGAGCGACAACACGCTCGCGGAGGATTCGCAACACACGGAACAACGTCCACTGCCACCACTAGGTCTCACCCAGACCTTCCTCGCAGTCCAACAGGGACAAAAAACACACGTGGAGAAACCCCAATACGCAAAAACGGTATCCACTGTCACCACTAGGTCTCACCCAGACCGTCCTCGTGGTCCGACAAGGATACCAAACGCATGCGGGGCCACAAAAACTGAGAGTCACACGCTCCACAACGTGGCACACCGCGACGGAAGCACGGAAGACATCTGAGGTCAAGCCAAAACTTGGCACCTCACAACGTCGACAAACCACATGGTCGAGTACTAGCAAGCCAATAGGCCTCACTGTCACCAGACGAACTGACAGGAGACTCCACCATTGGCTTCCAGACTCACCAACGCCACGCACAACCAAAGAACCAACAAGAGTTGGCAGCACACCCGCCACGCGCACACAGAGATTTGCGCGGGTACCAACATGCCAACCACCAAAAAGACGCGCAACCACACGGGAACCGAAACAACTGCAGAGGTCCAGGACAACACGCCGACCTCAGAGGGACCCAAACCGAAGCAGGGTACCACAATCGCACACACTCGCTCCGCAAGCGAGGGGGAAAACCGGGACACTGGCCACGACCAGAGCCTGGTGTACCACCGATAGGACTACCTATACAAGGCAAAGCAGCCACCCCACAGTGGTATCGGTACAACCACAAGGCTCAGGCTAGCACACGTGTCCTAGAGGCGGAAAACTCGACGCCTCCAACACCGAGAAAACTCGTGAAACAATGCACGAAGCACACGAACAGACACACGGTACAACATAGGGTGCTATCACAAGCACCGGGAGCTAACCAGGGTACAACACAATGCACCAGGGCTCCAGACGGCACAAAACCGAAGCGCTCGAGCACGAGCACACAGTGCTACCACAAACACCAAAACTCAGCAGGGTGCAACATAGGTGTACCAGCGGCTGAAACAACACCGCGGCTGACGGGAAGGACTCTCCACAAGAGGCCTACCAAGAGTCACGCGCAAAGAACCACGAGCCAAAAAGGGTACAACAGGCCACGCCGGCCCCAGCCCTTGAGGCACAAAAACATGAAACATCGAAGAAAGATGCTCAAGGTGCAGCACACACAGCAGCACCAACGGCCCGAGACGACACAGGGCCCACCGAAGGGGACTCTCCACCAGAGACCCACAAGGGAAGCACCCGGAAAGCCGACAACATCAAGAGCACAACAACCACGTCGGCTCCAAAAGCACACCAAAACACGGAGCACCGACTCTGCCACAGAGGGAGCGAAAACCGCAGCAACTCCCTAACACGGAGCACCGACTCTGCCATAGAGGGAGCGAAAACCGCAGCAACTCCCTGGCACCAAAAGCAAGAAGCACCACCTCTATCATGACCGATAGAGAGGCCAACACCAAAACGACGACGTGAAAAGCCTCCAAGGCACAAGCGGAGGCACCACAGAGCATACAACGGAACAGTGCTTGCACGAGCAAGCCAATCACGAAAACCAATGCACAACAGAGCAACGCTCATGCCTGCAACCCAACAAGAAAACAATGCTACCTCGCACCAAACCAACAGGGACCCATGCCCCGATTGAGCCTGGCAGGTAGCGAGAAACCATCACGACGGCAAATGGCACAACTCCAGGGAAGATGACTCCACCAGAAGGTCGCAACGATGCGCACCCCGGAAACACAACACCATAGTGGAGCATCACCACCTCGAGTAACCAACAAAAGCAGAGGAAGGAGACACGCACGCAACGAGTCTCTTCCACGCGCGAGAGGGAAAGCCACAATGCAAGACCGACGCTTCCACAAGAAGCACAGCCAGCCAAACACCCACAGCACTCACCAGACCACTATCTGCAAAAGCACGTAGGCGCAAAAAACGAAGCAGACCATTCAAGCCACGGGGACACACAAGTCCCGCCAACGCGGCCGAGAAACTTGGAAATGACTAACGAGACAAGCTGGCCAACGCGGCAGCCAGACGCACGGCCAAGGGCACAACCCCTCGACCGACAACGCCCAAGTAGACTGTAACACAGACAGTCCAACTGGCAAACAACGACAGCTCATCTCCACAGAGAGAGAGTGAGCAGCGACAACCAAAACAACACGAAGCAGCTTTGGGGAGAACCTCCACAAAAGCGCCAAGAGCCATCCTGGGAGAACCTTACCAGAATGCAGCCCAACCCATGGAACACCTCAACCACAGGGGCAACACAACGGTGGCCCGAAACAAACACAGAGCACTCCTGGGAAGAACCTCCGCCAGAAGCGACAAAGGGCGATCCTGGGAAGAACCTTCACCAGAATGCACAACCTAAATGACCAAACAACACGGACCATTAAAGAGAACACTGCAGCAAGCAGAACTGCAGAAGCAACGCAAGCCGGTCCTGGGAGAACCTCCACCAGAACCACCAAGGCACCGCTCTGGGAAAACCCCTCTAAAACGCACCAGCCAAACCAACAGCACACCTCAAACTCTGAGGTAGCACGGCAACAGAAGAAACGAGCACGAAACAGTCCTGAGAGAAACCCTCACCAAAACAACAACAAACGGTTCTGGGAAACATCACCAGAACACAGGGCAACCAAGCGATGCACCTCAGCCTTGAGGGCAGCGCAACAGCAACCAGAAATGGGCACAACACAGTCCTGGGGGACCTCACTCCCGCCAGAACCAACAGAGAAGAACTCCAGGAGCACCTCACGAGAGTTCACAACCAGTCAGCGCCAAGATGACAACGACCACAGACAAGTGTCGCAGCGCTCAACTAGCGGTGCAACACGGCACACAAAACACCTGATCAGCTTGGCGTCCAGAGCACAACACACAGGCACACAAGGTCAAACACACAACAACCACAGCACACACCCTAACAACAGAGGGGCAGCCAACAAGGCAGGGACACCTTCCACCGGTTCCACAGGCAACAACCCTGCACCGGTGAAGGCCACACCACACGCAGGCTCTCTCAGCCTTCGCGACGCACACACGCTCAAATGCACCGAAGATGACCAGGAGCACCGCACCTGGACTGGCTCGCAAGCGTCCTCCACACAAGGAAGACCACTTCCAACGAGTCCAGCGCCAACCGCGTCGCTACGGCACGAACACGCCGAGCGACCACACTTACCACGCATGCGGCACAGCAACAACTACAACTTGCAACACGTGCACGAATCATGCCGGGAAGCCGCACACCTGTAAAACATTTGAAAGCACAACCCTAACACTAGTCGGACGGTGTCAGTAGCGCACTAGTACCATCCTTTGGGACAGCTATAGTTATTAACTCCTTACAAATCTCAGTAGACCCTCGCTCTGATACCAACTGTAACGACCCGACCTCTCGGACCCTCACCAGGCGCCCCGAAGGTCGCGCCGCCACCCACGGATCCGAAGACCCGGAAGGGTTATATGAAAAAGTCTAGTGAGATATGTACTGAATTCGAATAACTATAACAATCTGTGCAATATACAAAAGTCTGTACAACGTGTCCCAAGCAAAAGCACAGGTACGAGAAGGTGCAGTCCTTAAGGGGCATACCCCGAGGACTTGCAAAGCACAACTCTCAGCTCACTCAGGCTACAAGAGCTCACAACGCTCGCTCTCACTGCTGCTGACAACAACACGGCGCCACAGCCGCCTTCGCAACCCGTCCGACACCGAGCTCCCGCGACGACGAGCCCCTAGCTGAAGGAAGTAGCGGGTGAGCCTCGCGAACAAGGCCTAGTAGGGATTACCAGTCCCTCACCGACCAGAGCAGCAGGAACTCCGAAAACAGGAAACTACACTAGAAAGTTGTAAAGCGAGTAACACCTACAGCAGGGTACTACTAAGCAGTGGAAGAGAACATCGCAACACCACGACCACCAACCAAGGTCGTGGCACACACACGACTCCTGCGAAAACCAACGGGGTCGGGCACAAAGCGGAAGCAGTGCTGAGCACACCTGCCGAGACCACGGAACAACCAAGTGAGAACGACGTCTCACCGCAAGCACGGCCACCTCAGACCTCTACAAGGTCGAGGGCCCACAAGCAGAACCACCCCGGACCATGGACACGCCACCAGGTCGGGGAGCCACACACGCCAGTGCCATCACGGGCTGGCACCCAAGAACGGGACCACGGAACTGAGAGAACACCGAAGCGGGAACCACCAGAAGCACGGGTCTACCCAAGGCCAGACCAACGACACCCATGGGAGCTAGCCACGGCCAGGCTACAACCGTCGTGCAGCTAGGGCAACTGAGAACACTTAGAAACGTCGTGAGGGAAACGCCATCACAACAACAGCAACCAAGCCACTGCCGCTAGCAGCCAAGAGGGGGAACCCATAGTCCACATGCTCTGCTCGCTAGCGCAGCTCTTGCCTCCGCCCCCGCGCAAGGGCGAGACAGAGCCGCCACAGAACACACAACACACGCAACACCGCAACCTGGCCAAGCTGCGGCCTCACGCCTGACACCACTATATGGCTCCGGAACCAACGCAGAGAGAGGCAGTGAGACAAGGGACTGTCTGGTCTTAGCCAGGAAAGCACTCCGAACCCCTCGGCGTCCCAGACCCAGACAAGAGAGCTCTACAAACGACTCAGCGCCGCTGTCCAAACCTCGTTTTCCCCTCAGCTCCAGAGTCCACTCACATGGGCTTCCAAATAGAGCACACTCGTAGCCCGGATACCTCCCTCAACGGGCTCCCGAGGATGGGGGTCCAGGAAACGGAGACAACCTCTGAACGGGACAAGCCCTCAAGTGTCAAGCACCGGGCGAACAGAGAATAGGCGGGGCAACACAACAAAACCACGTCGAACCGCTGGCTTGTAACCACGACAAGCCCAGCAGGGGAGAAGCACGCACAAACCCTCGACAGGGTTGTCGGCCAACTAACCATGCACGGAAAAGCCGGATTCTCGGAACACTACCAGGTAGCACGGAAACCCGTCGCTCTGCTAATAATCAATTGACCGCCAGTCAATCAATTATTAAACAGACGCGACCCTCCTGGCACCACTGCCAGGACACGGCCACGAAGGTGTCACCTTCGGTCACTGAACGCGGGGAGGCAGCCAACCGCGTTCCCTACCGAAAGGTCCTAAGGGAAAAGCCTGCCCTGGGGCACACGCCGACACATAAACTAGCCACGGAAACCACCCGAGGCAGCACAGGCACCGTCGCGCCCCCACAGGCCGTCGCGATGCCATCGCGACGGGGAAGGGCACCACGACAGCAACCCTGACGCGACGGGGCGGCGCGTCACGACAGCCTCCGTGTCGCGACGAGAAACCAGGTCGCGACAGTGATCCTTATCGCGGTCGTCCAGAGCACCGCGATAAGGTCACGCCCGACCGGGGCGACGCCTCTATTGATATCGCGGCGCGTCGCACGGCCGCGACATCAGCCGGGAGGCAGACCTCCGGGATCCTCAATCCCAGGGCCGCCCACGAGCTACACAAACACCCACACATGGGGAGGGGAGCATGGGGAAAGCAGTAAGACTATCTACAAAACCCTGAGGGCTCCCGATCCACCCGGATGGGAGAGGGCACAAGAAATCCCTACCGGTTACGAAGAACCGAACCCACGAAGGGCCTTCACGACACCCGACCACCTCCTCCTCGCTCCACGACGCCGCTCCCACGCTCCGCCACGAGCCGCCGGCCGCTCCACGCCCGGATCGCCGGAGGGGAGCCTCCCCACTGCCGGAGAAGAGGGGAAAGGGAAGAAGAGGAGAAAAAGAGAAAAGGGGTAGCCGGCCCGCGCCTTAAGCCCCGGCACCCAGAACGCGACGGACCGCCCCGTCGCGTTACGGACCTTAACGCGACGGGTCCACGGACCACGACGAGAACACGTCCCCCACGGGCGCCGCGACAACCCGACAGGCCGGACTGACACGCCTGCCACTTTGACAGGTGTCAGACGACCGGTCAGCGCAACACGACAAAACACTGTCGCGACCCGTTGACCAGTCGCGACAAGAATGCGACGGCAACCCAGGGCGCGACAAGAACACGACAGACCTCCCTGACGCGACATGGATGACTGTGCCCGACGCGACACCAGCCATCCAAGACACTGGAAAGAAAGCCGGGAAGCCAGGTCTTACAAAATCTCCCTACCTTCACGAAGAGTGCGAAGTCGGAGTCCCACACGGCGTTCCTCCTGCTACACATAGTGTCCTTGCGGCGAGAACACGCCAAAGCAACCACCAAAATGCCAAATCGCCCTCGAACCCACGCACAGCACCTCTCCCAGCCGAGCAGAGCTTGCAAAAGCTATGTTCGGTGGAAAAACACAGTTCAGTTAAGAATGCGACGCAGTACTATGTCGCGACCTGAACGCGATGTAGTGGACCGTCACCTTCCTACACCTGACGTCAGCCAGCGCTGCCCCGCACGCGACATGTGGCGCGCATGCAGACGTCGCCCAAAACAACGGTTCCCAGAACACGACGCCATGGACCGTCGCGTTAAGAACGCGATGCCCCTCACTGTCGCGTTCACAGACAGTGAACCAGTGAGTGCTACAGGCCTAAACGGCCGGCCCACAAAGCCTCACACCTACGAGAACACCTGCTACACACGTCATCGGCCACACATTGGCCTCCACAAGCACGACACAAAGATCCGACCGGTCGGAACGTTACATTACTATCACCTAAAAGAAATTTCGTCCTCGAAATTTAAAGCAGAAACTGAATATCAAAAAAAATTAATTCAACTAGCATGGAACTATCACCTAAAAGAATTAAAAACTTACTCAAACAAGTATGGATACGCTTCCCTCATTTCTTCCGCCAACTCCCATGTATCCTCTCCGCCCTGTCTATTCTCCCATCTGACTTTTACTAGCTCAATCTCTTTATTTCTGAGCTTCTGGGTTCTGTGGCCTTTAATTTGTACTAGATATTCTGGCATTGTCATATCTGGCTTTAAGTCATCCCTTTGATAACTGACCACCTGAGATGGATCTTTGATATACTTTCTGAGCATTGAGACGTGAAACACGTCATGAGCATATGTAAAATCTGCTGGCAGATCTAACCTAAAAGCTATCTCTCCCATTCTTTCTTTTATTTGAAACGGTCCAACATATCTTGGGCTCATCTTGCCTTTCCTGCTGAATCTGAGCACGCCTTTGGTAGGAGAAACCTTCAAAAACACATAATCACCAACTTCAAACTGTAAAGGTCTACGTCTGGTGTCTGCATAACTTTTCTGACGGTTTTGTGCTGTGTGAAGCTTTTTTTGAATAAATTTCATTGTTTCTGCACATTGTTGAATCAGTCCTGGACCCATAACCTGCCTCTCTCCTACTTCATGCCAATTTAACGGTGACATGCATGGTCTACCATACAAAGCTTCATACGGTGCCATCCCAATATTTGCATGATAACTGTTGTTATATGCAAACTCGACCAAGCTCAGATGATGCTCCCAAATACCTCCCCATACAAGACAGCAAGCTCTCAACATATCTTCAAGTGTTTGGATTGTTCTTTCTATTTGTCCATCTGTCTGCGAGTGATATGCAGAACTATATCTCAACTTTGTGCTGACAACCCTCTGTAAACTCCTCCAAAAGCCTGAAGTGAACCGGGGATCTCGGTCTGAAACTATAGTGACTGGAATCCCATGCAATGGTACAATTCTTTCTACATACAACTTGGCTAGTTTGTCTACTAACCATGACATGCTGACTGGCAGTAATCTGCAAACCTTGATTAATCTGTCCACAAAGACCCAAATTGCATTATGACCTGATGACCTGGGCAAACCAACTATGAAATCCATTGCAATATCATCCCACTTCCACTGCGGAATGGGTAACGGTTGCAATAATCCTCCTGGCTTCTAGTGCTCTGCCTTGATTTTCTAACATACTGTACATCTTGCTATGAACTCTGCAATTTCTCTCTTCATATGCAGCCACCAGAAATACTTTTTCATGTCTTGATACATTTTTGTAATGCCTGGATGGATAGTGTATCTTGATCTGTGAGCTTCTTCCAAGATTTTCTATTTAATCTTTGCATCAGCTGGTACATATAATTGACCTTTGAGTCTGACTACACTGTCATCCCCAAAAGTTACCTCTTCCATTCTTACAATGTCAGCTAAACTGCTATCTGCTCTCTGCGCTTCCACTATCTGTCAATATAGAGAAGGTTCCACTGCACTAGTTGCTAATATTGCTCTTCGATGGCTGCTTGGCACATATAATGAATTTTCTACCACATCTTCGTATAACTTCCATTCTCTGATCATAAGTTGATTCATAACTGCTTTTCTGCTCAGTGCATCTGCTTCCACATTTGCTCTACCTTGATGATAGGCCAAACTGAAGTCATAATCTTTTAGATATTCCATCCATCTAAGCTGCCTTAAATTCAAATCTTTCTGAGAAAATATATATTTTAAACTCTTATGATCAGTAAAAATTTCAAACCTTTCGCCATATAAATAATGCCGCCAGATCTTCAATGCAAACACAACTGCTGTCAATTCTAAATCATGGGTTGGATAATTCTCTTCATGTTTCTTTAACTGCCTAGAGGCATAAGCTATCACCTTGCTATACTGCATCAGAACTGCACCCAAACCTCTCTTGGATGCATCAGTAAACAAAACAAAACCACCACTGCCTGACGGAATCTCCAATATTGGTGCTGAAGTCAATCTCTTCTTCAGTTCTGCAAAATTACGTCTACATTCTGAAGACCACACAAAAGGAACCCCTTTTCTTGTCAATTTTGTCTTAGGGGCTGCTATCTTGGAGAAATCTTGAATAAATCTTCGATAATAACCCACAAGACCTAGAAAACTTCTAATTTCTGACACAGTCCTCGGTTCCTCCCATTTCATTATCGCCTCCACCTTAGCTGGATCCACTACAATACCTTCTCCTGATATTATATGACCTAAAAACTGAATCTCATTTAACCAGAATTCACACTTACTGAACTTAGTAAATAATTGGTGATCCCTCAATGTCTACAAAGTAGTCCGCAAGTTCACTGCATGCTCCTCTTCTGATGCTGAATACACCAGAATATCATCAATAAAAACTACTATAAACTGATCCAGATACGGGTGAAATATTCTATTCATTAGATTCATAAAAGCGGCTGGCGCATTCGTCAGTCCAAATGGCATTACCCGAACTCATAATACCCATATCTGGTCCTGAAAGTTGTCTTATCAATATCTTCTTCTCTAATCCGCAACTGATGATAACCTGATCTCAGATCTATCTTGGAGAATACTTTGGCTAACTGAAGCTGATCAAACAGATCATTTATTCTGGGGAGTGGATACTTATTCTTAATAATGACCTTGTTCAGCTGCATGTAATCTATACACATCCTCAGACTACCATCCTTCTTTCTGACAAACAACACTAGCGCTCCCCATGGTGATTGACTGGGCCTGATAAAACCCTTTTCTAACAGCTCTTGCAATTGCTTCTTCCATGAATTTTCTGTATTTTCTATGCTTTAAGTATTTTTGTTAGAAAATTCTCATAAATTTTGTCATCACCAAAAAGGGGGAGATTGTTGAACCACTCCTATATTTTACCCTTATATTTTGGTGATAATAAAATTTATGATTAATTAATTATTTTTAAAATATTTAATATCATGTTTTTCTTAATAAATATAAATTTATGTGATTAATTAAATATTAAATATATTTAATACCATATTTTTCTAATAATAAATTAAATATCATGTTTTCAATAAATATAAATTTATGACATTATTGCCGTGTGATTTGCATTAAAAAGATAAATCAATGTCCATTCAATATACATCGATTTCAGTTTACAAAGTGCCATAACGATTCACTCTCATAAGGATTCACTCTCATAAGGATTCACGCTCATAAGGATTCGCTCTCACATCGACTCGCTCTCATAAGGATTCAATAAGTGACTCTCATATCGATTCGCTCTCATAAGGATTCGATAAGTGACTCTCATATCGATTCGCTCTCATAAGGATTCGCTCTCATAAGGATTTGATAAGTGACTCTCATATTGATTCGCTCTCATAAGGATTTGCTCTCACATGGATTTGCTCTCATAAGGATTTGATAAGTGACTCTCACATGGATTTGCTTCTCACATAGATTTCATAAGTGAAACATGGATTCACTTGTAAAACATGGATTTCACTTAAACATAGATTTCCTTTATATTCCAAAATGTTTTTTGGCATCTAGTGAAAAAGTTAAATATTCTTGATTTGCGTAATCCTCTATCTTTCTTATAGGAGATCTTTTTGCTTATCTCTCTAGATCTCTTCTTTCCTGCCAATAAAAAGGGGATTACTTACTACTTCTGGGTGGCAACAGGAAACATAGAGGTATGAGCCTTTTTTATAGAAATACTCTTTTAACTAAACACTTTCTTCTATGCTTGCAGACCTCGTAGACCACAAAATATCAGAAGAAAGAGAAGATGAGTAACAGTTAGAACTCCAACGGATCTCCTCAACGGATTTGTTCAAAGATATTCATATAAAAGATGAAGCAAGGCTAAAGAACAAACAAGAGCTTTCCTGAAGATCTTTCAAGGAGTGTGTATCCTGTGAGGAACCTCAACTCCACATTCACTCAAAGAAAGAGAGAAGAGCTCGAGCCAAATCAAGAGAAGCCTTTCATAGCAGAAGTCTTCAATGCTTTCAAGCCTTCCTCTTTTCACTCTCTCTGTGTGCATCTTGTAATCTGGGGAGAGAGTCTTTTAGCTGAGAGTTTCTTTTAGTTGGTTTTCATCTATTCCAACTCTCAGCTTTGTTCTTTCTTTTCTAAAGAAAGATTTTGTCCAGCTGTAGGACTGTATACAGTGTAGAACCTAGCTAGGGGTTTGTGTCTACCAGAACCGCACTGGGGTTTGTACCAGGAGTTGGCTTCTTTACCTGTAAGAGAAGTGGGCTGCCTTCTTGCCCGGAAAGAGAAGAAGACCAGCTGGGGTGCTGGGTGTTGTATTGTCCTTGAGGGGACTGTACCCTTGGTTAGTAAAATCCCAAGAGGTTTCTTGGGGACTGGACGTAGGACTTCCATGTGGGAAGGGCCGAACCAGGATAAATCCCTTGTGTTATTTGTGTGATTGTTTATTTGCTTCCGCACTGCTACTCTTTATCACACTAAACTAACCAAACTTTCAAGTGATAATTTTTTGTGTTTAAGTTTATGTTTCAGATTTCAGAAAACCTATTCACCCCCCCCCTCTAGGTTAGCTTGCTGCCGTACCAAAAGGGCCAACAAGTGGTATCATAGCGAGGTTCTCTGATCAATCAAGAAGATCTAACGATCTTAGAGAAGATCCATGGCAGCTCAAGGATATGCTGAAGGTCAATCAGTCACCAGACCTCCATTCTTTGATGGAGAGGACTACCAATATTGGAAGATGAGAATGGAATGCTTCATTCGAGGCACAGACTTTGATCTGTGGTAGGTAATCGAGGTAGGTGATTATGTTATTGTTCATATTCCAGGCACTACTGCCATTACAGCAGCAGATAAAAGTAAATTATCTTTAAACTTTAAAGCTAAGAACTACTTATGTTGTGCCTTATCCAAAAGAGAATTTAGTAGAGTATTTGCATGTAAATCAGCTAAAGAAATATGGGATAAACTGCAGATAACTTATGAAGGAACGGATAAAGTAAAACAAACTAGGATAGATATTCTTGTCTCACAATATGAGCAGTTTAAAATGCTTCCAAATGAAAATATCACTCAGATGTATAATAGATTTTCGAGCATAGTAGTTGGTTTGAGTTCTCTTGGTAAAAATCTTTCTGATGAGGAAACTGTTAGAAAGATACTTAGGTCCTTAACTCTTTCATGGACACCTAAAGTAACTGCTATTGAAGAAGCCCATGACTTAACCAAACTTTCTATTGATAACTTAATAGGTTCTCTCATGGCACATGAAATTAATATGGAGCGACTATCTAAAAGCTCATCAAAGAAAAAATGTACTAATGCTCTTAAAGTTGCAGCTACTCCTTCCACTTCTTCTTCTTCTAGTTCCAAAAATGCAAATTCTGAAGACAGTGACGTAGATGAAGTACTGTCCAAGCTTCAAAAAATTCTTAAGAAGAAGAAAAATGGATCAAGAAGGATTCAAAAGAAAGAGAGAAATGAAAAAGAACCAGTCTATTATGAATGCAGAAAACCTGGACATCTAAGACCAGATTGTCCTAAACTTAAGAAGGCTGGTCAACTAGAAAATTCCAAGAAGCAGCAAAAGAAATTCAAAAGAAAAGCTATGGCGGTTGCTTGGGACAATGATGAGGCCACAAGCTCAGAATCATCAAGCTCAAAATCGGAGAAAGAGCAGGTAAATCTAGCCCTCATGGTAGGACTAGATGAGGTACATTCTAACTCATCTTTTGATTCTTGCATAGATTCAGAATCAGAATCTGAAGATTTAGAACAAGTTTTTAATGAACTTTATGATAAACACAAGGTTGTTGTAAAAGAATTGAAAAATATCAAGAACAACCTTACTTGTTTGGAAAACACTAATTCTGATCTTAAATCAGAAATATAACAATTAGAAGAACAATTAAAAGAATGTAAAGATAATAATTATCTTTTAAATGAAGATTTGAAAAGTAAGAATAATGAGAAGTTAGAGTTAGAATAAAAATTAAAAACTCTAACTGAAGAAAATATGTATTTAAAAGAATCAATTAGAAAATTAACTAAAGGAAAAACATCTTTAGCTCTATGCCTAAACGGATCAAAATCTGGAAATAACAAACAAGGGCTTGGTTACATACCTCCTAAAAAAGAAAAACATGTCATAATTCCTGAAAATATCAATTACCAAAATTTGTAAAAGAAACTAAGATGCCTCAGAAAAAGGCCCCTGTAAGGAAAAGATTTCCAAAAATTATGTTCTAAACAGACAGTACAAAGATAATAAGAACGATAAAACAATTTATATTCATTGTTGTTCTCATTGCAATAAATTAGGACACACAGTAAACACTTGCACAACAAGGCACCTAGTATGGATCCCGAAAGGATATTTTTATGCATCTAACCATCAAGGACCCAAAAAGATTTGGGTACCTACTTCTGAGTAGTTTATTTGCAGGATAGCCTTAGAGTATCAGGAATAAAGGATGCTCAAGGCACTGATGACTGCCAGCTCTTCATCCAACTCATATATGAAGAGGGAGTAGTCTCCTATTTATTTTTTTTAAATTATAATATTACTAACAACTATTTGTAAGTCTCATTCAGGTGGAGTCTCTCATTCAGGGGGAGCATAGACTAAGGGGGAGTTATTCATTAATGTCAATTATTGTTGAACCCCTCAATGGTAAGAAATTTTCACAAAGGGGAGAGAATGCATGGTAAGATCCTTCCTTTTTTGTTAGTGACAAAAAGGGGGAGAGTATGCATGGTATGCATTATCCATGAATTTTCTGTATTTTCTATGTTTTAAGTATTTTTGTCAGAAAATTCTCATAAATTTTGTCATCACCAAAAAGGGGGAGATTGTTGAACCACTCCTATATTTTACCCTTATATTTTGGTGATAACAAAATTTATGATTAATTAATTATTATTAAAAATATTTAATATCATGTTTTTCTTAATAAATATAAATTTATGTGATTAATTAAATATTAAATATATTTAATACCTTGTTTTTCTAATAATAAATTAAATATCATGTTTTTTCAATAAATATAAATTTATGACATTATTGTCGTGTGATTTGCACTAAAAAGATAAATCGATGTCCATTCAATATACATCGATTTCAGTTTACAAAGTGTCATAACGATTCACTCTCATAAGGATTCACTCTCATAAGGATTCACGCTCATAAGGATTCGCTCTCACACTGATTCACTCTCATAAGGATTCGATAAGTGACTCATATCGATTCGCTCCCATAAGGATTCGCACTCATAAGGATTCGATAAGTGACTCTCATATCGATTCGCTCTCATAAGGATTTGCTCTCATAAGGATTCGATAAGTGACTCTCATATCGATTCGCTCTCATAAGAATTCGCTCTCATAAGGATTCGATAAGTGACTCTCATAAGGATTCGCTCTCATAAGGATTCGATAAGTGACTCTCATATCGATTCGCTCTCATAAGGATTCGCTCTCATAAGGATTTGCTCTCACATGGATTTTCTCTCATAAGGATTCGCTCTCATAAGGATTTGATAAGTGACTCTCACATGGATTTGCTTCTCAATGGATTTCATAAGTGAAACAAGGATTCGCTTGTAAAACATGGGTTTCAACTTGGATTTCACTTAAACATAGATTTTCTTTATATTCCAAAATATTTTTTGGCATCTAGTGAAAAAGTTAAATATTCTTGATTTGTGTAATCCTCTATCTTTCTGACAGGAGATCTTTTTGCTTATCTCTCTAGATCTCTTCTTTCCTGCCAACAAAAAGGGGATTACTTACTACTTCTGGGTGGCAACAGGAAACATAGAGGTATGCGTCTTTTTGACAGAAATACTCTTTTAACTAAACACTTTCTTCTATGCTTGCAGACCTCGTAGACCACAAAATATCATAAAAAAGAGAAGATGAGCAACGGCTAGAACTCCAACGGATCTCCTCAACGAATTTGTTCAAAGCTGTTCATATAAAAGATGAAGCAAGGCTGAAGAACAAACAAGAGCTTTCCTGAAGATCTTTTAATGAGTGTGCATCCTGTGAGGAACCTCAACTCCACATTCACTCAAAGAAAGAGAGAAGAGCTCGAGCCAAATCAAGAGAAGCCTTTCATAGCAGAAGTCTTCAATGCTTTCAAGCATTCCTCTCTTCACTCTCTCTGTGTGCATCTTGTAATCTGGGGAGAGAGTCTTTTAGTTGAGAGTTTCTTTTAGTTGGTTTTCATCTATTCCAACTCTCAGCTTTGTTCTTTCTTTTCTAAAGAAAGATTTCTGTTCAGCTGTAGGACTGTATACAGTGTAGAACCTAGCTAGGGGTTTGTGTCTAGCAGAACCGCACTGGGGTTTGTACCAGGAGGTTGGCTTCTTTACCTGTAAGAGAAGTGGGCTGCCTTCTTGACCGGGAAAGAGAAGAAGACCAGCTGGGGTGCTGGGTGTTGTATTGTCCTTGAGGGGGACTGTACCCTTGGTTAGTAAAATCCCAAGAGGTTGCTTGGGGACTGGAGGTAGGACTTCCATGTGGGAAGGGCCGAACCAGGATAAATCCTTGTGTTATTTGTGTGATTGTTTATTTGCTTCCGTACTGCTACTAACAAAAACAAGGTACATTACACATCCCGCATTAATCAACTTTCTAGCTCTAACTGTAGAAATAATAAACTTAGGAGTTTAAAAGGGCATACCTTGAAATTCGAATACCACTCCTCCAGTCCTGCAAAACCTGACCCTCTTTTTTCTACAATCAACTAATGCCCCATAAGTTTCTAACCAATCCATTCCCAGTATCACATCATAATCTTTCAATGTCAATGCATACAATCTTGTTGGCATCTGATTCCCATGGATTACTATCGGGATATCTTCTAAAAAGCTAGAAGTCAACATATACCCTCCTGAAGGGATCTTTACGACCAACTCACATGGATTTTCCTCTAAGGGATGAATCATGCTATCCAGAAAATCTTCAAAAATAAATGAATGGGAAGCACCCAGATCAATTAACACTCTAGCAGAAAAATCAAAGAAAGGCAATATACCTTCTATGAGATTGGATGCCTCCGCCTGTGCTCTGGTAACTGCAATCACTTGGCCCCGACCTCCTCTCTGGTAGGGTGCACCTCTGCCTCGCTTTGCTGGCTTCTAGAACGGTTACTACTGCTGAGTCCCTCCACCATAACTCTGCCCTCGAGGATATGGACAATCTCTCGCTAGATGCCCTGGCTGCCCACAGTTATAACACCTGAAAGTCGGGTACGTCGTAGGCTGCCCTGTCGTACTCTGCTGGGACTCCTCTGGAACTGGTGGCCTGTAGCCACGACCTTACTGAAAACCTCCCTGCTGTCTACCTCTGCCTTGACCTCCTCCTCCTTAGAAGAATCTCTTTATCTGTTTCCCCCACTTTTCTATACCTGACGATGAAGAAGCTCCGGAGGGTGCCTTTCCTTTGCTGATTCCCACCGACTACTGCGATAACCGAAAGCTACCTGAACCACCTGACTGCTCCTGCCTGGCCCGAACAGTCCTCTCTAATATTGCTGCTCGCTGCGCTGCTTCTTCCACTGTCTTGCACATAAGGGGAATTACTGCATCCTGTAGCTCTGCCCGCAACCCTCTAATAAAGTACTCCACCATCATGGTATTATCTGTCACCACGTATGGGGCGTACCTACTTAATGCCATAAATCTCATCTGATACTCTAACACCAATAGATTCCCCTATTGCAATGTTCTAAACTGCTCTCTCTTCATCTGCTGAATCTGCACCGGGAAGAAAGTATCATTGAAAACTAACAAAAATTCTTACCAACTAATGGTATTCTCTGCCTTGCTTGCAAAAATCGTCTGCATCTTCAGCTTCCACCATTCCTGCACAAATCCTTGTAACTAATAGGTGGCTAGAATCACCCTATCTGTCGACGAACACCTCATCATCACGAACACCCTCTCAACCTCATGCACCCAGTGCTCTACTGTATCTGGGTTGGGGACTCCTGAGAATGTAGGGGGCTGCAACCTCAAAAACCTCTCTACTAACGCCGTGGGGTCCTCTACACCAACTGGCTGTACTGGTATTGGGAGTACAGGTACGTAGGGTGGTACCTCAACTCCTGGTGGTGGTGCTACTGACACTGCTGGCACTGCCTCCTCTGTAACTGGTGGTACTGCTGCCGCTGGCTATACCGGTGCCTGCTGATCCATCCTCATCCGTATTTCTATTAAGCTTTCCCAAATTCTTTCTATCATCCTCTGCGTAGAGTCCTCTCCGGACTCCTCTCCACCACCTCCCCAATCCCTTCTATCCGCCATCTCTAATCCTGCACAAACATCATTCCAGCAACACAACATATAATAAATCAATACAAAACCAGGGTCACAACCAGCAGTGGGTTAGAGTAGAGTAATGGCTATGCAATCTCCGATTCCTTTATATTCACACGGACCTTGCTCTGATACCAACTGTAGTGGTCCTCTCCGTTCAGACCCGTTAACCCAATAACGAACCTGACACGACTCTGCCTCCCGCGATCGGGCCGAAGCCTCGCAAGGGATACCATTCACAAGTCCGAAGAAATATAAAGGAAACAGCTCAAATATATATATAAGATTGTCAATCTCACAAATATTTACATGAAATGTACATAGCCAATACTAAATAGTAACCAGACTACAACAGAAACCTGGGGCATACCCCGAGGTGTACAACAGTAAGAAAAGTTCAATGCCGGTGGTGCAGACCCTCCGCTACGACGCGGCTCAGAGTTAGACGAGGGGTGTGAGGTCTCCGGCTCTCCCTCACCTGAAAGGGGGTAGGGGTGAGCCTCTCGAGTCACTGTCTCACTAGGAAAACTCCCCTAAAAACCGAGCAAAACAGCACAAGTAGTAAAGCAGGAGACTACGCTAACAATTTAAAGAACTAGCTAGCAGGATATAAAGCTGTAAATACCACTTTCCGCTTGCCGCTTAACAGAAAGCACAATAATAAATAAAGGGCAAACCCAACTAGGTGTACGTGCTAAAGTAGGAAAACGCCACACTCGAGTCACGAAAACTGGCTCGCGACACTAGTAACTGATCTGGACAAACCACACAAGACTACCTCCCAGTCTCGCAGCCATGGACGAAAGGTCCAGCTGCCGCTCCACCAAACACAAGCCAAGAAACTGTGCAGACCAATTAACCACCACACCTGTGGACCACACTGCCGCAGGCCCATGCCTGGCACCTTTAGGGACTCTGGCCCAAGCTCCCTAAAGTGAGGCACTGGAAAACAAGACTAGCTGGGGCCCAGTACGTCTACTGGTGTCCGCCTCCCCCAACTACGAGCGCGCTACAAGCGACAAAACACAAACTCTCTCTAGTCTCTGTCCCACTGCCGTCTTTCCCTCAGCCGGACCTACTACTCAACACAAGAGTGAGGGTATCCAGGAAGACGACAAGACCTCGTCGGTACCCAGTACCGGGACAAGCCCCGAGCACACATACGTGCCTGGCTCACACAAAACCTAGGGCTCCCAACTGAAGAGGTATCTAGGGTAGGCATCGTACTACTCGCCACGCACACACAAACCATGTGAACACCGCACAAACCATGTGAATACCACACACACACAACACCCAACACGCTCCTCGAGCGCCACAGGTGCCATGTACCACTTTCCATAGCCACACTGTACAATTCCCGATAATCAAATAGCAACACACATATAAACACACACAGACAGCACTCTTGGCTGCTGTCGCGATGGGGTCACAGGTCGCCTACTGGTCGCGACACCACGATATTTCGCGTTAAGAAACCTTAATGCGACAGGTCGGCCTGTCCTGACCTTGTCGCGACTGGAGGGTCTGTCGCCTTCACAGGCGCAAACCCTAATCCGAAACCTCTCTTCCAAATCACCCCAAAAACCCTACAAACCATGGTTCTGATCCATTTTACATACTTTAATGAATAACCTAGCATGGTATCTAGTGTTTGGAAAGCGAATAACACAACGAAACACAACCACAAGCGATCCACACGAAGTAACCACGTGGAATCTCCCTACCTCCGCGAAGAGTGCGAAGTCGGAGTCCCACACGGCGTTCCTCCCGCTACACGTAGTGTCCTTGCGGCGAGAACACGCCAAAGCAACCACCAAAATGCCAAATCACCCTCGAACCCACACACAGCACCTCTCCCAGCTGAGCAGAGCTTGCAAAAGCTCTATTCGGTGGAAAAACACAGTTCAGTTAAGAATGCGACGCAGTACTATGTCGCGACCTGAATGCGATGTAGTGGACCGTCGCCTTCCTACACCTGACGTCAGCAAGCACTGCCCCACGCGCGACACGCGGCGCGCATGCAGATGTCACCCAAAACAACGGTTCCCAGAACGCGACGCCATGGACCATCGCGTTAAGAACGCGATGCCCCTCACTGTCGCGTTCACAGACAGTGAACCAGTGAGTGCTCCAGGCCCAAACTGCCAGCCCACGAAGCCTCACACCTGCGAGAACACCTGCTACACACATCATCGGCCACACATTGGCCTCCACAAGCACGACACAAAGATCCGAACAGTCGGAACGTTACAGGAAACATAGGAAACACATAGAAAAGCTTATAAGTATGCAAACCACCCTCAAACCCCATGAATCATGTAATCACATGGAGAACTACTCTCAAAGGGGAAATCCTCACAACACAAAGCATGGATCTCACTCCCACAACCCCAAAACCACGAAGAAGCAAGGATTCTCAAGGGGAAGGGAGCATGCTAGGATGAGAGGAGACAAGGGGTCCCTACCTCCAAGAGTATAGCCGACCCGTTGGGGCCTTCACGTCGAAATGACCACCTCCTCCTCGCTCCAAGCACCACGAGCACGCCACCTACACGAAGGGGATGTCACCACCTCGCCACGAGCACCCAAGAATCGTCGGAGAACACAAGAGAGCTTGGGAGAGGAAGAAGAAAGAAGAATAAGAAAGAAAAGGGGGAGAAGGTGGAAAGGGACACCGGCCTCAGTTTTGAACCGATGGGCCCCAAGGCACGACCGGTCAGGCTGGCGTGACGCTCACCATGTCGCGACATGTCGTGACCACCTGCCTTGGCGCGACCCCAAAAGCGGTCAAACCTCGAAGACCGAGAAAACCAAAACGCGACGGTTTGTCAGGTCGCGTCAACACTGTACGCACCTGACACCCGACAAAGCCATTCTGACAGAAAAGACAGTGGTCAGATCGGTCAGAAAAGCAGTCACGTCACCTTCAGACCCCGTGACAAGAACGCGACGCCCACCCCCGTCGCAACCATGTCGCGACGGCCAGGTGTGCTGCGTCCAAAAGTTTGTCGTGATGGGCTCCCCTGGTGCGACCAGTCGTGACCAGTCTGTCGCGACCCTGAGGACTGGGCCAAGGGCCCAAGAGGGCCGGGTCTTACAGTCTCTATTTGAGTTACTAGCTAAAAGGTTTTCATGTTCCTAGATGAGGAGGATGCTATGGTTTGGATCCTTATCAACACTTAGGATCTATTTGTATGATGTGTGTGTCCATCTTGTTATTCCATATCATTCTTATAGTGCAGGTTGTAGTCATGTTAGGTCTCCTTGTACTGCTCATGTTTAGAGCAACTCTTCATCTATATTTTGGGTATCATCCTTATGTTGTTAGTGTACTTCCTTTATGTACTAATGTTTAGAGCAGTTGTTGCTATTGACCTATATTATGTGTATCATCTTTATGTTGTTAGTATATGTGGATTGTTTTTTTTAGTTTTGAACAACGGTATGAGAATGGGATGAGAATGCTAGGCAGATAATTGCATCTGAGCTAGCTTGGCAACGCGATTGAAGACCAAATTAATGTTGTTGGATTCTAATGGGATAAGAATGCTAGGCAGATAATTACATTTAAGCTAGCTTGGTAGTAATATTTTGAGGTTGCAATCATCCACCTCCATCTTAACTCAGTAGGTTTATGATGTTCCTTGTATATTTCTAACTGCATAACTTTTTTGCAGTTCAAGCCTCTGGCTATGTGTTCAAAAGGCGTGCACTCACCATACATATTGATCTGTTATTGTTGTTTTTCACATCCTTAATCCCATGTAATAGGGAATTGTTGCATTTCTCCATTTAGTTATTTTGAGACTTAACATATTTGCTTATGTCATACAAATCTTGATTATATGCAAGTGTCTCTTCTTCAACCCACATATTTCACAAATGACAAGTTATCCTCGTACTATGATAACTTTTGTCAATAGTTGCATTATATTTGATAGGATGGCATGAACGATGTAACCCCATATATGCGCATGCATTTACAAATGTATCATAGTAGTGTGGTAGGTGGCTTCATTTGTGACAATGTGTGGGCATTGGGCAATGATGAGTGAATTGTTATATCCAATTCAACTGTTGGATGGTCAAATAGGCAACCCCGTTGAAAATGCGGATTTGAAATTCTGAGCCCAAAAACTACAAATACAAATTATTACTTTCAGTATTTTTTGTACAGGAACTCACATAGACCATGGTTATGCTAAAGGAAGAATCATTGACATAGGTAATCAATCAATGTTAATTTACATCAATTTTTATTTTATTCCTTGATGGTTGCATGTATTGATGGTTTTTTTACAATTGCAGGGATCTATTGTTGTTTAAACGGAGGGCAAGAATTAAATGGAAGGCCTATACGAAGCAACATATTCTCATGGTCTGTATGTCATAGGTGGATTGTAACTCTTGCTATACATTCAGACAGATTATATGTACGTTGATGATGTGAAATTTATGTAAAGAGAATACTTTTGTTACATATGAAAAACACAAATGTTTGTATTAATGAAAGGAGTGTTTGTTGCATGTTGTGGTAATTTTGTATGAAATGAATGCCTAAAAGGTATAAAATAATTTTAGTTTATATATTCTCGTAGATATGTTAATTTTACAGGAGTTAAATAACATAAAATAGATAAAATGTTGTTCGTTTGTTTCTAGAAAAAATAAGTATAAATTTATTTAATTTTGTTATTGCAAAGTTTGTATTCTTAAAAAAATACAACATATGGTTGAGATTTTGTCCAAATTATGTGTATCATCATGTGATGTGAAATTATATAATCTAGGTTGACATTTTTGCATTTGTGATAGTAGATCATTCAATATAGATATGGGACAAATTTTAAAAAATTTATATATGATAGTTTATAATTAAGTGATGGGTGGTTGAGCAAATCGAGAGGGATCCACAATTATTTAAACGTGTAAAATTAAAATGTTGAACAAAATATTTATCCAATAGGAAATTAATAATCAATCATATATATGATAATCTAAATATATTACTATAGTTTAGTCATAATGTGATTTACATAATCTTGATATGTATCTAAGGAGCACAATATATAACAAAATTAATATACAAATATGGTAGCACAAAGTATAACAAAATTAATATGATTGTAGCATAAGATATAAAAAAATTTAATGATGAATATTATATATAATAATCTCAATATATTGCTACAATTTAGTCGTAATATAATTTATATAATCTTGATGTGCATCTAGATAGCACAAGATAGATGGTAGCACATAATACAATAAAAAAGTAATAAAAAATAATGGAGGGTATAGGATAAGGGTGTTTTAGGAAAGACAATACAAAAGTAGAGGGGTTAGCCACTTTAGCCTACCAAACCACAAAAATAAAAAGTAGGTTAACTAACCCATTTTATCCCATAGAGTTAAGTTTTGCATTATCAAATCAAATTGTACTTTAACCCAGTCTAAAGTTATGTCTGGGGTTGAGTTGGGTTAACCCCAACCCTTTTCCAAAGGAGCCCGTAGTGTTCGCATAAAACCCATCCAGAACCCAGACCTCCCCCACTTCCTCATCATTGACCACCAAAAATAATGCATGCGGTGAGAAGTTGATAATGTCCACCAGTCTGGCACCTCCTTCCAAGAAGAGGAGTATGCCCCTTCTTCTATTAAAACCCTTGACTATGTGAAACTTCTATTCCCTACCCAGTCTCTCCATCAAATGTGATATTGTATCTTTAATGCTTTTCTCATAGGTTTGCACCAGAATGAGTGCCTCCACCTCTTTTTTCCTCACCAACCTGTTCATCATCTTGCAGAAGTTCCTCCTTCCTACCCCTTGATAGATGTTGAAGAGACGTGATTTAAGTGTGCCTCCCAAGAGATATTGTCCCCATGTTTAGGGTTTTATCTTTTAAAAGGGTTTTCTTGAAAGAAGAGATGAGGCTCTTGCTAATAAACACACATTTGTTCTCACTATCTTTCAATGTGGGACTAAAGTATATCTCTACACATGTAGCAACTCTAAAATTTAAATATTGATAAATGAATTAAATTAGAATAAATAGGATTAAATTAAAACCCATTAAGTCAAAATAGGTGATGGGTTACCCAAGATATTCCATACAAGAAACAATGGGTCCAAAAGTGAAGAGCCCAATGTTGGATGAGAGATAATTAAGCTAAAATTCATGACTAATTTATAATAAATTCAAAAGGGGCAAGATAATGACTTATAATTATCTTTAAAAGAGTTCTAGTCCTATCATAATCCCTTAGCCATGGATCTAGAGCCCACCCCATACTAATTTGATGGATAATGGCTAGGAAAAAGGGAGATAAATATAGAAAATTCGGAGTTGGATGAGGGAAGAGTTTTAAATGAGTAGGAGACCTATAACATACAAATACTCTCTCTTTTCGTACCTAGCCAACCCTAGACATCTTCTGAAGCTTGAAGAATGAGGAGGAGGAGCTTTTGGACTTGGAGAGCAAGGAGAATAAGGCTAGGAACAAGGATCTTCGAAGTTCTTCACATCTTCTAACCCTAGGATTTTAAAGCGCTCAAAGGTAGACAATCTCTCAAGCAAAAATAAATTAACTTCGACCATAGGTAGACCATGATCCCATCTTCGAAAGTCCCATGTTTTTCTCAATTTTTATCATGCTCATTAGGAGTATTTCATGCTCCAAATCCTGTTAAGAACATGTACCCGACTAGACATGTGTACCTTAAATCCATGTCCATACTTGATTTTGTGCCCTGAAACTTTTATCATACATGCTACATGATGTCAAGGATCGAATGACATCATTTTTACCAAATTCTATCAAGTACTATGTTCTAATAAAATCATTTTTCGTCACTATGTTTGATTATTGGTTCATCATGAAGAACCTATAAGTAGCATGCCTAGATCATGATGAAAGCCTAATTACTCGTCATTGTTGGTACTCCACATGTCTAGTTTCATTTATAACTAATTTCAGGATTTTTCATCATGCATACAATTTTATATGAATTTACAAAGAGTCATGTATCCACCCTTGGAGGACTGGACCGAATCCCAAAGTAAACAAGTTCACTTTTGGGGCTCAGCCAGACCCACTGAGAATGCAACAGCCCGACCCATCGTGTTTCTCAAAAGGTCACGATTAAGAGGTGCATCGCGTCATGAACACGACGGCCCGACTCGTCGCGTTCTCCCTGCCTGAACCGATTGTCTAGAACGCGACAGACCTCGACGTCACGTTTATGGACCGATTACTCAAATCGCGACTGGTCACCCCGTCGCGATTACAGCATCAATCGATTGACCTGACCCAGTTCTTATGAACGCGACCGACCTGCCCATCACAATTTAAACGCGACAGGTACCCCCGTCACATTTTCACTGTGTAAAATAGAACCCTAATTTTACTGTTAATAGAGTTAATCATGTTCCATAATCATTATTAAGCATCTGTAATACATGGTCATGAATAGTAACGACATGTTGACGTATATTTGAGAATAATCACATGATTTTATTAATTAAGAATGTGTGCACAATCCTCTCATGTTGTCATTGATTCTCTCTCACTTGCACATGCCAAACGTGATATTTTACCATGAGACTTTACTGAAATTACCCAATAATGTACCTTGTAATTAAGTATAATTAATTATGTAATTCCCCTATTAATTTAAAGGAACTTGTCTTCATTTTACTCGCTTGATTTGAACACCGCTATTGCATCCCTCTGCCTTCGAGCACTCAAGGTGTGACAGACAAACGTTTCTATACACACTTCTATCTTGGCTTGGACGACCTCTTCGTTGGGACTACTCCTGACTGGACCAGGAACTCCTTGTCGAGGCCTCCGTAAGACTCTTTGGCTTTGGCAGACGTCCATTGCCGATGAACAGGTTGCACCATCAATATCTATTTTACCCTTAGGGATCATCATGATCCATCGGCCTTAGATTGTTCTCTCTTACCTTGAGATCACGCCGGACCTCTGGCCTGTGTTCGTGGCATGGCTATTGGGTGGTTGTGACTTCTACCGGGCTGCCAGCACATGATCGTGTGTGTGTTGTGCAACGGTTATTACCACATGTTTAACGTCGATTTACGAATTCGACCCCGATCTCATCTACTATCCTATTTCTCTCTTCTGTTCATATTCTCTCAATGCTCTCGTCTATTCTTCAATTATTCTCATCTATTCTTGGTACTCTATTTTGCCATCTTGATTGTCTAAGATAAAAACATGATCAATGCCAGGCAAGATTGTAAAGGGCCCGATCTAGTTCTGGAAGGTGTGCCCGAAAGGCTTTAACTTGCGAGGGTTCAATGATCAAGGTGTTCAGAATGCATCAAATGCATGACTAGAAAGATTTAATCTATGACAATCAATCAATCAAAACACTATATTCTATTGGTTGACAAGAAGATCGATCAAACATGTTATCGCAACTAGTGCATTTTTGTGTAACCATATATGTTATCTCGTTATATGGCCAATCCCTTATCATGCTTGTTGTGCTATTTTCATGTGACCGTATTGTCATTCTTTTGCTATCGTGTGACATTACTCTCGTGACTATACTTGATCGTTCTCTCTAGTTATCCTGCTTTACAAGATATTAATCACTTAAAGCATGCATGTTTACATGAGATATTAAGTCCTACTGGGTGATTATCGCTCATCCTGCGCTATTTATTATTTGTGTTTCAGGTGAGTCTGATGGAGACTACCATACGTGAGAGGACGGGAATCAGCAAGTGCAGGAGTGACCCTACATTTCTACAACCAAAGCTTTTTAGGAGTTAGTTAGTTGAATAGTTGGTTTGTAGTTGTTTCCATTTGAATAAAGTACTCTGGGCCCATAGTTATGGCTCTAACTTAGTGATTGTAATTATAGATAATTAGTGACATTATTAATGAAGTTGGATCATTTGGCATTATTCTAATTGTGCAATAGTTTGATGTCTATTTCTCACTCGATATTATTTCAATAACTATTTACTGCTCTGATATTCCATGTCGAAGCATTACAACACAGCTCTCCAATGAGGATAAGGGTGTGCAGATCTCATGAAGATGAGACGCTCAAGTAGGGTCCATGGTCTTTCGTTCGTTCCCACAAACGTCGCCAATGAAGAGACGTGACTTAAGTGTGCCACCCAAGAGGTATTGTTCCCATGTTTGGAGTTTTGTCTTTTAAAAGAGTCCTCTTAGGAGAAGAGTTGAGACTCTTGTTGATAAGCACACATTTATTCTCACTATCTTTCAATGTGAGACTAAAGTATATCTCTATAGATATGATAGACGATCTTCATTGAGCAAGGGTGGATAGATTAGATACCTGTGGTAGGCTACCAAACCCACAGGAGAAATTCTTGATCTGGTCTTCTACAGCCTCAGCCATCTATCCCTTCTCTCCGTAGATCTTCCTCTTCGAACTCTGTCTTTCGTGTTTTGATTGGCAGATTCACTCCTGTAAGAGGCCCACGAACTTCTGTTTGCTGAGTATATGAGGCTTCTTCTGGGACTTCTACCATTCAGGGAGTCAGGTGTATATGTCGCAGAGAACTCCAATGAGGTAGAAAGACAGAGCTCACCCTCCCCAACCCCCTAGCTCGCCACTCCATTTCCAAGTGCAACATTCCACCAATCCTTCTGCCTCAGGGCGAGAGCCTTTCTTAGGGCTTCACTTGCCCCTCCTCCCTTAACCCAAAGGCTTTTATCTTCTAACAATGTTATCTAGAGAGTCATCTGCTACCTGGTCTCTTGGTGGGGGAGAGTCCGATGTCTCCTCAGGCATCATCCCCTTCACTTTTGAAACTTCTCGCCTAAATCTCTGCCCTTCTGAATCCTTTTCCCTGTTACCGGAGCTAGTGGTTTCTGCAATATCCAGTATTAAGATCTTCTCAAATCCTGGAGTCGGGACATCTCACTATTGTTGGACTTGTCCAACCTTTCAAGAAGACTTTCCTTAGCTGAGAAATTCCGTTTGCGTGTAACTTGCTTCCAACCTCCTTCTTCGCCCTGTTGGCCATCAGACCTCTCCCCAGATTTACTCTCTTCGTCATGTTTGGGGACTGCATCTCTGGTCAACACCATCCAACGTCAAAACCCTAGTCTCTAGAAACTCGGACATCTAGCACTCCAGCGACCCTCCTGATTGCAAACAAAACAACGATCACGAGATGTGCTCATAGAGAACCTTCTGCAAGAATTTTCCTTGATCGTCCACCACCCAAATGCCATTTGGTGGCTCTCTGTCAAGATCTATCTCCACACATACCCTAACAAACGCTCTTATATCCCCTCTATGGGTGGCATTGTCAACTTTAATGGGTCTCCCAACTGATGAAGCTATTGCAAAAATACATTTCTTTTCCCTGAACTCTAGTGGTAGATTGAGGAGTCTCAGCCAAACCGCCATAGAATGGATCTTCAGTTCTGCCTAGGGCTACCAACGGGTCAAAGTTGGAATCGAAAATAGCACTTTTCGCAACCATTTCTTATAAGAAAATCGGAAATGGATCGGAAACGAAAAGTAATCAGAAACATTTGATACAATCAAATGGTAGATGTATGTAACATTAGGAGTAGTGGTAAAAAAGATGTCTTTGATAATAATAATAGGCATAATAAATGTTACGAGAGAGACAAGTTAATTAGATTCTATTTACAAATTAAAGTGAAGTTAAAAACTTAGTCTAAATTTTTTTTTAATATTAAGAAATAAAGTTTTAAGAGTATATATTTTGTAAATAAAATAATATATATATATTATCGGAAATAAAAATGAAAAATAGAAAGTAATCGAAAACAAAAAAAAAATAGATACGAAAAAGTCAAAAATAAGTCAAAAAAATTGAAAAATAGATATACATTGACAACCCAAATTTTACCGGATGAAACCTTGTTGTCCATCTTTGCACCGCCACCGGGATCCCTTTGCACGACCAGGGTCCACCCCCTGTCTACTCTGTTCCAGAACAGCAACCACCACTCCCTTGGATAATGACGTTACTTTTGGTTCCCACTTGGACCAAATTGTTTTTAATTCCATGGCAAGGACTTCCTCACGGATTTGCCCTCCCCATGCCCAGACTACCACCGCATTTCCCCATCTCTCTCTGTTAGTCTTCAACACGCCTCCATTGATCATCACCTCCCCTCCTACCACCTTCCCCGCAATCTTGTCTTGTTCTTCAAACTATTCCCCTTCCTCTGCACAGCACTTGTTGCCTAGGACCACATCTTTCCACTGTTTAGGCAAAGACACCTCTCAAACCATCCCAACCAGCGCCTGTTTTGTTGAGTGTTCCCGCACAGCGGTTGTCTCACCAGACGTTCCAGGATCCTGAGCTTTTCGTGTTTCCTTCAGCGACCATTGAGCTCCACTGGCCATTTCAGAGGCCACGCCGCCATCTCATCAACCATATATTAGTTGTAATTTCTTAATAAGAAAATGCAATTGAAGCTCGTAACTTATCATGAACAGTATGCGTATATAAGCCATGCTTCACACAAAGGTGGCCTGGCAAGTACTGGATCCACTATATATCCTGAGGTCTCCATCCCCTGGCAGTGTCTCAAAACCAGGCAGGGCACGAGAAGCTACTTCGTATATAGTGGTTGGGTGGGCCTTAAACCATGGGCTTCCTCCAACAGATAACCTAGGTGGCCTATCTCCAGTGGGCTAAACATGATGCCAAAAGGACAAAAGTAAGGGCACAGTAACACTTCCCTTTAAGCGGCTATGATTGATAACGTATGTACAACTTTTAATTGCATGATGTCAGCAAATTGAACAAATTTTGAGACTCCTCTACTAGCAAGGGACTCGCAGCATACAGTGGGCCTACATGTACTTGACTCAATTCCCTTGCATATATAGGGCGAAATAACATTCAAAGGTTGGACCTCAGGAGATAAGGATAAAAAAATGTGGGGTCAGAACAGAATGTGATTTTGGAGTAAATTGTTGGGGAATCCAATGATTAACCATCTGGTGAAAGCATCAATTTGATCAGCTCACCATCCTAACATGACCAGAAATTAACCCCCGAGGCCACGTCCAATTTTTTTTTTTTTTACTAACTAGTTATACAACAGTCGGGGTCTATGACCAGTCCACAAGGGTACAGAATAATATGACAAACTAATATGCCACGTCTACTAATTGGTTAGCCCTTGTCTAGATTTGGAGCACAATATATAATGAGGGGGGATACCTCTTATAGGTTTTTCTTTTTTCAATCTAGCCGAACCAAGGAGAGGGTAGGGACGTCATCGCACTGAGGGTGCCACTACCTTCACCAGACGGCTAAGGAAATTTTCATTTAAGAGTGTGGAGAAAGGGGGTTGGGGAAGAGTACAAAATGGACTCGGGGCTCCTGGGCGGATGTCATGCCTTATCATGGCAGCAGGAATCCATTACATTGCTGGAGAGGTCAACCCAATGGTCCAAGAGAGTGAAACAAACACAAGAAACTACAAATTCTGCAAGACAGTCCGCCACTTGTTGCCTTCCTCGGGACATGTATGATTTCTGCCTTGACCTTAGCAGCGGTAACAACTACCTTCTGCAAAATGAAGGAGAGATCCCACGGCCTG
The DNA here is from genome assembly GCA_014218235.1 of Colocasia esculenta. NCBI lineage: Eukaryota > Viridiplantae > Streptophyta > Magnoliopsida > Alismatales > Araceae > Colocasia > Colocasia esculenta. Next base: position 32,212,417 of record CM024763.1, on the reverse strand, counting down.
GGGGTTTGCTTAGTAACAATATACCTCTTCTAGGTTCCATGTGCTCCAACAGAATGCCTTTCACATCTTATCAGTTGTCACCAGCGCACAGTATAGAATGGGTCTTTTTGGCTTTTTACACAAGGATGGCCCTACCTGGTAACTAGGTGTTGCAACTCCACGAAGCACCCCCCTTGGATCGCAAAATTCCTCGTAGAAGGATCCACTGCAACATGGAGTTCCTACGGTATATGTTAGGTCATGTCTGTGCAAAGTTTATTCAGGTGCCACTATGCAGATCTGGCACAAGCACCCACCTAGTATATCCACTCAAATCAGATCCATAGAATTCAACAAGGAAAAGAAAGATGTATAATGCTGATCTTCTGAACATGGAGATAGCTCCTTCAATAGAAAAACAAAATACCTGTGTGCTAAACTGGAGAGAAAGAGAAAGTGAGAAAGGGCATTGAAACTGCACATTGACTCCCCATCACCACAAAAAACCAGAGTTTTATCACATACCCAGTAAGCTGGGAAAAGTCAAGTTAAGATTAGGTGATGGATACTATATATCATCAGTTTTTTTTTTTTTTTTGTGGGGAAAGCCTTGCCCAGGGATAGATAGGAGAGTGCACCCTCTCCTAATAGGAAAAGACGATGTTCCCACTCCACCGTCGCAGCCCAAGAGGCAAAATTTTATTGCATAAATAGCTTATTACAATCTAAGATCGGGCATACCCAGTTTATCAAGATGGACAGCCCCCCTAACAGATCGAGGAAGAGGCTGTCAATGAAAGTAGCAAAGGTTACATTTTGAAATGAAAGTAAAATCGGCTAGGCCGTCAGCTGTACAGTTCGCTTCCCTGTAAACATGGGAAATTAAGGAGAGCAGCGTCTGGAAGAAATCTCCACAACTCCCTAACATAGGGTAATATTCTCCAAAGATACTACATTAGTTTTTCTTTTTTGTTTTTTTGTGAAAAAGGGTTGTTTGAATTCGATTGTTGGGAAAAGCAGAGTCCAAAAGATTTGCCATTGGCAGTTAGACACGCCTAGACAAATTGCTGATGAGAACCAAGTGGCTCCTGTCTTGAATACACAGTAATTTCACGAGTGTTTCAAACACATAAAAAGTGTCCCACAATTTTCAGATATTATATTACTAAGCAGGATTGCTACTAGTAAGTGATAACTAGCTGTGCCATTGAAACCAAGAAAGAGAAACTGTATGGCTTTAGCAAATCCAGTTCCATGTCATATATATACACATACAGATATGTCCAGAATTGCCAATGTAGGCTTGACCCGCCCATGACACATCCATTTCAAACGGACTTGCTACATCGAGCTGAAGTGATTGAATCTTGCTAGTTTCGACTTGGGCTGATGCGAGTGGCTCAGTAGAGTAGTGGGCTTCCATATGAGTGGCCCAGTGTACCCTGTTGCCTGGGTCCATATTCTCCAGAACTTACACATGAAACAAATTGAAATGGGTTAGTGGGCTTTTTACGTCTAGGGCCTGGGGTTGGGCTAGCTAACATGGATATTCAACTGATCCAAAACCCTATTTGGGCCCGGCCCAGGATGTGCTACTGTTCACAGCCCTACTTGCTGCATGCAATTATTTTTTGAGAAATACTTGTTGTACCGTGATGTGGTGTAGGAAGTATGATCTAGATTTCGCCGTTTAATAGGCGAGTGCCACCTGACCATCACCACTCTATATGCGTATTTATTGCACTCAACTCAAGCGCATTTAATGCACGTCCAGACAATTTTTATGCTCCCGTGAGGATGTGTATGGATGTTCTCCTGAGTATATAGATGTTCTCCAAAAACTACATATGCTCCTCAGTGGATGCTCTCCTAAATATGTGGATGTTTCCCAGAGACAACATATTCTTCCCAAGAGATATATATATGCTTTGTCCTGAACCCTAATCTTGCTTGCTCTTAAGAGACTGAAGATGCTCCCCTCAAGACGTAGATACTCTCTAGAGACTGCATATGCTCCACATGAAATACATATATTTTGCCTTGAACCTTGATCATACATGCTCCCCGAAGACTAAAGATACTCTCTTGAGGACATAGATACTCTCCAAAGACTACATATGCTCCCCATTAGAAACATAATGTGCATTGGATGCATATTAAATAAGCCTGAGTTGAGTGCAATAAATGTACCTGAGCGCTATAAATGAACACATAAAGTGGTGATGGCTAAGTGATACTCGCCCATTGAAAGGCGGCGTAGCATGCATTTCTCTTAATTTTTTTATCAATTCCACCAACTCCTAAATTATATATTTCTGACTTTCAAAATATCAATAGGTATTAAAAAAAAAGTCTCAATGCATTTCAGATTATCAACATTGGTTGATCACTGATTACGTAAAGCTTAATTTGTATTGGCATGTGAGATCACATTTGTTTGTTGTTGTGTCGATGCGAAGCACTGTAATAACCGGCACAGAGATCCTCTCATGCATACACTTTGTGTTTTTGAGTACTCCACCTAGGTTTTTGTTGAATACTAAACTCTTACTTAACATCCCTTCCTTTAACTAGTGCTAACATCTTCATATAAAGAAATATAGTGTACACTAATGGTGTCTACTAATTTAAACACACCTACTAAGGATGTATCATTTATCTTTTGGATTTAAAAAGTGGGATGGGGGAGATATTATAATCCCAGTGAGTGTGTGTGTCATGTGCACTAAATATTTCTCATAAATAACTTACTAATTAATGGCGTTCAATGTACATTAATTATGTATTAGCAACTTTACATACCGACGTAATCTTTTTTTTTTTTTTAGAACCTGGTCCTCAGAAAAGTCAACCAAGAGAGTGCACCCTTCCCCAAAGGGGACGAATGAAACCACTCCACCAGTGAGGTGATCTGGGCCGAAATTCTATAAATGAGGAAAAAAGTTACAAAAGAGGACAGAGCCCCGTCAGACCAGCCTAATATTAGGAAGACCAGATCTGTCAATAATCAAAGGCCCCTTACAAGAGTTTGGAAGATTATGAAAACCCCAAAACATCTCATTACTCATAGAAGAAATAGCATGTTTTGCTAGCTGATCAGCCACTTGATTAGCCTCTCAATAAACATGGGAAAAGATTTGCATATCTTCTTGCAACCAGTTCTTAACCGCCCTCCACCAAACATGAGCTTTCCAAACAATGCAGGAACCTAACTGGAGCGATGTAACCAAAGATAAGGAGTCTGAATAAATAACTGATAATATGACGTAATCAAAGCTCTATCTAACATATTAATGTGTTAACACATTGCAGCGTTGTTGAACTAGCATATTAACATGTCAACACTTTACTATAATATTCATGTGCTAGTATTTTAATGTCTTGAAACGACCTAAACAGTGAATGAGTATGTCTAACGTCGCAACACTTAGAAACACATTGGTTTCTTATATATTAACTTGTCAACATCTTAATGTCATATATGGCAACGTTGATGAGTTGGTAAACTGAAATGATGCCGTCTCAGCGACCCAGAGGTCATGTCATTCTTATTCATACATCAACATCTTGCTTTTGGAGCACTAGGAGTTTCGAGAAATTAAATGAAAAGGTCTGCTTTTTAGAAAAAAAATTAGTTCTTCCAAAATTAGCCACTTAAGAAAATAGATGGTCATGTATTTTTTTTTTCTTAGGTGGAAAAATTATCTCAAAACTTTTCTATCTGTAGACCCAAAAAAAAACCTTTGTTTGGGGAAGATATTCAAGCTTTTCTCTTGTTCTCCTCAGATCTCTTTCTTCTTTTCTTAGTGATAGCTGACAATTAATGTTAACCGGAACAACATTTCACTTTCCCCTACCAACTTCTAAGAACTAGAAAAGGTTATTTGTTTCAAAATATTTTTTAATGCCGGTAAAAGCATTTTTCCTTTCAGCAACAAATAATAAAAATCTTAAAAGATATCTGACGCACCCTACGTTGACGAACCTAGATTTTCTAAATGGAGGTGAGATAGTCTCCAATCCAGGTTCTATGTCAAGTTAACGGTGGCGGAGGAATATTCTGAGCAAGCAGGAGTCTGACAGCAGTAAGAGCAGTAATAAGGCAGATCTCATCCACTGGCATGAACTGCAACGAAATCTACACCGTTGATATCTTGATCACCTTGACAGGCAAAAATGTGGTCTGAAAGATTCTTATGTCCTGATTTCAGACATCATTTGGCAGGGCGACGGTGAGACTTGTGCTCGTTACAAGTGTCGCCATCCTGCTAAGAAGTGCGGGATTAAAAGACGGAGAGAAGTTGAAGATGTGCCACTGCTATCAAGAATGTTAAAAGGCGCAAACAAATGGGAAACTTACTGGATTGGCACTGCTGGAAGACACCAGTAGAGCCAGCAAGTGTGGCCAGCTTTTAGTGGCATTTTAAGACTTAGCTATTGGAAACGAAAATTTGTTGACCAGTACTCCAGGGTGTAGACTCGTTTATCCAGCAGTGGGTATCTGGATCTTCCTGCCATTATTCCTCATGTTTGCACTAGCTTTCTCTGTCATGTTTGAGGGAAGATGCATACGTATCTAGCTAGGAGAGAGAGAGAGAGAGAGAGAGAGAGAGAAGTTAGTTGGCTGGGAATGAAGAGAATCGTTTGAAGGGCTGATGAGATCTGATGAGATGCCCCTGAGAATGGCTCCCATTTGTCGGACGTTGCCCTGCCAAGGAACCCAAATGATTAGTAAAACCCCCTCTTCGGGCATGTTCGTGCCACCCAGTGGTGCCTCGATCCCCTGGTCCTTGCAATTATCGTCTGCCTCTAGAGGTGATGCAGAGATGGATGGCGAAACTTTTGCATATTGTGGGAGCCTGAGAGTTACACTCCTGTACATGGTGCTGCTGCCCTTCGAAAGTGCCGTTTGATTGCCTGCCGGGAAAAGGGGAAAAGATGGCCATGCATTATGGGTTCTTTTACTGCGCCAAGGAGCTGGCAGCAGCAGGGGGCTGCAAAAGGTTCATAGCTGCAGTGTCTGAGATAGTGGAAAGAGTTGGGTGGAACATGGTGAATTTTCACGAGCCTAAGTAGAAACAACCATCAGTCAAATTACCATTTTTACATAAGCAAATCGACCCATGGATGCTAATCACTCCTATTTTTACTCCCCCAATTTCATGTAGCCACGGTCAAAAAAGGTTGCAGGTCACTCAGTTATATATCCACAACATGAGAAATGTTACTGTGGTGCCACTCTACATGCCCCCTCTTTTTCTTTTTTCTTTTTTTTTTTGAATGTGGGTAATACCACTTATATTATAAAAGAAAAAAATTGTACAAAGAGAAAAGGGGGCAGGGCTCTCGAATAATTCTCCCAAGACAAAAGGACAAAAGATGGTAAACGAGAGTCTGGCAGGAGTAAAAAAACATAAATGATCAGACTGCTCAAACAAAATCACATCACAAGTAAGAGCGCCCTCCCCCCCCTTCAACATACAACTTTCCATAAACAAATATCACATAAAAAGAAATTCATGTACGTCTCCTCTATCCACCAGCTATCTATTCTTCAATTTGTTTCGAAGCTCTTTTCTTGACGGCATCAATTTTCATCTTTTTAACAATGTTCATCATCCACTTACACTTGATCAAAAGAAGTATGGACTTCAAACTCTTACCTTCATCGAAGACTCTGATCAGCCTTACAATTTCACTCGTTCGTGTTTTCATAAATTTTCGACCTTAGTCAAAATATCCATAATAACCTCCTCCTTGATGAACTTTCCATTCTCCGCTGTAGCAATCTCCGCCCTTTTTTCTTCTTCTTTCTTCCCTTTCACTGTCATCCTCTCAAATTGAATCAGTGGGAAAAGTGTAATAAGTTTTGTTAATATTATCGGATTCTAATTCTAAACCGTGTGAGGCAATAAATGGAGGACTTCACTAATGAAATTATGTAATAGCTCTAATTCTAATATGAGCACATTCTATAATTTTATCCCATTTTCATTGGGGAAGTATTCCAACAACTTGGTTATTCCCGGACTTTGAATTTGCTTTAGTCAGCTCAATCATCTACTTATAATGGAATTTCTAAATTGAGGATGATAAAGAATTTGATAGAAACAGACATGTCATTTCTATTCCAACAGCATTAGTTTCTTCTCCTTAATTTGGGAATGGCGCCCATGAGAATACAAAAGGTAGAAGCTGTTGTTTGAACCCATCTTGGCAGACTAGTAGTTAGGGAGTCCAAAGTGGGCTTAAGAGTACGGACCTGAAGTCACCTAATCACCTGATCACAGGGCATGCCGAACACATGGGTCTCTCAGTTGGCATCATAGAGTGAGGTACAAGGGTTTGTGGCACCCTCATATTGTTGAAGTGCACTAGCCGCCCATGGCAGATATATAAATGCCTGCCGGCAGACTTCATTGCCGATGGAGACACACTAGAGCACCACGTAGAAGGAGACATGGGAAGGAGGCCTTGCTGCTCCAAGGTTGGACTCAACAGAGGTGCATGGTCTGCACACGAAGACCAGATCCTCACTAACTACATCAAGACCCACGGCGAAGGTAAATGGAGGGATCTTCCTGAGAAGGCAGGTACGTGTGGTGATCCAACCCCTGTGCTCTCTTACGCCCATTCTTGACAGCTTATTTCGATCGAATTAGATGGTCATAGCTAGAGGGAGATGAAGATTGATCGTGATCGAGAGGTACATTAATTTGCTCTTTATGATGCGAGAATGGAGTCGAACCCTGTGGAGTGTGGAGTATTAGTTATTAGGTCTTCACCTTTCCATTCGTCTTCCAGATGAGAAAAGACTGGCCTTAAGTTCAAATGTCCCGAATTCGATTATTGACGCGGATTTCTTCGAATTCCCTCAATCTCGCTATAGCTAATGCAACATTAGATGTCATCTGACCGCGCAGAGAGAGAGATAGAGAGAGAAAGAGAGGATGATGGTACTTGGTTTTGAGAATTTGAAGGGCTTGTGCAGGACTGAAACGTTGCGGCAAGAGCTGCCGACTACGGTGGCTGAACTACTTGAGGCCGGACATCAAGAGGGTAACATAACCCCAGAAGAGGAAGACCTCATCATCAGGCTCCATAACCTCCTTGGAAACAGGTAACTTCACAATTTCTTTTCCTTCTCCTCACGAGAGAAGAACAATGCTAAGAGTAAAACAACATGACAGACTAAGATGGACTTGCATGTTCTGATCAGATGTCACAGTCTGGAACGTCTGAGATGAAGCTTTACTGCGTTGAATTCTTCGATGTCCTTGCGTATTCCTTCTTCTCCTTTTTAGAGCTGACGGCCACGTACTGTTTCTTGCAGATGGTCTCTCATAGCTGGAAGACTCCCCGGAAGAACTGACAACGAGATCAAGAACCACTGGAACACCAACCTCAGCAAACGGGTGCAAGCCGCTTCCTGTCGGCCGGACATCCAGGAACACGGCAAGAAACCGCAGAAGAGCAAAGCTGCGAGTGGATCTCCTCCAATGGCTAGCACAATTACTCAGAGTGCTATCCGGACGAAGCCCAGAAGGTGCACCAAGGGCTTACTCCCACCGGCACCATTCTCCACCACAGCTCCGGCCATGGGGATCCCCTTCTACAACAGAAACACACTGGCGACACCGGCCCCTCAAGATGGCGACCCCCTGGACTTTCTCAAGGACTTCGACATGGAAGACCTCATGTCGGACGTCCAGGAGCTCGGCCTCACGGAGGGGTGCATCGGCGGCGGCATCCGGCGGTTCATCAACAGCAACAACGACGACGAGGAGGACCACCTGATGAACGGGGGTGACATGAGCAGCCACACGTCATCTCCCAGACAGCGGCTTTTCCTGTTCGAGGAAGGGGTCCTGGAGGACTGGAGGGACTATATCCAGCACAGCGCAGTGGCAGATATAACAGGTCTCGACTCTTACCAGGAAGCTGCAGGGCTGTGGCAGCTAAGTGAGTGATATATGGAGAAGAATTGCCCGGCGGGGCACAGTATCAGTTAGTGATTTCAGTGAGTGAAGAAGTTGTCAACATGTTAATTTCACGTCATTGTTGGTTTTTTATCAGATGTCACCATCGTTGCCATTGATGGGTCTTTGCTTTACCAAATTGATAAGTGGGCACCATGCATGAACAATAATTGAACAGTCTTACGAGCATAGGCGAAATTAACAGGTGCGAGGAAAGGGGGAGGGTCATCATGTCGAGCAGATTGTGTTTTCGGCCGGGACTGCCTCAAAGAAAGAGCTAGCCTTTCACTTTCAACGTAAGAAATACATGTAGTGTCAGGACGTTAAAGCAACTAGTTTCGAACGATGACATCGACCAGTTAAGTTACTTTCTCATAACGAACGTCCATTTCTCAGCCCCGAAGCTTCAAGTTCGAGCTTATATATGGTGGTAACTCAGAAGAGTTGTACAACTAAAAATGATTTTTTCTGTTCAAATCCTACCCGGCCACAAATTAAATAAGTCGTCTTGAAAGTTTCCGGAGACGAAGGCATGACCTTGAGTCAGTGAAACTTGTGGTAAACACAACCTGCTTACTTCACTCTGTTAATAACACTGCAGCTATGTCGATCGAGAATCGATTGTTTGCGAAAGAAACAGCATAGATTCACAGTCAAACTCACCATGAAAGGACAATTATAGTAAGTTTTGTAAACAAGCGGGTGCCTTTTGCCTTTTCTATATTTTCCTCATTATATGTTTAACCTGGTCATAGATTAACGTCACTCATTCCGATTTGGAGATGGCTGATGGTTAACGAAGCTACTGTTAGATCAGATCATCAAAATGTTTGGTAGAATAAATCATCCAATAATCATTATTAGATTCGAAAATAGATGGTGAAAAAGCGTAAACTATGCCATATATTATTTGACATTAACCTATTTCCAGCTGCTGAAAACACAGGTTATCATCTGCTAGTTAGCTCCAAGACAGGTTTTTTTGGTTAGTTAATGCTTTGTATTAAAAAGGAATTAGAATGTACAATAGTTTTTACTAGTACAGAATTTATGGCGGTGCATCCACGGCCCAAGAAAGAATTGAAAGATCTAGGACATTACAAAAGTATATGAACAATTCTAAGTTTGTCCCGATCTTTTGGAGATCCCCAAGTTCTCTACAGAAGACTTGTTTTCATATATGTGTGCATGTCATCCACTATACGTAGGAGCAAATGGGATGCCGAGATACGATTGTCATCAAAGATCCGAAGACATCGCTCTCACCATATCCACCAAATTAATAGAGGCATGAATAGCTAATTATCTTGTTATTTTTTGTGGAAAGCCTATAGGAAAAGGAAGTTTTAACCTAATAAGCTCAAAGTACATATTTGCTATGCTGCTGACAGGGATTGCAAGCCTGTCGCAAATATGTGACCAGAATATACGCAGAAGACGGGCCTTACACGTACGCCTCGTTTCTGAAGATCATCCGTTGTTGCAAATCTGTTCAAGCACGCTTGCACTAGCAGATTGAAAATTTTTGAACCGTCAATCCTGCCTTTATACCTTGGAACTCGAGGGCGTCTTCTTTGCAAAATGTTCCATGCACTTGAGATTGTCATTTCCCCTTTATTTTCCACATAATTAATGCAGTATTTCCCATGAGGTATGTAACGACCCAAGAATCCGATACTCAGAACCCTCCAAGTACCTGACCTTTGAGCCGCCACCCATGGATCCAAAGATCCGGAAGGTTAGAAATATATCCAGTGAGATATACAACAAGTTACAATAGCTAAACAAAATAAAGAAATACAACAACGGAATAAAATACACACAAAGTCCCAGATAATAATTCAAGTGCAATAAAGAAAGTACTAACCACTGCTAAGGCTGCTGACCACAAGCGGCCAGACGCAGACCGTCCGAACACGAGCACCGGCTCCCTCGAGCTCAAACCTGGAAGGAAGTAAGGGGGGGATGAGCTTCGCGAACGAAGCCCAGTAGGGAACCCAACCCCTCACCGGTTCGACAGCGGAAACAAGAACACACAACTAAACTAGGCAGGAAGAACAGTGCTACTAAGGAAACAGCTAACTACACCAAGCGGAAGGACGGCGGTAACTCAAGCAACAAGATTACTAACTAAGCAGGAGATATAATAAAATAAAACACAACTGAGGAGTACTGAAATAATAAATGGAAAGTACACAGCTCCACAAGTATCGCCACATGGCACAACAGCACACCGTCTCAACCTCGGTAAACGTGCCCCGGCACGCCACACAACTGCACAAACAGACGGTACGCACTAGCCCAACCCAGCACAAGCAGACGGCAAAACCCTCGTCTGAACTAACACACGCTAGCCACAACCCAGCCTCTACTAGTCAGTGGTCAGCTGCGCCCACCGGCGTCTTACCACTCGACCACGAGTCCAGGTCTCCCCTCCCGTCGGAGTGAGACGCGTGGACAAACACAACCACAGGCCGTAGTCTGGCGGACTACGGTTCCACGTCTGTCCTCCCGACACGGCTCCGGAACCGTGTAAGGCGAGGCAATGAGAACGGACTAGCTGGCCCGTACCGCGACACTCAAACTCCGCGGGACCCGACCAACTAAGTGAGCTCAACAAACGACTCAACGCCGCTGTCCAACACCATTTTCCCCTTCGTCCGGAGAAACGCTCGACGGACACACTCGTGGCTCGGAGACCACCCTCAACGGGCCCACGGGACGGGGGTCCCGGGGAACGGTAACAACCCAAAAAGCGCACCGTGCGCTGGGACAAGCCCTCAAGTGCCACAGCATCGGGCGAAGACTAGTAAGGCGCAGTGCTAGGGAGTCAGCACAAGCGTCACAAGCACGAAACGGGAACTCAATGAGGAAACATATCCACTAAAGTACATGATTGACGGTCAACCACGAAAGGCTAAAATTACCACCCGGACAATCGGTCGGCCCTCGGAACTCACCCCACGGGTGCCGGAAACCCCAACACGACTGTTCGGGTCAAACGGTCAAACGGCCCTCAACGGCCCGGTCGGAGCCGACCCAGGCAGGCCCAGCAACTAAGGAACGCGGTGTGACGACTCAAATATATATATATTACTACCCGAGATAGTCGGTCAACCCTCGGAACACCCCCGACGGTGCCGGAAACACTGCACAACTGTCCCCGGTTGGCCGGTCAACATACACTACCGGCCCGATCGGAGCCGACCCGAGTGGGCCGACCACCACGTGCTCGGAAGACAGCCACCACCCCGGTCGACCCGCCGGCACGGCCGGAGCGACGACACACGAAAACGGCGCAAAAACGGCGCGAAACGGAGCTCAAACGCCCACAAACGGGTCTGCCGGCACAATGTGCCGCAGGGGAGCCCCAGACCAGCGCCTGGCGCAGTGCGCCAGGAGCGCGGGCGCAGTGCGCCGCCCAGATCCCAGCCAGATCTGGGCGCACTGCGCCGCCTCCTTCTTCCTCCCGTCAGCTCCTCTGCAACGCAGGGAGGTGAGGGGGAAAGAGGGGGGGGGGGGGGGAGGCCGGCCAGTGCCGGTGCTGGCGCCGGTGGGAGGGGGGTCGCCGAACGGCGCGGCGGCCGCCGGCGGCGCTCCCCTCGCCAGAAACACCTCCGGCCCGGAGGTGTCACGCAGAGAGAGAGAAAGGGAGAGAGAGAGAGACGGGAGCAGGGAGGAAGGGGCGGGGGTTCACGGCAGTGCACGGGGGAGGGGAAGGCCCGGCCGACGCCGGAGAGGGAGGAGGTCCCTACCAACGGGGTAGGAACCGCCGGCGGAGATCCCAAGAGGCGGCGCACTGCTTCACCCCGCGCACGGCGTCCTCCGTGTGCGGGCTCCGGGCGGCGGCGGCGCGGCGAGGCAGCGGCGGCCTCCTCCTCCGGCGAAAGCAGCAGCAGCAGAGCGAAGAGAGAGAGAGAGAGAGAGAGAGAGAGAGAGAGTGTGAGAGAGCCAGAGAGAGCGCGAGAATAGAGGGGCGAGAGAGAGGGAGGTGGTGGCTTGCGGGAGGGGGAGAAGAAGGGAAGGAGGGGGGTTTCCCTTCCGAAAAGGGCCAGCAGGCCCCTTTCGGAGCCCCTGCACACATGGTGCAGGGGGGAAAGGGGGGGACCACTCCCCCTCCCCTCCAAGCCTCACAAGGTATAATTTGAATCTGCATTTATAATTTGAGAAATGTTATGCTCCCGGCCGCGCTGGAGGGGCCGCGCCCCCCCCTGCGCGCCCCGCATGGAGGGCGCGGCCCCCCCCAGCATTTAATGTTTTTTTTTTTAGTTTTTGTGCACTATTTGTGTGTACAAATGATGTATTTGTGAGCACAAATACATCATTTGTGTGCACAAATTGTAAAAAAAAAGCATTAAATGCTGGGGGCCCGCGCCCTCCACGCGGCGCGGGCAGGGAGGCGCGCGGCCCCTCCTCTCACGTTGGACTCCCGGCATGCCGGGAGCCTAGCATTACTCATATAATTTTATGAGTTTGTCTTGGTGCACCAAACATGACACATTTTATATAGTATTATAATAATATCACATGTCATGATTATCTAATTTTAAAGGGTTAGGTGACACACCCACATTGTGGGCTAGCTTAGCATTTCTCTAATTTTATTTTGCAAGAGGAAGACATTCTGCTGTTGTTGGCGTAGGTAATTAAGTTCAACAGCCATTCAAAATAAAATGAGACACTTTAATGTGATGGGCCGGATAGGTGAAGTATCTGCCTGATAGAGTCACCATGAAAGTCATAAATACTGGTTCCTAGCAGCCATGCATGGGTCATCACAAAAATTGAATTTATGACCAATGAGTGGTGTATATGATTGGTCGCTTTAGCCATTGCCGTTGTTTACGAATCCCTTCCAGCTTGCCGGGTGTTAATTAGTTTGTCTCAACAAACCATGTGCAAAGTTTGTCCCATAGCTGAAAGACAGACAGCAACAGCTGTTTGACATGATGTCAATTTCATGATTTAGTCACTTTGGAACTGCCAGAAATGTAACTTGTTTGGAACAAAATTTAATGTATTTGTCTAAATATATTTGGTCCTCTTAGACAGTGACATGACAGTTTATATGACGTCAAATAAGGTGCCACACGGGTTGCCAAGAAAAGGAGGAGAGTGGGCGGCAGTGGCAATTGGTGACCAATGGCAATCGAAGATATCCGCGGCCATCAACGACCAACGATCGACGGCAATCAGCAATTAACGATCGACAACGGCGATCGATGACCGACGACTGGTGAAGACAATCGACATTCGGTGACTGAGCACCAAAATATAATTCTTAAGCTCTAAAATATAATTTTAGATTCAAAAAATTATCCTTTAGATTTAAAGATATTAACTGAGTTTTTAATAGTAATTTGAGATCTAAAATAGTAATTTTTAATCTCGTCGCCGACCGCCGTTTGTTAGCCGGCCGCCACTTGTTATTCTCCCTGTCTACCAACCAAAGAAGATTTATTACACTTGTTGCACTTACTGCATTTCCTTTAATAGATTTTTCTGGATTGTTTCCGATGGTCCGTACGCAATGGTGGTCCCGGGGCAACCAGAAAAAAAGGATTTTATCTAGACTAGTTTTTCATCACCATTCATTAAAATATGTATGATTTTATCCACAGAAATCTGAACAACAGTTATGTACTTATTCCCCTTAGTTTCGAATTCTAAAATGGACATCCTAGAGCTATAATACTAACCACGTACCGTAATTATTCCTCTTAGTTTCGAATTCTAAAATGGACATCCTAGAGCTATAATACTAAATTAATTAACCACGTACCGTCAATAAGTTCTAAATGTCAATTCCAAAAATGATCATATATTGGCACTTTAATTCTTGTGCGGGAGGTTACGACGTTATTAAGATTGAAGGGATGCATGGTACGACACGGCTCCAAGTTTTCTTTGCTATTGGCACAGCCACTGTTGCATCCAATTCGACATTATTAGCTACTCGTGATCATCTTACCAAATTGTTTTATGGGAGAAAAAACGGAACCCTCATTAAACATCAAGTAACAAGAAATACAAAAGTTCAGGAAAATTCTTTTGAATGTTCTATACCTTTTTTTCTCGGTATCAAAAAAAAGTATCCTCTCAACCTATTCTACACTACAAGAAAATCAAGATATGTCAACGGCTTTTAGTCGTTGACAAAAGTGCAAAAATCGTTGACATAAATATATGTCAGCGGTTTGAATCCGTTGACTAAAGATTTGTCGACTTATGTTTGTCAGCGAAAAAAAAATCTGTTGACAAATGTTACGTATGTCAACGGCTTACATCTGCTGACATTTATTACATATGTCAGCGGTTGTAAGCCGTTAACATATAATAAGGTATGTCAACGGCTGGTAGGTGCTGTTAGGATATGTCAGCGGCTGTGTATAGCTGCTGACACATATCGTATATGTCAGCGACTGTGGCTATACACAGCCGTTGACAAATATTTACTTTGAAAAAAATATATAATGATCGAAAAATAGTTTATTAAAAATAGTTGTCTAGTTCCACAAAAATCACAATGTCAAAACATAAAATGAATATAAAACCAATCACAACAACTAAACTGGTTTCTGAAGCTAGGAATATGTTCGGCAGAAATAATGCATTTCACAATATTCCCAACCCATTTATTTGCTTACACTGATCGGCGAATGTACATGCAGTGGAAAGACAGAATGTATATTCGGCCGAAACATCTAGCTTAACATTTTGCTTAGGAAAGAAAATCATCCAAAGATGTGGTAGGAGATAAAAACTGCATCTGATTTGTATTGAATATGCAGACCAATAAACAAAGAAAGAAAAGGTGATGACATGGATGCCAATAACATTGCAATAGATTTATAGTAACCAAAAGATTGGCTGGTGTTTTAATAACATGAGAAATTGAACTTCACCTCAGTTTATGATCTAGAACTAATTTATAAGGATGTCAATCAGGCTTTTCTAGTTCATATTGCCAATTGCTACAAAGCTCCACAACTTTGTTGTCAGTTACTTCTTTAGCAAATCTTTTCCTGCACATGTTCCGAAACATGTTCACATCAAGCTCACCCATTCTTCTATAACTCCAATGTTACTTTGGCCATTCAGTTGCTTTAACCCCTGTATCATGAGAAAGATTTTATGCACAAGTGCTTGAAATAAGATGAAGAAAAGGAAATAGTCTATATTGCTAATATATATGACATCTTAACAACAAGAGAAAAGATGTCATTCTGATAGAAAAGTAATTCATACAGTGATCAGTTCTTTGTGAGCCTCCTGAAGCTCATCATGGCTCTTCCGCTCTTTCACCATAAGGTCTTGATTCAGTTGTTCCATGTCCTCCAGGTCTTCTATCTTCTCTTTTATTCATCACTCAATTTTTTCTCTCCTATGTCCTCTGTACCTTTATGTGTTTCATGATCTCTACCTTCCCTTTCAATTGCTCTATCTCCATTCTAATCTCTGCTTGCATCGAGCTGCTTTTCTAATAGAAGTATTTTTTGAAGGCAGCTTCTTTTTTCTCTCTGCAAATACAATGCAAGTACAGATGCAATTCAATAAATTCTAGAGTAAGTCAAGTCTTCATATCTCCAATCCGCATGCTTAAAAAGAGCAAGTATTAGATAAAAATATTTGCTCTTCAACCAGCCTCATATAATTTCTTTTCTGCCCTAATGTTCCAATAGAAGTGAACTAATTTTTTCAGCATTCTGGGAAAAAAATAGGAACAAACTTGATGTTATTCTACATGAAAAGGCTAAATTGATATCATATAGTCCATATAGATCAACAGACATAACATAATGTATAATGCCACTTCCTAAACTGTGCATATGAATCAAATGTATGGCATCATGATTTGCATACAAATGTTGCCACTACAAGAAATCTTAGTTTTGCCTACGAAAATTGCTTATGGTCTACTATATCCGTAAGCTATTCGTATGGATAGGCATATCTATACTTATGAATTATACCTATCGTAGGGATATCAGACGAATTTTGTTCATGAACTTTTTAGATATATCTATCCCTATGGCGTTGTACTGTAAGCATATAATAAAATCATATGCTTACGGAATGTGTTACCGTAAGAAAATAGTAAGTATAAACATAATCTAAAATTTTTCCTTATAAAAAAATTTCAAAACACCCTCCAAAATTTTTCGCATCGCGGGAACTTATTTCTCTCCAAACTCGAAGGATCTGCCAAACTTTCCAATAGAGAACACCCCAAAACCACACCAGCCCCTACGCCTAGCCGCCCACACTGCGTGATCCCCCTTCTCCCTGGACACCATCCAGCCTCCCACTCCGCCATGGCCTTGCCGTAGCAGTACCAGTTCTTGGTGGCCTTGCAGAACTCCAGGTCGCTCCAGCACGACTCGTCCACCACCGCGTAGGACTGGGTATTTCACAGCACCCCTCGCCTCCTTTACCTACTTGATCCCGAGGGCTTCGAGAGAGAAGAGGAGAGAAAGGGAGAGGAGGAGGCTTCGAGAGAGAGAGAGAGAGGAGAGAGAGAGAGAGAGAGAGAGAGAGAGAAGAGAGAGAGAGAGAGAGAGAGAAGAGAGGAGAGAGAGAGAGAGAGAGAGAGAGAGAGAGAGAGGAGAGAGAGAGAGGGAGAGGAGAGGAGGAAATGGCGTCAAGGTACGAGGTGGAGGTGACGGTGATCTCCGCCAAGAACCTGAAGAACGTGAACTGGAGGCACGACGACCTCCATCCCTACGCTGTCGTCTGGGTGGATCCCTCCGCCAAGTGCTCCACCAAGGTCACCATCGACGGCGACGGCGAGGACCCCGTCTGGGACGAGAAGTTCGTCGTCCCTCTCGGCCATGACCGTTCCCTCGACGACGCCGTCCTTTCCATTGATATCGTCCACGCCCAACGCCGAGAAGGACACCAAGCCCTCGTCGGCTGTCCGCCCCGCCTCCCCCTCCGCGAGATCGTTGGCGAGGTCGGCATCGGCGGCAAAGCCACCCGTACTCTCAAGGTAAAGCACCCCTCCGGTCGCCCCTAGGGCAAGCTCGAGTTCAGTCGCCGTCAAGGAGCCGCCGCCCCGGTACTACGAGCCCCCGCCGCCGGGGACCTGGTCCTACGCTGTGGCAGGATGTGGCAGGATGCTGAGAACCGGATGCTCCTATCTGGCATCCTCCAGAAGAGCGCTGGCCAGGTACGTCTTCCGGTGATCAATTTTGTTTGTTCTTTTCCTTACTACTTCCATTTTTACCAGTGTTTTCTGTTACTTACTTTTCTTTTTCCCACACTGTTGAACATTGGTAGCGTCCCAAGGTGCTCACTCTGGAGGACAAGCTGTTGGGTCTTGGCTGCAAGTAGGTTTTTTTTTTTGTTATAATTTCCTGTCTCAATCCATATTCTGTTTCTTGACATTTGGGTTTGTCTTTTAAGAATTTGTTGTGATTGCAATTTCGAGAGTATTTAAAGTTGTTTCCTGGGAATTCTACTGGCTTCGGTGTTGATGAGCATTTTGGTTAATGCCAGAATAGTAGAATGCCAGAAGCTATGAGCGAAGCGAAAGAGGAATCTGTAAGGGCTTTTATAGAGTTTGTAAAGGCTCCAGACATGTTTCAGGTTTGTCATTGGAACCAGGGGTTCAATGTTTTGAATTGGTCTTTTGAAGTTCAGATATCATGTACTGATCAGTAAGTGAGGATTTAAAAACCATTTTCAGTTCTATTGAAAAGTAGTCTTAATACATAGTAGTGTTGGGAGTGTCCATTATGAAGTTGTCCTCTTTTGCCACTTGACCACTGTTCTTCTATATTTTGTGATGTAGGTTTTTGCTGATTAGGGTCTTCATGGCTCAAAGAATGAAAAATATATTTAGAGGTTTCATTGTGTTGAGTTGTGATCAATAATCCTTTTGCTGATATGATAATGATAATTCCTGGGTTCTAGGCTTGGAGAGTGAAGCTGCAAGTTGCTTTATTGGAGAAGGGTAGAGGGTCATTTTAACAAAGTAAATGGTATTTGACATTTGTGTTGTGTTTATTCTATGATTGGAAGTAAACAGACAAGCATTTTGGAATTCTACTGGCTTCGGTGTTGATGCCCAATGGGTCTCCCATTTATCCAGATGTATTTCTAATTTACAATGCCAAAGCTAAATTGGAAATCCTTTACAGGTTATGGATTTTAGAAAGTCTTGCTGTCTATGGGGTTGGAAAGAATCAAGATAGATTATGTGCAAGTGCAAAAATAGTAGAATGCCTAAAGTCCTATATTAGATTTGCTATATCATTTAACATACCGATTTATATTGTTACTGAACTGCAGTGCCTACCCAAAGCTCCAGTTAATGGCTGAGGAGGGCAAAATTGATATAGGCACAGAGTAACTCATGAATATCTGGTTTGGGTCTAAATATCTTTTTCAACAGATGTGTAATATATGTACAGAAAATGATTGGATGTGTGCAAAAAATCATTTTATGGTTTGCAGGAGTTATAAATTCTCCAGTTTTGTTCTAACAATGGTTTGTATGCAAAAAATATCATTCTTTATACACCTGGGTTGTGTACGGTCGTCCCCTTCACGATGTAGCCCTTCTCAAGAGAAGCTTCACGAGCCATGAGGCAACGAAGCCACCGGCGTCGATGACGGTTATTGCCAACCAGACTCTTTTTATCTGCCCCTTTGCCTTTTTCCTTCTGTTTGATGATGTTGACTGATGATTATTCTTGTAAATTGAATTCATTTGAGTAGTAAACAATTTTACTGTGTGTGCAGTCTGGAGTTTTTTGATGGACATCAATTTGATAAATGGGTTAAAAAGGCAACTACTCCTGCTATTGAATCCAGTCTGAAGTTGTACAATGAGCTTTTGGAATTGTGAAGCATGCTATTGAATCCTGCTATTGATATTCTCGTTTAATACAGGACCAACACACCTGGTTGTGAAGCCCTCGAGGGTTAATTCAAAAGTTCACACCCTAAACTGCTATGTCTTCTGAAGTCAATCATCACCTAGCAGTCCAAGCAAAAGAAGCAAAAGCCACCCATGTTACCATGCCATCAGATGCCCCACTCAACAAGGGAGGTCACTCCATGTAACTGGTGTCTCCTTAACTGACCCACCTCAGCTGGAACAACATCAACTAGTTCCTTTAGAGGTAGTGCGCCAGTTTTTATGAGAACAATTTTTTACTCATTACTTGCTTTCTTCTTTTCTCTGTTGTATTTTATTCTCTGCCATGACTTTGTTTTGTGTATGTAACCCAGTAAGCTAGCTATTATTATGTCCTCTTCAGCTGTTATCATTTTCTCCTTTTTTTTGAAGTGTGTTACTTGATTCACTATTTGTGGCTGATTTATTGGCCAATTCCGGAAAAATTGGGGATTTCATCAATGGTGCTTTTGCTGTATTTCAAGGTACATATTGGCTTGCTTCCATATGTGTACAATTATCTTTTACTTAAAGCTGTTTGTATACTATTTCAACTTGCTTCGTTTTTTCCAGCGTGGAGAATGGATGACACAGTTGCTTTTAGGAACTTCAAAAAGTAATCACTCCCCCATTTCGAAAATGCCTATAATGACTTTAATCAGGCATATCTGATAATGACAAATGTTAATATTTGCAGGTGGGGAAACATAGAATTTCCCCTTCCCTTTGGCAGAGTACTGAGTGCAACAGGAAGCTTTATTCATGGACTGGATGAGAAGGTGTGTAGCTTTTTTGCTCATATCGGAAGCCAGGTTTATAGTATTCACTTAATTTTTTTTAAGTTTCTTGTGAATGTGAGCAATGATGAATGTGAACAGTGCCGATTAATTTGTTCCTTGATCCTTCAGTGAAATTGAGCATGCTGGTTGCAATCTATTTCTTGACATTCCATCTGGAAGCAAATCTGGGTTCAAGGTGAGTTTAGTTTTGCTATTTTTGAGTTGGAAGAATAGTGTCCATTCAACATCGATCCCCTTTTAGAATGAGGATCATGTTATCTTAGTTTTTTAATACCTTCTTGGTAGTAAGACCTGACAGGAAGACCTTACTTGGGTGAAACTTTTGAAAACGTGGGCAGTTTTATTCTAACACATTTATCACAATACCTGCTTATGGTATACCTTTTTTATTACTCCTTTGGTTCTGCATAAATGTAATTGAGTTTTTCAGTGAACTCTATTTATGGAAGTTTAGCATAGACCAACTAGAGTTTGTTTATGGAAGACATATTTATGGAGAGCTTGTGGATATTCCTCTATAGCCAAGAACTTCCCTTCTCCACTAAACTATTTTTATCCTGATCCTTAATAGAAATTCACTGTGCTTTTCTCATATCATGGTACGAATGGGCATATTATCTATTACTCCTTGGGATGTATTCATTAATTGTTTTTCTGAGTTTTTCATGATGGAAATCAAAATTTCCCATGGATCCTTTTACATGACAAATTAATAGCTAATTTATATTTCTTTCTTATTCGTCACTTCGCCATGCATTCAAGCTCCTAAGGCAAAGCTACTATTCTGTCCTCTTCCCACTCTTCTTTCCTTTTGTGTCTATTGTACCAATTGAAATGACAGATTGTGGTGCATGTAATGTCTTCCTTCCTCTTCCTCTCAGATCTACGTATATATTATTAAATACATTTTTTTTGTTTTGCAGCTTTGTGCAGAACAATAATCTTTCTGGTGAGATCCCTAATAGTCTGAGGAGACCCTGTTTGCTTCTTCAATAAGTGGAGTTTGGAATCTCCTTTAATTCTGGGAATGTCTACACCTTTTGCCTCGTATCATAGACTGATTATTTTGTTTCTTCCCTCGTATAGTACCTGACTACACTGAGACAACAGAGTTCATTTTGTGTGCTGATTTTTTTTCCTCTTTTCTTCCATTGTTTGCTCTCCCTTTTGTTTTAACCAATCAGCGACCTCGGTTCATGCATTCATGAAATATTTTTAATTTCGATAACTACTTAGATCTGAATTTCATCATGCCATCCATTCTGATATTCTGTGCCCAAAGTTGCTTCCTTAATTAGCTTCTTTAAACTGAACACTTATTGTTTCTGTAACAAATAGTTGGACTCCCTCAAGGATTCATCTAGTACTTCATCTTTCCCAGCTGTAGAAGTGGACCAGAAGACAAAGGGTATTGAGGACTTAGGAGTTGATGAGATAGCAAAAGAGATCAGGAATGTGAAGAGGCAGAACAATATCACACATGGTCTCCTATCTGTTATGATCATCCTCACAGCCATTTGGCAACTCTCATCTTACTAACAATTAACTTCCTCTTCTAAACAGTATGTGAATGTGAACAATGAAATTTGATGTAATCTTTTATTAACATTATTGTTTGTTAAACGACAATGTTTTTTATATTATTAATGTGTTGTACATTGTGAATGAGTGGGTGTGAATATGTGTGGATCTAAATGTGGATGTGTATGTGTGGTACTAAGTGTGGATGTATGCGTTGATCCAAATGTGATGTATGGATTTAAATGTGGATGTGTACATGTTGATCCAATTGTTTGTGAATGTGGATCTCTAAATGTAGGTGAATGTGGATCCATTTAAATATATTACTTTTTTTTTTTGCTGAAAAAAAATTGCTTATGGTGTATGTGGCCGTAGGGAAATATACTTGCTTATGGTGTACGTGGCCGTAGAGACGTGCTTACGGTTTAAATTGTCGTAGCGATATTCGACATCACTGAGTCTATCCTTACAAAAATATGACTACGGTTAACAT
This sequence comes from Colocasia esculenta, assembly GCA_014218235.1. Lineage (NCBI taxonomy): Eukaryota > Viridiplantae > Streptophyta > Magnoliopsida > Alismatales > Araceae > Colocasia > Colocasia esculenta. The sequence continues at coordinate 32,190,742 of CM024763.1, read as the reverse complement.
CGCCATAGCCAAAAAATTATTCCTTATGGTGTTCTTACGGCTACCAACACCGTCACTATAGCTTTATACTTACGGAGTTTAAAACACCGTAGCCTTAGGCCTTTGCCGTCGGTCTTCTGCCGACGAAACCCAACCGTAGGGTAACACCATAAGCAAAGACTATGCTTACGGTTTTTGGTTATCTACCTACGGTGTTTGGACGTAAGCAAAGCCTGGTTTTCCTGTAGTGTGCAATGTCTTTTGCATACAATTTTGACACAATCCAAAATAAGGGACACTGTTCACATGAATCTTATGCCTTGTGATGACATTAATTCGTATTGACAATTAGTGTATCCACCATTGTATGGAGAAGGTGGCACTAGACCTCCACCTTCCTGGCCTCCTAGACCATCACTGCCATATGCATTTGCAGGGGGGGCCACCATATGTTGGAGGATATGAACCTGGCCCGCCGTAGTTACTCTGGGGCGGCACTCACCATATGTTTAACAAGATGATAGTGGAATCAGATCCAATCGTATTCGACGGAGGCAAGGAAAAGTAAAAAGAGGTGGAGAAAATTTTCTGAGGGGCGTAGGACTCACCGAGAAACCGAAAATCCAACGGCCATGTCATCTTCTTCTTCTCTGCTTCCCCCCGCGCATCGGCCACCACCACAGGGGAGTCCCCCATTAGCAGCACGTCCAACAACCCATCCTCCGCCGCACCCCCGTCATCGAGTCTAGACGGTGGAGACGGGGGCGGTGACAGCTTGGACCACGGCGAAGCAGCACTGGTTGCCCCGGCGATCCTCAGGGGGATCGGGCCGGAGAGCTGGTTGGAGCTGAGGTCCAGCATCTGGAGCGCACCGTAGAAGACGAGCGAGAGGAGCATGGTGGGAGAGAGCAGAGAGGCGGCGTGGTGGGAGAGAGAGAGGAGGGGGCGGAGGGTCTTTTAGATTTTTTTTTAAGGATATGTCGACGGATTCTAAGATCCATTGACATAAGTTACATATGTCAACCGTTATTCAAAGCCATTGACAAATATTCATAATTTGGCAGAAGAAATTCCATTTTTTTCATCAACATATGCCAACGGCGACTGAATAGCCGTTGACATATATAACTTATGTCAACGGATCTTAGAAGCTGTTGACATATGTTAAATTTTTGTAAACGATCATCTGAAGCCGTTGACATATGTTGTGCTTATGTCAACAACCCCGCCATAGCCATTGATATATGTTAATCTTATGTTAACGAGTCTATTAGCCGTTGACATATGTTATTTATGTCAACGACTTAATATAGCTGCTGACATATGTTGATCATATGTCAATGACCTAGAGTAGTCATTGACATATATGTTATATATCAACCGTTTTTTATAGCCGCTGACAAAAGATCGTTGACAAATATTATTTTTCTTATAGTGACATCACTGCAGGGTATTTCGAGTTTGTAAATTACGATTAGCCAGGAGGTCAAGGAGCCCGAGGGGTGTGGGTGTGTGTGCATGTGAGGGAGAGGGGGGGGCATGCATGCATGTAGCAGTAAGTTAACGCTAAATGGCAGTGGAGATCTTCTGCCTTGATGAACGGGCTGGCACTGACCACAATACGATCTGTGGTTGGGTTGGTTGCATGAGTTGCAGTGCCGGCCCTAAGACTGTCTGTTAGAGGCACTACGTACTGTGAAGGGAGGAGCTGTCCTCAAAACTGAAAGGTGCTCTGCTACAGTGGAAAAGAGGATCAATAAGCTCACATGGCCGGCTCCCAGGATGTTTGGCAAAGGAAAGCCCCGGCTGAAGAACCCTGCACGCAAGGACGATAGCAGCAATCTTTTGATGGCCCCAGGATAGCGAGGCTTCTATTACAAAAACAATTGAGGTCGGAAGTTACAAAGCGAACCAATGTCGGAGGTTCCAAATTCGCATGCAGGAGTAGCGCCTTTGCTGGGGGACCCAGCACTGCTGCAAGTGCCTGTGATCCGCCTTTTGAGAGAGAGAGAGGAGAGAGAGAGAGACTGTGTGTGTGTGTGTGTGTGTGTGTGTGAGAGAGAGAGAGAGAGAGAGAGAGAGAGAGAGAGAGGAGAGCAAAGGCAGTGAAAGGGATGCATGGGATTCACGTTGACGACCGGGGAACGGCTCGCTTATGGCAGACAAGCGTCAGAGCAAAAGCGACAGAGGGATCAAAGGGAACACACACAGATCCTGAATGATCAATGCCTAATTACCAATTGTGAAGTAAGTTGAAGGGGTGTGTATGTGGGGAGAGAGAGAGAGAGAGAGATATGCATGCATGGAGCTTTACAGTGCGGGACACAAAGGAACGACGACGTGCATACCAGTCTGTAATTAAGAAGGGAGGAATGCTTGGGAAACCGTGTGGGAGAGACAAAGATGACTGCTGCCTGCTGGAGCTTCACTGTTGCTGCATCCAAAAAGAACGCGGACTGGCAAATATTGTTCTCCCGTAGGAGCAGCAGAATAGTAGGCGAAGAAGGGGAGATGAGCTGTGGGCCTGGAGGTGCAACAGATGCAAGCCGCGCGCGAGCTGTGCAGTGACCTAAAGAAGCGAGGTCCTGCGAGATCAGCTGCCGTGTGGCAAAGTGAGAAGGGACAACGACATTCGTATGCATATATCAACACCCCCAACACCTCCCCCTCTGGGAATTTGGAGTCTTTTAAGGACAACGACATTTGTTCACATACCCCACTATAAAGGCCTGATAGGTAAAACCTTTGTTTAGAATTAAGTCGTTTTTACTGTAATTTTCCAAATTCCAACATAAAAATGTAAATTGAATATTATAATTTCAGGTTGTTATGAAAGTCAATTTTCTTCTAACAAGTTTCTTCTTTTTTTGTGAGTCTTCTAACAATCTCATTTTTTTACTCCAATCTATAAGAATATACAAATTTGAGCTTTTTATTTCAAGTCAAAACATCGTTTCAAAATAACATATATGACGAATCCAAAGGCTACCATATATGATCATCTCCTTAAAATAACTACGCCAAAGTTTCTAAAATCCTAAAGTACTTGTAACTAAAAAAATATTACAAAATAGAACTTAATAATTTTTACCCTCAGAAGATACTTTTCATCCAGTCTCCTCCCAACAACAAAATGCCCAATTAATGTTCTATTCATATATTTAAAAGAAAATTATTTAGAAATCCTTCGTTGTAATAAGGAGGTCCTTATTGTAACATAATTTAATGTATATTATAACAGAGATAATATTTACTGTAATGAGTTACATTTTTATCAAAAAATAAAAATAAATTAAATATCTGTTAAGGACTCTAAATTAATTTACCTTATATTTAATCTTATATTTACGGTATATGCAATATTATATTCAAGTAGACTTAGAAGATCCAAATCCCCCCCCCCCCCCCCCCTCCCACCTCGATCGATCCCCAACCATGATGTGCTTAACCTGATTTGCGAACGGTGAGCGAATTCGCTTCACAGATTGGAAAATGATCAGCTTGCTTTGTACCATTCAAAGTTATTTTTGTATCGTCATAAGTTTCAATTCCTAGTTTAATCATTTGAGAGAAGATATACGATCTTTGAAAGCACGTGGGTGATGTGTCATAATTTTACAAGATAGAAAAGTTTGAATGTAGGATCCCTAGATTTAGGAAGAACAAGAAAATAAGCTAAGAAATATATTATGGCTCTCTCTCTCCTCTCTCTCTCTCTCTCTCTCCTCTCTCTCTCTCTCTCTCTCTCTCTCTCTCCTCTCTCTCTCTCTCCTCTCCTGTCCCAGCTGGCTCATGCTTTTTCTTGTTCAAATGGAAACTCGGTATTACTTTAAAACAGTTCCATTTCTAAACACACTTTTACTCCCCAGGAGGCGTAATAGACCATGCGATATGATATTATTAAATGGATAATAATTGCCTAACATATTTTTCTCCGACGCTGTCACTAATCGACTTGACATGAATAACGCATATCATGACATCAAATGTGCATTGCCTTATATAATTAATAGAATTCCTTTTTCTCTCTTTTCGTTTCCTTGTAGTTGATCGAGTAGAGTACTGCAAATGGGACAATTCCAATTCCCAATATTCACATTTTCTCTGGCTCTGACATCTCCACCCTCTCAAAGTGATATATACTCTCTGAATTCATGAAACAATTCAAAATTTTCTTGAACAATTGCAGGAGATGAGAAATAAAACCCCTACCACCTATCTTTTATGAGATCTAGAGGAAGGTCCCATGGCATTAAACCACGAAGTTTGCTAGCTCTAATCACATTCACCAGCTACTTATACATTTCAGGCTTTCAGCTGTGCTGATGGGCTTCGACCTCTGTGGGGTATAGTGAGTGGAGCTTCTAGAATGGAGCTTCTAGCTCCCCCGTTGCCCAAAAAAAGAGAGAGAGACCCCTGTGGGGTATCATCCCTCTTTCTTCACCTTTGCACGTGTAGAGAGATAAACTTATCATTGAACATGCATCAAAAAAATTCTTTATGTGGAGTTCAGAACGACAGTAGTTAGTGGCCGACGAGCCGACCACCTTGCATGCAAATGCAAGGACAGCTCACTTTCCGTACGCTGTTTTGCTCCATCCTCCTCGCCAGTAGGGTACACAACACCGTAGGCCCCCCTTCCAAGTTGCTAGATCAACTGTGGACAGGGTCGACCACGTTGATGGTGGGGGTGGCCATGGCCCCCCCCCCCACCATTTTGGCTCTCTTCATTTTTTATATTTTTTGTATTAAATTTTTTAAGAAAATTTCAAATTGGTTCCCTTATATTTTACTTTTCTTTAATATTTTTTTACTTCGGCCCCCCTTATGTTTCATCCTGCGTCCGTCCCAGCCTGTTGGACCATGTCACACTGGGTCCCCTTCAATCCTGGACCCGTTCTTGTCAGATTCAAAAATTTTATTTAGTGAAGTCATTTTAAGAATTAATAAGATGCATTCATAAATTTTATTTTTTAGTTCAATGGAGTCATTTTCTTTCAAAAAAAACTTTCAACCAAAACTAGTTTAATGAAAATTTTTAATAAAATTTTGAAAGAAGCTCTCTTGGTGCACACCTCGATTGGGGTGTGCTATAGGGGTTGGAGAGTAATACCTCCTCACCTTCCTCCACCCGACACAGTTGTGTCAGGGTCTCACCACACACTAGCTAGATATGCGGTGAGACATTCTCATTTTGAAATTTTAGTGGGGTCAAGTGACCCCACTAGATAACACACTTGGGGTTATTGCCAAATAAATGTAATTTTTAAAGAATTGTTTGATATTAAAATAGATCGAAGATAAATTAAGAATAATTTTAAAATTTCGAAGATGTCTTTAAAATTTTAAAGATATCATCATTCTATTTCCGATCCATCTCAACATCAAACATGTTCTAAGAGTTATTAAAGCCGACATAGTGGCAGCATCTTGCCTTATCTATTTGTATCATATGATAATCTAAATGGCAGGTATAAATGGGGAAATGATAGTTGAGAAAGGAAAAAGGTTTAAACCGCCACTACAACAATAACGTTCTATAGTTACGGTTAACAGTTACGGTTTTGGTTTCCGTAAGAATAAGTGTATGAGTACTTACGATTTTTTGATAATTTTTTTTATATTATTAATTTTTTAAAAGCCGTAACAAACTGTGAATCTTTCCCTAATAAAAAATTATATATACACCTAATCCGTAACTAAATGGTTAACCCGCCAACCCAGCGTACAAAACTTCTCCACCCCGCCACTAAATTGGAAGAGAAGTTGAAAAGACCTGCTGTCCACAGCGCCTTTTCATCCCCAAAATGCCAGGTCGTGCCTTTTCATCCCCAAAACGCCTTCTGCGAACTCCTTCGCCATTTCGCCTTCACCCGCACAAACAAAACCCCTTCGCCATTTCGCCGTCGGCCGGCCACAGCACGGCCAGCCCCTTCCCGGCGAGGCGGTGACCTGCTGTCCACAGCACGGCCAGTGCCGTCCCTGCTTGGCGTCGCTGCGAGTGACCCTGCTGGCTCCTCTGCGCGGCAGCTCCGGCGGTAAGTGTCCTCTGACCCTCCCTCCCTCCGTCTCTCCCCCCTCCGGCCCTCCCCCACTCCAGCTCCTCCCCTTCTGCGCTCCCCCTCTCCGGCCCTCCCTCCCTCTGTGTGTGTCTCCCTCTCATCCCCCGATTTCCCCCACCTGGCACCTGCGCTCCCGGTTCCCCCCCCCCTCGGCCCCCCTCCCCCTCAGGCCCTCCCTCTCATCCGGCCCTCCCCCCCCCTCCGGCCCTCCCTCCCTCTGTCACTGTGTCTATCTCCCTCTCATTCCCCGATTCCCCCCACCTGCGCTCCCAGCTCACCCCCTCTGGCCCTCCCTGCCTGTCTCTCCCTCTCATCCGACCCTCCTCCTCCGGCCCTCTTCTTTCCGCTTCGCCATAAAAACACCCGCACCCAAACAATCACCACTCTTCCACTCCTACTACATAACAACGCCTTCTCTTCGAATCCCCCTCCTCCGCCTCCTCCTCCCCCCCCCTTCGCGGCGCTGTGCGTCCTCTCTCCCCTGAAACCCTCGCCGCCTCCCCTGGTCGCCATCAAGCGCAGCCACAGGTAGAACACGAGGCCTCTGTACGCATTTGGGTTGTTGGTTCTGGTCCTGTGTGCACACTGGACTTGCGGTTTCTCTCGAGGGGTGTGCATTCGTCTGGTTTGGAGTTTTTTTTTGTGTGTTTGTTCCAATGGTTCCTTGTGGATTGTTGGGTTTGTGCTGGTTTCGCGAAGGGTGGATGGGGATCGTCCCCAAGTTTTGTTCCTCTTTGTGGGAGAGGAAAGGGTCGAATTTTTCACTTAGCATGCATGAGAAACTTGCAATGGCGTGCAACTACCTTTACTGCTGAAAGCTGTTGGAGCTCCATAAGAAGGGTCGGAAACCAAGATCTCAATTTGGGTGAGAGGAGGGTAAATTGGAACCTAGGACATGAGACTGTGAAATTGGCCATGATGGGCATATATTACATCATGGAAACTTTTGTTGCACTTTATTTCTTTAGGATAATTAAATTCCATACCATAATTGCATTGTTTATTCTTTTTTATATCTTTTTGTAATTCATATGAACAATTGGAGCTTAGCTGACAGGAAAGAATATTTAAAAGGTATTATTAATTGCCTGTTACTTTTATGAGATATCTCATCAAATCCCTGTTATGGTATCAGTATGTGTACGAGGTGGCCAAAAACTACAGTACCCTTAAACATAATCAGCTGCACTGTTTTAATAAATATAACTTGTGAATTTAAAAATTACACGTTTTTAACAATTATTTCTTGTGCATCAGGAATAGTGTGACTTATGGTGTTCATATTATCATTACTTTTCTTGTGCTCCAGTCATATGTATACATACTCGTGTTATGATTGGGTTTGGCAAGTGATGGATTTAATCCTTGCTGGAAATGTTTGGATGCAATAGATAACTTTGGTTCAGAAGCTCGCAATGTACGATTGGGTTTGGCAAGTGATGGATTTAATCCTTTTGGAACCATGACCACTAGTTACAGTACTTGGCCTGTGCTCTTAATACCATACAATATACCTCCATGGCTTTGCTTGAAAGCACCAAATATGTTTTTATCTTTGCTTATTCTGGTCCAATGGGTCTGGCAATGATATAGATGTCTACCTACAACCACTTATTGAAAAGTTGCAAATATTATGGCATGGAGTTGAAACATATGATGCATCCAAAAGTGAATTGTTTTGCATGCGTGCTGCATTACTATGGACTATAAATGATTTTCCAGCATATGCTTACTTATTTGGTTGGAGCACAAAAGGTCAACTAGCTTGTCCTACATGTAACAAGGACACATGTTCACAATGGCTAAAGGCAAGTGGAAAATTTTGTTACACTGACATCGTAGATGGTTGAAACAAGGTGATTATTTTTTCTTCATATTAATTTATTTCATTTTTTGTTATTTACATTTTAACAAAACTTTCAAATTGTGTCATGTAGAGGAAATATGATATTCTTGAATGCACAAGAGAGTGGGTGATGAAAGATTTAAACCAAAAATGGAGATCTTGGAAGCAAGAGCTGAGGAACAAATACTTCAATCTTGTTTTAAAAGCAAGTCAACAAAAGATTCCAACTGATTCACGTGTTAATGAAGAACAATGGAAAAGAGTTGTAGTTACTTGGTGTTCCACAAAGTGGAAGGTAATAACTACATTTTATTTAAATCTTTTATTTGTTATTAGATTGTGTATATTTCTCACATTTTAATTTTCTAAAAACATGTGTGAACATTGTATAGAGGTATAGTGAGAGCAACAAAGAAAACAAAAAGACTCATAAAATTTTCCATTGTGCTGGAACTAAAAGCTTTGCTGATATAAATGAGGAAGAGGTACAAATTTCAAATGTTTACACTTATTTGAATGTTTACTAAATCTAATATATATACAATCCCAACTGAATCTTCTTTATTGTTGTAGTACCAAAAAAATGGAGTCAGATTACATTGTGGGACTTATTTATCAAGACTCAGATCAAAAAGGATGGTGTTCCTGTTAATGAAGATTGTGCTACTATGATTGTATGACATTTATAATTCTTTTAATCAATATATTCCTTTATTTTCAATAGTGATAAATATTTGTTGAACAACTGCAGGCGAAGCTTCAAGATCACAAATTACACAACCACACTCCCTTGATGGCTCAATTGCTACAATTGATGATACATATGCACAAGTATTTGGAAAAGATCAGCCAGGACGAATACGTGGAGTTGGCACAGGTCCAACCCCAAAATCTTTGTGGGGTGGTGTATCAACACAAGTGCAATAACAAGAGGAAAAAATTCATCTAACTCAATTTATGAAAGATATGGCAGACAAAATTAGCAAGATTGAGTCTCTTGTGCTTTAGGTAAGAAGATGAATAGCTTTATTTAATTAATAAATAGTCTAAACCCTATGTTATATATGAGACCTAGAATATAATATATATATAATATATATATATATATATTCATTTGGCTCAATAGGGAAAAAAATCTGGAGAGAAACAATATGGTTCATCATCATGTGTTCAGCCATCTCCAAAAGAACAGGTATTAGAACCCAATCAAGTGCAGGTATATTCTCTTCTTTCATATGCATATGTTATCAAAAAGTGTGCAGTTGTTCACTTATCCCTTATTTTTGTAATACTTCACAGGTCCAAGGTAAACGGGTTAAATTGTTAGATTTGGGAGGAGAAGAGGTTGCAAGTGGCATATTGATGAGTGAAGATAAGGAGAAAGTGGTGATGGGAAAGGTTTTAGGAGATGCCTTTTATGAGGTTTCTATTTTCTTGGCAATTAAACCAGATGCACCATTATTTATTAAAGATGTAGAAAGAAAAAAGATCCAAGATGCTGTGGGTAGTCATGTTGTCTGGTTAAAAGATTATGTAAGTCTATATGAATATGTTTTTTGATTTCAACATCAATATGTACATGCTCAAATAACATTTTTTGAACAATTTTTTTCACAGGTTCAAGATGCTTAATAGAGGATGCTTAATGGATTGCTGTCATGAAGCAATGATTTCACATATGTTAATGATATTCAAAATTTAGACAGATTAGTGCATCATTGGTTATATTGTTTACTTTTTTGTGGTGGAAGGATGTAAATTTTGGATTAACAAATTTATATGTTCGGGTCTGTTAAACTATTTTTGTGATTTTGAAGGACAAATGTGATATGTAGTTGAATGGATTGATGAAAAAATGTCATTATATGGCATGAATTCTGTGACAGATATTGGTTCTTTTCTTTTGTGATTGAATGAGTTAGAATGAACACTCTGTTAAACTATTTTTGTGATTTTGAAGAACAAATAATGTGATATGTAGTTGAATGGATTGATGAAAAAATGGCAGAATGAGCACTTTCACAGCTACAGGTGAAAGACAAATGTGATATGTAGTTGAATGGATTGATGAAAAATATGGCAGATGGAGACCGGTTGTATGGTCTTTGAAAGTGATATGTAGTTGAATGCATGTGATCATGATATGTAACTTTCACAGCTACAGGTGTTCGAAATGTGATTGTGAAGGACAAATGTTTCATGAAAAAAATGGCAGATGGAGACCAGTTGTATGGTCTGTGAAAGTGATATGTAACTTTCACAGCTACAGGTGTTCTAAAACCATGTAATGAAGTTTTACTTACGGATGTACACTTACGGTTGTTTGGTCGATGGTATAGATCAAGATATGTAATGAAGTTTTACTTACGGATGTACACTTACGGTTGTTTGGTCGATGGTATAGATCAAGATGTAGTTACGATTTGAAACCGTAAGTAAGCTACAGTAACGGTTGCTGTGCCTACGGTTCACTTACGATTCGTAACCGTAAGACATTCCGTAAGTAAATTATTTTTGTTACGATTTTATGAGCTACACTTACGATTTATTGCCGTAAGTATGGAACAAGTTTGTTGTAGTGCGCCAAAACAAAGTTATTTATCAAACAGTAAGATGCCTCTATAATGAATAATCATCACGCACATGAGATGGAATGAACTCAATATTGAAGCCAAAGAAAAGGAAGTAGGATTTAGTAAGCTTACTTAAAAAGATGTTTTCCAGCAAAGGTGGAGTTCACCACCGATAATCCTCAAACCAAGTTTTGATAACTTTGATGCAAATTTCAGAAAGCATTGAAAGAGCATATCCTAGAAAACAGGATATATAGATACGGAACAAATTGCAGAAAGAAACAGCATCCTATCCAGCAGTTGATGCAAGTGGAGGTGCATGGTGATCCTGTTAGGACTGGAAAGCTGTTGGCACAGAATACATTACAGACTGCTACACAGATCACTAATAAGTAGTTTTCTGGCATTCAATTGTATTAATTTGGTCAATGAGTTAAACTAGCTACAATTGATAACCTGCATGCCACCAAAGTTCTGAAAACCAACTCACTGAGTTCAGAGACGGATCTAGAAATTTTGTTCAGTGGGATCACTTAAATTATTTTTAATATTATATAATTTATATATTATATATAATATAATATAAATAATTTTAAATATATATTTAAAATAAAAAATTTAATAAAAATAAATTCTTGGGACTGGACACCGCCAATTTAGTGGGATCACTCCCATATAAAAACCCCTCAAAACTCACATTTTAAATGATCATTTCTAAATAAAAAAAAAATCAGTGGGGTCACGTGACCCCACTGAGTATGCACTGCGTTCGTCTATGACTGAGTTTCTCTATAACAGGGCATTTAAGGTTAAAAAAAATAGATGTTAAAATATAGATATTAAAAGTGCTACTTCTGCTGCTGATGCCCAATGGTGCAATATATCCCAAAGGATAATTTCCAAGTGGAGTGTCCAAAAACATAAAATGGCATTCCATTACATGTACATGACAATTATTTGAGTGTTTATAATTATTCAGTTTATGAACATCACACTGTCCCATGGATAGAGAACATCAAGTCCCCAAATAAGTTGGGTGTTAATGTATGCATAAATGAGCTAGTATACAAATTGCTGATAACTATTTGAGCAATAAATGAGTATATATCACATTGTGAAAAATCTGTCTGGAGATGTTACTCTTGCACAATATTCGATCAACAAGATGAAGCAAATTAAAATTGAAAAAAAAGATATTGAGAGATGTGAAAAATAAATTTGTAATTGAAATGTTTAAATACTAGAATTGCATAATCTATGTGAACTTTTCAAGATGAAATTTTTTTAAGGACCTTTTTATTTGACACTCTTTAATAGTTATTTTATGAAATTTTAAAAAATATCTTTCTCTTCTATTTGTTCTATTCAATTTAAAAATAATCATAACTATGTATACTAATTATAACATAAAGTTATACAAATCTAAAATTTTCTGTGCATCGCACAAACATAGAATTAGTTTTAGATAAAGGATACTTTTGCTAATGTATTTCAGGCATGATATATTTGTAAGTGGTCGTTTAGCAATAGTTTATATGCAAAAAAGAACTCTTAAAAATAATTATTACTATATATACTAAATATAATATAAATTTATACAAATCTAAAATTTTATTTGCATCTCATGGATATAGAACTAGTACTATATAAAATGAAGACCGGCTCACTTATTTAATTTTAAATATATATGCAGACAAAATATATTATAAGATATACATATTTGAGGTAAGTAATATTTTTTTCTTCTCTTCTTTGCCTTTCTCATAGATCATAGGCACCATCAAAAAAGTGTATAAACCACGCCGATTACAAGACCCACGCCGATTACAAGAACCATCTTAAAATAGTTGAAGAGGTTGACATTTGATAATTATTTTATGAATACAAATTGATAACAACATTTTTCTTTCACGCTGTTGATAATTGCATAATTGTTATGAATAATCGTGCCATTTGATTGACAAATAATTGATAATTTCATAAGTTCTGTTATCATTTCATTACAAGTACGGAAATTGATCAAATCTATGTTGTGTTGTGATTGCAGGATTAATGGGCCAAGAAATGAAGTGTCAAATGGGCCAATAAATTTGATTGGAGCAAGAGAGAATAAAAGAGAGATTCTATTATTTTTTTAAAACACTTTCTTATTTTTAAAATTCTCCTCTCCTATTTTCCAAAAATCTCTCCTTCCTTTCTTCTCTCTCCCCCTTCCTCTCTTTCTCTACTATTTTATAAACCCTCCCTCTCTCTCTCTCACGAGTATTCTTTTTCCTCCTCACTTCTCTTTCTCACTTTCTCTCTCTCTTTCCTCCGCACACACCTTCCTCCTCTTCTTCTTCCCTTCTTTCTCTCTCTCTTCTTCTTCCTCTCCTCCCGTTTTCTCTTCTCGCACAGCAGAAGCAGCGCAGCAGCAGCAGCGCGCAGGGCCCCGCCTGCTGCCCCGCGCCCAGCCCGGCCGCCCGCCCGAGCGCGCCAGGGCCCCGCCTGCGCCCGCGACCCACGCGAGCGCGCCCCACGCTCGCCCCGCGCCCGCCTGGGCCCCGCCCGCGCCCCGCTTGGCCCGAGCCCGCCCGCGCCCCGCTTGGCCCGAGCCCGCCCGCGCCCGCCTGCCGCTGCCCCGCGCCCGCTCGCCTGCGCCCCGGTCGCCTGCCGCTGCCCCGCGCCGCAAGCCCCTCCCCCTTTCACGTTGCATGCATTTGCATGCAACGTGAACGGGCCACGTCGCCCTCTTTCCTCTCTCGTCTCGCGCCTCTCTCTTCTCTCTCTTCTCTCCTATCCCTCTCGTTTCTCTCTCTTCTATCGTCTCTCTCCTCTCTCTTTCGTCTCTCTCCGCTCTCTCTCTTCCCGTCTCTCTCTCTCTCTCTCTCTCTCTCTCTCTCTCTCTCTCTCTCTCTCTCTCTCTCTCTCTCTCTCTCTCTCTCCCTCTCTCTCTCTCTCGTGTTTCTCACTAGGTTATTATTTTTATTTATTTTCTTGATATTGTGTTAGACTCTCACATTCATGTAATAATGTTAGTTATTGTTTGTTAATTTGTTCTCTCTCTTTCTACTCTCTCCTTCTTTTAATGTTTACTTAATTTAGATTCAGTTAGTTTAATTAAATAATTAGTTTATCTTATCTCTCTCTATCTTTCTCTTTAATTTAAAATTTAGTTTATTATCATCACATTATTTTCTTAAATAAAAACTCAAGATTTTCAATTCTAAAATCTAGTTCTCCGTGGATTCGACTCGGCTCTCACCACTTAACTATTGTCAAAATATTTAGTGTAGGCCGAATATTTGAGATTGTTAGTCACGTGTTTAACGACGCATTCGTGGGCTATCAATTTTTGGCGCCGTTGCCGGGGAATTAGATTTTTAGTTTTGATAATCTTGGTGTCTTTTGTATATATTCATGCTAACAATTCTTTTTCTTTTTGTAGATATCAAATAAAAAGTGAAAAATCCTGAAAATTACAAAAATGGAGAATCTGCCAGAAATCTGTCACTGAAAGGCAGATCTGTAAGTAAAAGGGGCTGTTTTGAAAAAAAAATCCGAAAATTGCACCCAAAAAAAAAAAATCAGAAAAAAGGTAAGTGAGGTGAGTTTCCTTCTCTCTCTCACTCTTTCTATTTGTTTTACTTTCCAAAAGAACGAGGGACATGCGTTGGAGGTAAGTACCCCTTAAAACCCTCATGATTGAGTTTCTTTTTTTTAGTTGCCATGTTTAGATAATTCATTAAAAAATAAAAAAAATCAATCACTTGAATCCAATAAAAGATGTCATGTCAAGATTAGAAACCTTCCATCTTTAGGACATGCATCATTTAGATTTCCATCTTTAGGTAATTTCTCTTTTTTGAAAAGTTTCCTTTCTCGTCGAAGACTGCGGGAGGCAAGGTGAGAATCTCAACTTTCTTAAAAGCATGATCATGCATTGCCATGCTTGCATAGAACCCCTTGCTTGATTTTGTGGTGTGCACATCATTTCTAAAATACTTTAAGGGCAGTTTCCTTAACAAGATAAGGTGGGGATTTGATCACCCTTCCTTAGCCCACAAACGACAACTTCCTGCATCTTTTGCATTTCCAAGCCCAATAAAAGAAAGTAGAAACTTGACCTAGGGTTCGCTTTGAGACTTAGGCCCACTTGGGCCCACTATCAAGTTTGGAGACTGGTGTCTAAGGCTAGAGGTTTATTGGCAAACGCCTAAGTGGACAAGTGGTTACTTAATTAGGTCCCTGTGAGAGCAGGGGGAACCTCCCACTTTCCCACCTCTTACCTGGCCGGTTAACGAGTTTGAGAGTGGATTTGAGTTAGGCCTCAGTTGATTAGTGAGAAATTAAATGTTTATGTCCTAGGGAACCATAGGTGTCATAGGATTAATTGTTTGCTAACTTATTTGAAAATACAAAAAAATTAGATATTTCAAAACAACAAAAAAATAATAAAAAAAAAAACAACAAAAAGAGATTTATGTGGGCCAACCCAGCGCATTGTATAGGCCATGGCCCAAACCAATTTTCATCTCTCATTCAACGTGGCCCAGCCTACTTTGAAAATACACATTTCTTGTCAGCCCACTATGAAAGTACATCCCCTGGGGTGGCCCAACTCTCATCTTTTACCCAAGACCAGGCCCACCATACTAATTTGTTCCATAATGGGCCATCTTTCACCCAAGGAGAAACACAATATTTTCAATGGCCCTCCACCTCCACTTCTTACTCAAAAGATGAACAATATGTCCCTCCTACAGAATTGAGTTTGCTTTACCAAGATCCACAAGGGGAAATTCAAGGACCATTTCTTGGTGCCGAAATCATATCATGGTTCGATCAAAATTTTTTTGGCATTGATCTGCCGGTGTGCTTAACAAACGCTCCTGAAGGCACACCCTTCCAACCACTTGGAGAATTAATGCCGCATTTAACACTTAGAGATCAACCTATTCTGGCCCAAGCCCAAAGTCCACCTATCCACAACTTTCAACATTGGGCCCAATGCCAAATTGATATTCATGACAAAAGTCATCATGAGGGACATGCAGATCCACATTCCACTCACACATCTCCCTCGCAATTAGGCCTCTTCGATGATCAATTTGGGCAATTTATGCAAAAATTTCATGATAACCAACAAATCTTTGAGCAAACATTCACCCAACAACAACAAGAATTGGAGCAATCCTTTGTCAAAACTGACCTCCTGATTACTCAACTGATGGAAATCAGAAGGAGGCAAGATAGTCAGTCACCATGCCAACCCATTGACAATCATGCACATCATTATCTTGATTGTGACCAACAATTTGACTCTCAAATTCCATCCACAACTTCTCAGTCTAACATGATTGTGGACACACCCACTTGGAAAATGAGAGATAATATTAATGAGTCAAATCAAGAGGAGATGGGTGCCACTGAAAATCAATCCATTGTCTTAGCCCAACTTGAAACTGACCATCAAGAAGACTCCATCCATAATGTCATATTTGAGGAAAGCTCTAATGAGTTAGTTGAACTCAAGTTGGGGGGAGAGGAGAAAGAATGTCATCTAGATGTTAGGTCCAATTTTGATGTGACTTTGTTTCAAGTGGATGATAGAGAAGATGTGAGTGTGGAGAAAGAGTTGGGTGTAATCATCAATCATTCTTCTTGGGTAAGAGAAGAACTAGAAATTCTGCCTGAAGTCCACATTGATTGGGTCTCTCTTGATTTCGAGAAAAATATGGAACTCCTACCCCTCCCTGACTTTGGTAAAATGGAAGTTGTGGGTGAAAATGGTGAAAATAATAAAGTCCAAATTGAAGTGCTCAACACATATAAAGATCTTAAGTGTACAAATGAATATTTCTCAATTGAAGATATGATCATGAATGCCTCAATTTCTCTATCATTTACTAATCTGCAGGGTACATTTGGACCACTTGACCTACCATGGCCGATGATGCCTTACAAAGCAAGAATTTGGCGTCAATTGATTGGGGGTGTTACGTGAGCTTGTTCCCTCCATGTGTCTGGCTGAAGACATTAAACTTAGCGCTTGTTGGGAGGCAACCCAATATTTTTAGGAAAATTGATTTCTCTTGATTTAGTTTTTATTTTGTGTCTTAGGTGTTTGTTGGCCACTATCCTTTGATGAAGCTAGAGTGCAACCACCCGCATGTGATCATCAGGTTGCATCTCTCCTTTCTTAACTTACATTGGCTTTATTCTATTGTCATTACTTTTATGCCATTGAGGACAATGTCATTTAAGTTGGGGGGAGAGACAAATTGTATTTCAAATTTTTGTCCCTAATATTGTGCTTCATGCTTCATATTTCATGAATTTTTTATACTTCTAGCTTGACTCATATTGTGTACTTGTGAAGGTGGTGAGTTGAAGGGGTGAATTAACTAGTTATGTTTTTAGCATCTTCCTCAGAATACATTTGAAATTTCATCAACACAGTAAAGTATTGTTTTGAGCTATTCAAATGGATGATGAGAGTTTTACCGAACATTTAGGTTGATTGATTGATATTCTATATTCCTATTGATGACCAATCGTGGGGAAAAAGCTACCTGCCTACAAATAAATGTGAAAATGTGTGTACTAGTGAAAAAAAGAGAAAAAAACATGGAAAATGCCCCTGATCTTAGTAACCGGGCCTGTGGCTCCTAAGGTAAGAGTTGAGGCTCGCGTCAAACGGTGAAGGGAAGTGCAGCACCATGTAAATGAAAAGAAAATAAAAAAAAGAGCATGAAAAAAAAAAATTAGGCAGAGTGAAAGCTACCTGTAATTCGATGATCGAATTTAAGGAGTGTAGAGTTGATACCATCCTTGAGTGATAAGTAAAAAGCCCATGCATCCTCTTATTAATGCTCAAACATTATACAAAAAATCATGAAACTTTGTGTGTATCTTGAGGAACTGTCTAATGACATGAACTGACATATTTGCCTTTGACACTCTCGATTGGAACTTGAAACACTTATGACCAAGCATTCTCATTCTTACTTTCTTGTCATGAAGTATGATGTTTTAAACTCTTGTTTGTCCCAATTATTTACTTATGTGCATTGCTAAGGGACTAGCAATGAGTAAGTTGGGGGGTGTGATAATTGCATAATTGTTATGAATAATCGTGCCATTTGATTGACAAATAATTGATAATTTCATAAGTTCTGTTATCATTTCATTACAAGTACGGAAATTGATCAAATCTATGTTGTGTTGTGATTGCAGGATTAATGGGCCAAGAAATGAAGTGTCAAATGGGCCAATAAATTTGATTGGAGCAAGAGAGAATAAAAGAGAGATTCTATTATTTTTTTAAAACACTTTCTTATTTTTAAAATTCTCCTCTCCTATTTTCCAAAAATCTCTCCTTCCTTTCTTCTCTCCCCCTTCCTCTCTTTCTCTACTATTTTATAAACCCTCCCTCTCTCTCTCTCACGAGTATTCTTTTTCCTCCTCACTTCTCTTTCTCACTTTCTCTCTCTCTTTCCTCCGCACACACCTTCCTCCTCTTCTTCTTCCCTTCTTTCTCTCTCTCTTCTTCTTCCTCTCCTCCCGGTTTTCTCTTCTCGCACAGCAGAAGCAGCGCAGCAGCAGCAGCGCGCAGGGCCCCGCCTGCTGCCCCGCGCCCAGCCCGGCCGCCCGCCCGAGCGCGCCAGGGCCCCGCCTGCGCCCGCGACCCACGCGAGCGCGCCCCACGCTCGCCCCGCGCCCGCCTGGGCCCCGCCCGCGCCCCGCTTGGCCCGAGCCCGCCCGCGCCCGCCTGCCGCTGCCCCGCGCCCGCTCGCCTGCGCCCCGGTCGCCTGCCGCTGCCCCGCGCCGCAAGCCCCTCCCCCTTTCACGTTGCATGCATTTGCATGCAACGTGAACGGGCCACGTCGCCCTCTTTCCTCTCGTCTCGCGCCTCTCTCTTCTCTCTCTTCTCTCCTATCCCTCTCGTTTCTCTCTTCTATCGTCTCTCTCTCGCTCTCTCTCTTCCCGTCTCTCTCTACTTCTCCGCTCTCTCTCTCTCTCTCTCTCTCTCTCTCTCTCTCTCTCTCTCTCTCTCTCTCTCTCTCTCTCTCTCTCTCTCTCTCTCTCTCTCTCTCTCTCTCTCTCTCTCTCTCTCTCTCTCTCTCTCTCTCTCTCTCTCTCTCTCTCGTGTTTCTCACTAGGTTATTATTTTTATTTATTTCCTTGATATTGTGTTAGACTCTCACATTCATGTAATAATGTTAGTTATTGTTTGTTAATTTGTTCTCTCTCTTTCTACTCTCTCCTTCTTTTAATGTTTACTTAATTTAGATTCAGTTAGTTTAATTAAATAATTAGTTTATCTTATCTCTCTCTATCTTTCTCTTTAATTTAAAATTTAGTTTATTATCATCACATTATTTCTTAAATAAAAACTCAAGATTTTCAATTCTAAAATCTAGTTCTCCGTGGATTCGACTCGGCTCTCACCACTTAACTATTGTCAAAATATTTAGTGTAGGCCGAATATTTGAGATTGTTAGTCACGTGTTTAACGACGCATTCGTGGGCTATCATGTGACTGACTTTCACACAAGTAACAGGACCATCTCCCCTCATCAAAATTTGCACATCTGTGAGATCCCATCAACACAAGAAATCTAAGAAACCATTATGTCTTTTCCTCCACACAAATCTCCTGGCCCCGATGGTATTGTACCTATGTCTTTCTTCAAAAACATTAGCACATAGTGCAAAAAGAGGTATGTCATTTTGTCCAGGAATTTTTCATAACCGGCATCCTCCCACCTGGGTCAACTACACACTCATCACTCTCGTACCGAAGAACTCTAAAACTTCTAATCCTACTGACTTCCGATCTCTCAATCTCTGCAATACCCTGTACAAAGTCATTACTAAAATTATTGCTAATAAGATTAAACCCCTCTTAAAATATCTCATCTCTCGAAATCAAAGAACCTGGCCGCCAAATCACTGATAGTGTAGTGACCGTCCATGAGCTAGCTCATTCACTCTATGCAGTGCTAAAGAGGAATTTTTGGTACCTTTGGATTGAAACTTGATCTATCTAAGGTATACGATAAATTGGAGTGGATTTTTATAAAAGTTACGCTCAAGAAGCATAGTTTCTCAAATAGGGTGCGATCTCTAATAATGGAGAGGTGGTGGGCCATATTAAAACAACCAGAGATATTTGGCAAGGGTGCCCCATCTCTCCTTACATATTTATCTTATGTGCTGAGAAGGGTTTTGTATGGCAAATCGAATCGGCCCAATTCAACCGAATCGGATCGGATTAGGAGAGATCTGATCCATGATTCGGCTGATCCGATCCGATTCGTATGGGTACATACATATATACCCTTTCTTCCCATTTCTTCTTCATACTTATTTTTGAATATTATTTAAGTAAATGTTAGTATTTATAGTTTCATTTACTTAAGATATTACATATAAATAAAGAAGTAACTCCTATTTAAATTCAATAAAAATATCAAAAAATTTATATATCTTACCAATAAAAAGTCAACTCTCCCATCGAAAAAGAAAATCATGATTTCGATGATTTTAACAAAATGTTAACTTTATAATCTCTCATAATTTAGCCAATCTAGAAGTTTGATAATTCAAATAAACCACATAGAACACTGTCTGCACCCATTTTCTTATGGCCAGTGGGTTGTGAGTGGGCCGGCAGCCCAAGAAAAAAAGCAACAAATGGTCTGCATCAACAAATGTCACTTGAAGTAAAATCATGAGAAAAGGAGGGGTTGTCTTGAGGAGGGGACTTTGCCACCTCAGCCCTCAAAAGTGGGCCTTTAAAAGGCACCACTTTTCCCATGCAAAGGGGGCCATTGGATCAAGAGGCAAGAGAGAGGCAGTAGCAAGAAAAAAGAGAGAGGAAGAAGCTTCCAGGAGGAGCTCTTTCTTGCGCAAAAAGGCAGCAACAGAGGAGAGGAGGAAGGGGTCCGGCTCCCTAGAATTTTTTCTATTTTTCCTCTATCTTGCTCCATCTGTACTCCTCTTCCATGAATGAGATCATCTTTATATTCTTTTTTTATAATGCTTTGAACCTCATGTAGAATTTTCCTTCCCCCTTTCTTTGGACGTTGGATTTGTTACCTTTCACTGTGTGTTTATGGAGGTGTGCCCGACGGTCCAATGAAGGGCATGTGAGATTTCCTCCTTATATGTTTCCATGGTTTTCTCTTTCCTACTTTTAATATTACAGCTGCTGTTTTATGCCTGCTGCATAATTCTTAAGCAGGGAAGACCCTCCCTGCACACTAGATTGGAATGCCTCCATATCCCCATCTCTGGTGCACATACAGGGGTCTACATGGTAGCATGTCTCTAGATCCTCCTTTCTTTTCTTTTACCCATCGGACTAGTTTTAAAGTTTCCTTCTAATGGACAATTGCTACCTCTTAACTGTAGGCAACTGCTCACCTAAACAATAGCCCACCATTGCATATCTGGTGAACTCCTTTACTGATCCCTCACCTTCACCATGTGAGGAGCATTGGTTATTTAATGTGTAAATATTTTTGCACTTGTCTATATGCCTTAAATGCTGCTTTATAAGCCCCAAAAAAAAAGTTTTGTGGAATACTAGTTTTACATCAAAGAGATTACCGAATTTTCTCTTTTTATCCCTTCTGTTGGGTGTTGAAGGTATTGAACGGTGGCCCTGCACAGTGCTTGTGCAGTACCACCGTTCACCCCTCTTCCCCACTTCATGACCATGCGCTTCTCCTCTGTTGGGTGTTGAAGGTCTTGAACGGTGGCCCTGCACAGTGCTTGTGCAGTACCACCGTTCACCTCTCTTCCCCACTTAATGACCATGCGCTTATCCTCTGTTGGGTGTTGAAGGCCTTGAACGGTGGCCCTGCACAGTGCTTGTGGAGTGCCACCGTTCACCCTTCCCCACTCCTGAACTATGTGGTTTCCTTCACTTTTTGGAGGCCACCATTCAAGCCTATTTGTCTGTTTGAAGCCACCGTTCAAGGGTTCTCCCCTCAAATGAAGCTCTGTGTGTGTTCTGCTGAAGCCACCATTCAGGCTTGATCGGTGGCCTTCTGCAGTGCTTGCGCAGTGCTATCGATTCAGTTGCTGCACCATCTTCACAATGTATATGTGATCTGCTGGATATTATAATCACCGATTTGTGAACATATGCTAAGAAGGGGTCAAACATAAAATAATACATTGTCCCGATGTGACGATCTATCGTGTTGCCCCATCTCTCGGTCTCAGCATATATTGGTCCTCTCCTAGGGACGCCTCGAGAACCGGTGTCGTGTGCCGTGTTGTTGTTGCCCTCGACATCAACATCATTGTTGGCACCGTCTCCATCATGGTGGACGGATGTCGCGCAAACCTCCCCAATATGTAAAATAAGCAGAGGTGCTGTCGGATTTTTCCCTCGTGCTTTTGACCGGTGGCCTTGCTTTCACATCCCCCCTTTGCTTGGAATCAGTAGCCTGGTGAGCCAACGACCGTCCCGTATACCATGAGATTTAACACGAGTCTTGTGTTCATCCGCTTTTGCCAATGATTTTCAAACATATTTATGCCGACATGGCCGCAGGGTAACTTATGTTGTGATCCGGCACCATTGGCAAATATTGTGTCGCCACCATTCGGTGAATATTGTCCCATGGGTGTCACCTCGGGTTGATAGGTGGGCGTACTTAGGCGTCACCCCAACATACGGCGGGGTGATTTCCATCAAGTCAGGTCGTATGATATGATCGGATCTCTGCCAATTTAAATTTTATTTCTACAACTGTGATTTCACCGATTTGTATTGTGTGCATGCATGCGTGAATGAATGAGACAAATGAATGCTAACATGGTGTACGTCACTCGATCAACAAAGCAAACATGAGAACAAATAGATGAGATAAATAATAGAAATAACAATAGCAATAATAAATGGACAATAATAATAATAATTGAATAGAAATCACAAGTAATGAAATAATAGGTGAAAACATTAACAGACATTAACATAACAAAAAACAAAAACAAAACAACAAACAGAATAATAATAATAATAATAATAAGAAATGCTAACAACAAAATAAATAATAAATGAAACAAAGACAATAAAAGAAGAATAAAAGAAATGAAAAGAATTATTGGAACCATCGAATGAATTATCGGTGGAATAACAAGAGAAGCGGGGAGCCATCGAACCATCTGCATCAGTTCTTGGCCCCATCATTTTAAACCCATGCACCATAGCTGCCGTTTCAGCCATCCATATATACACAAAATCCCCACCGTGTAACCCATGCATACACTCCCAAGCCCCACCGTTCAAGCACACAACTATGGCCACCGTTCAAGCCTTCAAACAATGGTCACCGTTCAGGCCTTCCCTACACACATACACACACTCCCAAGTCCCACCGTTTCAGATCACTTGAACACATCAACACGTACGTACACACCACCACCGTGCAAACCCATCCCCACACCCATACAAAAATCACACAAAATCCACCACCGTTCAACCCCACGCTGGTTCCATCCCTTTTAGTTTTAATTCCCCCCATCTACGCATACACACATCATACGCCTTCTCCTTTCCAATTTAAATTAAAAAAAAAACAATCAAAAAGAGGGGGACATAGGATAAGACTTATGAAACAATGATTAAAAGGCATTAAAACAAACAAACAACAAAGCTGACAGGAATTCACAAAGAGGAGGAATAAACCAAAATGAACTTATATCAAGTTAAAAAAATTGCAACGCAGTAATTTCAGAAAGGAAATTTCAAATTAAATAATAAAAGTATATGAATGATTGTAGACCCAATGTCACAACATAAAACAAATGCAACAAATAAATAAATTTCAAACTAAAAAAAAATCAAGAGAAATAAATGAAAAGATATTTGAAATCAAATAGAAACCCCACATCAAATCAAATGATCAAAATTAAATTTAATCAAAATACCAATAGATAAAAAGACGATCCTAATTAAAAGACCAATCACAAGGAAGAATGCAAAAGACCAAAAGAAAATAAATCAAATCAACTAACTTTAAAAACCAATTCAACCCCTTTTAATAAACTTGAAATAACATTAAAAAAATGTGTTAAGTGTTATCGTTTGGGTCGTCTCGCGTTAGGCGCAATTAAATTTACATCTTTACGCATGTCTTTTATCAGATGTTTCCATTACAGGCCACGAGACTTTTTATTCTAGTGATTAATCAAGGGTTTTTCCTCTTAGAGGGATGTAATTAACGTCGTTGCGCTTAGGCAACGGCATGATCTTGGTCCCGACCCAATCTCCACTTTCGTTTAGTGAAGTCAAACGGTGCGCGAATAGACCTAAAGTTCTTCGACTCTCGGAGGCAGAACATGTTGTCACTGCGGTGAGTCTACGCTATGTGATTGCAGGTTCATCTCTCGTCATTGTCGCTCAAGTAGCACCCGATGGGACTTGAATTCGCAATGTGCATCCATACACATGAGAACATGATAAAAGAACTTTTAAATTTTAAAAATATTATGATGGAATTAAAATTTTCCATTTCCACAGCATGGCACGCCCAGTGGGACTAAACTTCCCTTCATCTTTTCGCCTGAATAGAAAGCCATATGGCCTTTATACTCAATACTGACTGTCTGTTTGAACTAACTGACAGGTACTAACAGACCGATGGTTGAGGTGCGTTTTGGATCCCTGGTCGTCCAAGACCATACACGATATGGCTATCTCGCCGTGCCAACTCACTTCGAAAGCTTTCCTCCAGTGGTCGAGTTCCCCAACTTCTTGGGGGTTGCTTTCGTGGACGTACTACATCCGAAGGCCGAAGCTGAGACTGAAGAGACTACAAAGGAGCTGAGCTGCCAGGTTCACCATATGAACCACGACAAAGGAAATAGAGGCAACATAACCTAGGGAAGCCGCCAGCGAGCAACGGCGGATAATAAAATCATTTCCCGTAACGCCCGTCTTTCCAACTCTGGAAAGAGCGTGCTAGTGGGGAAGGTGAGAATCAACCTACACAACGGACGCAGCAAAGTCGAAGCGAAACAAGTTATACCGGCAGTGGCTGTAAAGAACTCTTTTCAGGCCCTAACTGGAAAGAAAGTGATGAACAACACCTTTCGGGGCAAGCTGCCCCTAAAACTAGTGAAATTCAAGCAGGTCTGGAGGCCTAAGAAAGTACAGAAGCCCAGGCTGGAAGAACCTGCACTAGAAGAGGAAGCACCAAAAGAGGCAATGAACGTGAAGGGCCCCAGCTATTAAGGGCCACCCAGAGGCTTCAAGACCAGGGTTCGACAGGGACGGGTTATTACCCATCTAGCAAGACCGAAGGGGGGGGGTGAATGGATTGCTAAAATTCTTCTTAGAATAAAACCTGTTAATAAAAATGCTTAACAAAAAACACTAAGATCGATAGTTAGTTTTAGTAAGAGTGAAGACAAACAAGCACACAAACAATCACACAACAACAAGAGATTTTTATCTTGGTTCAGCCCTCCTATCCCAAGGAGTCCTACGTCCAGTCCCCAAGCAACAACTTGAGATTTCACTAACCAAGGGTACTGTCTCCCTTAAGGATCATACACATCCAGCCGCAGCTGGCCTTCTCTTCTAACCTCGAAAAGGAACAAAACACCACCTGATACACAGGTCTTCCTTCCTCACTGAAGGGAAAAACCACCACCTGTCTCCAACAGGTCTTCTCTTTACACACGAAGAGGAATACACACAAAGAATGTGTAGAAATCGAAAGGCCCCCAGACCAAGCTTACAACAGATTGCTTGATCTGAGGCAATGTCTGAGAGACAAATATTTTCAATAAGGAAAATCTCTCAGAACTACAAAAGCTCTCCAAAGAACAATCAAATGGAAAACAAAGAGCATAGAGCTAAAGGTTGGCGGAATGAAATTTAGAAACTCTCTCTTTGCTGATGTTTTCTAGTTCTTGAAAATGTGTATTTGTGTCGTGTTTCTTCATGGAGTCATCAGTCTTCTATATATCTTCTCTTGAAAAACATATCCGTTGAAGTGCCCGTTGAAGTGTCTGTTGTCTCTAAATTTGAAGCACGTTAGACTGCATGGTCTGAGGTGTGGAACAAGTAAGCCTACAGCCATTTAATGCTCTGGAAGACACATACGCAAAGAGTAGATTCATCTAGATATCTTGTACTTCAGGTTATCCAACATTGTAAGATTTTGTACTGGCAAAGACCTGCATGTAATAAATACCAAAGCACAGACAGCTAGACTGTCTCTATGCTGTCAGTCAACATTAGAAATCATGCTATATGAATATACACCAAAATGGAAATGTCATTCTGTCATCCTGAAAAGTGTTTGCAATAAACACACAGGTGTAGAAGGCACAGAGATATGTGACATGCACAGAGGTGTGCAGTTACAATAAATGATACGTGATGTAAGATACAAAGATATACGCGGGAAGACTTAAACTCCACAGTGTTTTGAAAATATATTTAATATAAGGAATGGACATTTTCAAATTTATCTGGAAAGATAGTAACAATGAAAATGTATGATAATTCATTCAAAACATAATCGTTGTGAAGAGAGTTGATGTTATCATGAAATCGATGATATATGCATAAATGAAATTCATGGTGAAATGAAATCGATGTGATTCATGAATATAATGTGAAATCGTTGTGTTGATGAAATCGTTGTTCTACTTGTGAAATTGTTGTATGAGCAAATCGTTCTTCAAGTAGAAGTAAATCGTTGTTTGAGCAAATCATTGTTTAAGTGAAAGTAAATAGTTGTACAAGCAAATCGTTGTATAAGCAAATCGTTGCACAAGTGAATCGTTGTATAAGTGAAAGCAAATCGTTGTACAAGCAAATTGTTGTATAAGTGAAAGCAAATCATTATAGCGATCAAATCATTGTTTCACTTAACAAATCGTTACAGCGACCAAATCGTTGTTTCACTTACCAAATCATTACAGCGACCAAATCGTTGTTTTGCTTAACAAATCGGTACAGTGACCAAATCCTTGTTTCACTTATCGAATCTTTACTTAAGTGACTTATGAAATCGATGTGAGACGGAAATCGTTGTTTTTCTTAACGAATCATTATAGTGATCAAATCGTTGTTTAACTTATGAAATCGATGTGAAACCGAAATCGTTATTTCACTTATGAAATCGATGTTCTATCAAGGAAATCGATGTGTACTTAGAAGAAATACATGCTCTAAACTTTAAATAACAAGTGAGAATAACTTACATATTTTGCTTGCATTATTTCCTGTGGATGAACTTCAGAAAAGATTTGTTAGAAAATATTTGTTAAGGTTTTGTGAATCATCAAAATTATATATGATAAATAAAATTATATATGGGGATGGACTGATCATCAATCTCCTCCTTTTTGGTGATGACAAAACATAACAAATCATATTATGTAATGTGCTGAAATAAACTTAAGTAAATTTTCTAGAGAAATTTATGTATTTCAAAGTGTGGTATTTTCTCCCCCTTTTTGTCATTAAGCAAAAAGAAAGATAAGAATTCAAGAAAATAAGAGAAGAAAGATAAATGAAGTCAATCAATCACTATATTGATCACTGAGGGGGTACAGAAATGTAGAAGGTAGGTGACAAGAGGGAGGCATGGCGAGTAATGATGGGCCAAGCCGTGAGTTCCTACTCTTCAAAATGAATTTGAAAAACACCTCAAGCAATAGTGTAGGAAGGTCCCATAACATGAACCATTCGCTGGATATGAAGTTGCCTTTGAGCTTCTAAGAAATTTGCATATTCATCCTTGCCAAGAGAAATCTTGTATGAACTGGAGGTGCCAAAACTTGCATGCTGTAAAAACTGGTCGATAGAAATTGGATAGAAGATCTGATGCTCCTTTAGTTCCTTTTTCAGACCAACAAAAGCTTTATACCTTTCAACCCAAATAGCAAACGAATCTTGAACAAGATTGATGGAGTTTAGATTCTTCAGCTGAAAGAGTGGGTTTCCCAGAGTTAAACAATGAGCTGTTCAGATTTGCTAGCTGCTGAGTAGATTGGTTGTAGTGCTTCTCCTAATTAGATGGAGAGAGCATCTCACACTCAGACAAGAGGGGAGCAAGCACATCAGATTTGATAGATCCCCTATGGTATTCTCTAAATAGGAATCTGTGGAATGCAAGGGGATGGCCCTTCTGAACTGAGATTCTGCCCATGACTCTAGCAAACCTCTCAAAAATGAGAGGACCTACTTCAGAATCCATGACCAAGGAATGAAGCTTAGGTAGGAACACAATCTCTGGGAGCTGGAGAGTAGCAAAATCCACTTCGATGGAGGTGTTGACTGAATTTTTTGATCTGAATAGAGCTATGGCTCCTCTGAATTGCCCAAGTTGAATCTCTGGCAGATTGTTGAGATATCGATAATCATTGAACATTTGAAAGTGTCTAACCAGTTTGATCTCCTTCTGGATGAAAGGGCCCCAGGAATTCTTATGATGAATGACAAACCACTCACTCAGTGTGAGAGGGTGGTCTCTGGGAGGGAATCTGTCAGATCTAGCAAGTATGAATTTCTTGTATAAGGACTGATGGCCCCAAGCCCACTGATCTTCAGTCTTAGATTCAGCCATGGAAAAAAATTTGGACTGATCAGGTTTAGATAGAGGAGAAAGAGGGAGAACAATTTAGAGGTGGTCTGTGAGGTTGAGGTGAGGGAGGCCACAAACTATGGCAAAAATGAATTTCTGCAGGAATTCAGAATAGATAGATCTCCTTCTATTTTCAACAGAAAGAGAGAACCAAAGGGGTGGAAAACGAGATTCAAAGGAAAGGGCAAGGTCTTTTGTGATTTTCCTCTTTTTAGGGGCAGAACTAGAAGAACCTGTGAATGTGAGAGGAAACTGAGAGGACTGAGTGAAGAATTGCTTCTTCAAACTCATCTTTAATATTCTCAATGACCACACCCTGAACAGGAGCACCCTCAGGAATGAGAGTTATGAATGAGGATGGAGTGGGTGGGTGAAGAGTAGAATAAGAGGTAGGAGGAGGAGGGACAGATGGTCCAGCTGAGGATGGACCGGAGGAGGAACCAGCTCTAAAGAGGAGGCTAGAGGATTCTCAAAAATAGGAGGAGGAGGAATAAAGGTAGAGGAAGTAGGAGAAGAAGAGGAGGTAGTAGGAAATGGTGTAGGTGAGGAGATATGTTTTGGAATGGGCTGTTTGAAGGTGGCAGGAGCTAGAGGTGGAGTGGATGAGGAAGGTGGAGAAGGAGGAGCTGGAGTCTGAAGAGGTGAAGGAACAGAAGGCTCTGGGGGCACAACAGTAGCTTCTACTGGATCTTCAACTCTTACTTGCTCTGCTTCAGATTCCACTGGCCCTGATGGCCCAGACTCTTCCATTACTGGCCCTGCTGGCCTTGATTCTTCCATAACTGGCCCTAGAGGCCCTGACACCTCAACTACATTTGGCCCTGATGGCCTAGCTGCATCTTCAAAAGGCCTTGGTGGCCGGATTTCTGCATCACTTATTGGCCCTGATGGCCCTGAACTGCCCTCTGGCATAGGTGGAGGAGGAGCAGGAATGGGCAATTGTGCCCTCACAAATATAGAAAGATCTTCTAATAACTTCTGCAGGCTGCCCAACTCATTTGTCATTCCTTGGAGCTCAGCTTTAACTGCTCCAATCTTCTTAGCTCTTGTGTTTTGGCTCACAAAAATAGATGAGACTTCAGATTGCAGTGAGCATAATATCTGCCCATGAGCATTTAACCTATCAATCACAGGCTTCATGCTTACCCCTAGCTTCTTCTTCTTGGATCTATAGTGTGTCTTTCTAGTGAGTAATGGAATTTTGGAGGCCACACCCTTGCCTTTGACTGCTACCCTTTTAACAAACTCTACCAATACATCATTATCGGATTCAGAGGTGCTTTCAGTAATGCCTTCTCAATATTGATCAACAGGGACATCTATTGTGGGCTCCCCTTGAACATCTACTTCCTTTTCAGCCACATGCTCCCCCTGAGCTGGAGCATCCTCCATCTGAACATCTTCTATGTGGCTTGGTACCACATCTTCAGAAACCACAGCTTCCTGGTTCACTTCCATATGACCAACTTCAGTAGGAATGATTTGAGGAATTTCTACTTGAATTTCTTTCTGCTCCCCTTGAATATTTGCCACAAATTCCAACACATCTTCAATTACAGAGGCAATAATTGTTGAGGGGGTCTTACTCCAGATGGCTGCCCAACGGGCTCAATATGCTCAAGAGCAATTTCTTCAATTCTACTTCCACTGGCCACTTGCCCTTCTATTCTTACTGCTGCTTCTTCCTCTTCTTAGACTATTGGGATTTCTGCTCTGACTGCTTCTTCCTGGACTGCTTGAACTTTAGGAGCTTCTGCAATAATGGCCTCTCCTTCTGCCATAGAGGTCTTGGTCCACACACTCCCTACTAAAGAAAATCCACTCTTCTTTAAATTTCTGGACTGAATTAGGCTGGCCCATCTTCTCCATCACTTCTCTATTCAAATCAATATTGCAGTGCCTAAAAATTCTTGTCAACAAATGAGCATAAGGGAGGGACACATTTTGATGACCAACTGTCCCCATATAAAATAATTCATTTATTTATATATTAATTTTGATGATTAACAAAACATTACTAATAAATTACTTGAGTCTTGAGGACAGGAAATAAAAGCAAAAAGAAAGTTCAAGACAATCAGGTAAAGTCTCATTTCATGTCTTGTCCAAGTCTTTGTATCAACTTCTTCATACTTCATATAGACTTCTATTGATAATCAGAACGATTTCTTTATAAGTTCATAATAGAGTCATCATAACGATTTCATAAGTATTATGATCAATTTCCGTCTGACCGAAAAACCGTGATGTTTCAAACAAATCGATACCGTAACGATTTCTTAAAGATCTCATAACGATTCTATAAGACATCGCAATGATTTCTTTTGAAAGCGCAACGACTTTCTAACCGTAACGATTTCGTAAGTTCTCGTAACGATTTCTTTAGAACTCATAACGACTTTCTAGCCGTAACGATTTCGTAAGTTCTCGTAACGATTTCTTTAGAACTCACAACGACTTTCTAGCCGTAACGATTTCGTAAGTTCTCGTAACGATTTCTTTAGAACTCAAACGACTTTCTAGCCGTAACAATTTCGTAAGTTCTCGTAACGATTTCTTCAGAACTCATAACGACTTGCTAGCCGTAACGATTTCTTTAGTTCTCGTAACGATTTCTTTGAAACTCGTAACGACTTGGTAGCCGTAACGATTTCTTTAGTTCTCGTAACGATTTCTTTGAAACTCGTAACGACTTGGTAGCCGTAACGATTTCTTTAGTTCTCGTAACGATTTCTTTGAAACTCATAACGACTTGGTAGCCGTAACGATTTCTTTAGTTCTCGTAACGATTTCTTTGAAACTCGTAACGACTTGGTAGCCGTAACGATTTCTTTAGTTCTCGTAATGATTTCTTTGAAACTCGTAACGACTTGGTAGACATAACGATTTCTTTAGTTCTCGTAACGACTTCATAAGTTATCAGAACAATTTCATTAGAACTCGCAACAACTTGCTTGTTGTAACGATTTGCTCTCTATAACGACTTGTTGCGCTCATAACGATTTTCTACGACTCATAACGATTTCATAAATCATACAGTCACCGTTTTCATATATTGATATCTTATTCATCTTAAAGCATTGACCAATGAGCACATCAACCAGTCTCATAACGTTTTCATAAATCATACAGTCACCGTTCTCATTTCATCTCAACCTTCTTTCTCTCCCACTCCTTCTCACACCTCAGCTCCATCATCATTCTCACCTTCTTCACCTCTCACTCAAACCACTCCAGTTCACCCGTCTACATCCTTCAATCCCAAACACCTCTTCTATCCTCCTACTCCTCCTTCCTCTGTCACTTTCATTCCGGAAAAACCTACACTACTTGGTGTCTTTGACACAAATCTGCCGGATGATTTTGAGAGAAATATCCTTATCACCATTCTCTCCACTGCCACTCATATCCACAGGACTGATCCTCCCAGTCCTGCCAAGAAAAAGAGGAAACAATCATCCTCTGTCAGCATCCCCTCCTCACCATTATTTCCTCCTCTTTGGTACTCTCTTACCCTCGAACCTCAGAGAAGATTCCTCTATAAGGAATATGTTCAAAAGTGCATCCTCTCCACCATCTATGGTATTCTTTTCCTCAACCTCTCTGAGCATCTAAACATTGTTCTTCCTCTTACCCAGCTGTCCCACCCTCAAAAATCCAAAATCTTTGAGGGCACTGAGTTCAAGACTGGAGATCAGTGGGCCACTGTCAAGGGCAACAAAGCTCAATACAACAAATATTTGACTGCCAGGGCAGAATCTCTTACCCATCAAGCTCACCCACTCACTCTTTCTGAGTGGTTCATTATTCAGCATAAGAACTCGTGGGGACCCTTCATTTTGAAAGAGATCAGAATTGCCAAGAATTTTCAGTTGTACAGTGATTTTTGCTATTTGAACAAGCTGCCTGAAGTACAGTTCTACCAATTTCATTCAGCCTTAGTGATGCTGAGATCAGAACGTCCAGTAAAGAGCACCTACTTGGACCCAGATCGTGCCAGCTTTGGAAAGAGCACCTACTTCAGATTCATCTTGGACCCAGATCAGTATGAAGAATTCCTGGAAAAGCAACGACAACTTTACATTCAAAGGGCCATTCCATCCATGGGTCCTAATTTTTCAGTTGCTTCTGGAGTTTTCCAACAGATTTTTGAAGACCTTGAGATCAAGGCATGGGCTGTCATCTCACAGCATGCCTCTTTGTTATCTCCTATGTACTATCTTCCTCCCACTTAATACAAGACCTTCTCTCTTCTTTGTCTCATAGACTATCTTTTTGCTTATTGACAAAATGGGGGAGAAAACTAAAGCCATTTTGAAAAATATGTTTATTTTTTGTATGATGTTTAGTATATTTTGTCATCATCAAAAATGGGGAGATTGATGACCAAACTATCCCCATATAAAATAATTCTTTTATTTATATATTAATTTTGATGATTAACAAAACATTACTAATGAATTACTTGAGTCTTGAGGACAGAAATAAAAGCAAAAAGAAAGTTCAAGACAATCAGGTAAAGTCTCATTTCATGTTTGTCCAAGTCTTTGTATCAACTTCTTCATACTTCATATAGACTTCTATTGATAATCAGAACGATTCCTTTATAAGTTCATAATAGAGTCATCATAACGATTTCATAAGTATTATGATCAATTTCCTTCTGACCGAAAAACCGTGATGTTTTAAACAAATCGATACCGTAACGATTTCTTAAAGATCTCATAACGATTCTATAAGACATCGCAACGATTTCTTTTGAAAGCGCAACAACTTTCTAGCCGTAACGATTTCGTAAGTTCTCGTAACGATTTCTTTAGAACTCATAACGACTTTCTAGCCGTAACGATTTCGTAAGTTCTCGTAACGATTTCTTTAGAACTCACAACGACTTTCTAGCCGTAACAATTTCGTAAGTTCTCGTAACGATTTCTTTAGAACTCACAATGACTTTCTAGTCATAACGATTTCGTAAGTTCTCGTAACGATTTCTTCAGAACTCATAACGACTTGCTAGCCGTAACGATTTCTTTAGTTCTCGTAACGATTTCTTTAAAACTCGTAATGACTTGGTAGCCGTAATGATTTCTTTAGTTCTCGTAACGATTTCTTTGAAACTTGCAACGACTTGGTAGCCGTAACGATTTCTTTAGTTCTCGTAACGATTTCTTTGAAACTCGTAACGACTTGGTAGCCGTAACGATTTCTTTAGTTCTCGTAACGATTTCTTTGAAACTCGTAACGACTTGGTAGCTGTAACGATTTCTTTAGTTCTCGTAACGATTTCTTTGAAACTCGTAACGACTTGGTAGCCATAACGATTTCTTTAGTTCTCGTAACGACTTCATAAGTTATCAGAACAATTTCATTAGAACTCGCAACAACTTGCTTGTTGTAACGATTTGCTCTCTATAACGACTTGTTGCGCTCATAAGGATTTGCTATGACTCATAACGATTTCATAAATCATACAGTCACCGTTTTCATATATTGATATCTTATTCATCTTAAAGCATTGACCAGTCAAAGTCCACATAGACATCTCTCTAACGCTTTTGCATTTATGAGATCTGAACATATCTCTGCATGCATGCAGACCATATCATCCTGTATCGTGCCTACTCTGATAACGTCTTTTAGACTTAAGTCTTTTGACATTACTATTTCCATGACTATTGCTACTGACGTTGACTGACATCAGAGACAGCTTATCTTTCTGCTATTTAAGATTGACATCTGTGCAGACCTCTGAACTAGCTTCATGGTACAACGTTAAACAAATAGAAGCCATCAGATATCTTTGAAGATCTCATCTCTTTGCGTGCTCAAGTAATCAAAAGACTGTTGTCAAGAAGCTTCCAAGACTCCAGATGCCATTCAGTCTAACGACTACTCAAAAGAGAGACAACAGACTCTTTAACGTCTAAATTTCAAATCGACGATATATATACAAGTCAGAAGAACAGAAGAAAGATAACGTTCAAGAAAAACATTCAAATTCTTCTGAAGAAAGTTTAGAGCAGAAAACTTCATTCCTCTTAGCTTTTGCTCTTTTGCTCTCTACTAGCTAGTGAAAGATCATTTGAAGAGAGCTTGTGTAGTTCTGATAGTGAGCCTAGATTTAGATTCTTTGCTCTCAGTGCTAGGTCCTTCAGATCATTGCTTGTTGCAGTTTGATCTAGGGGCTTGTCTTTCAAACCTCTCTTTGTGGTGTTCCCTTCGAGTGTGAAGGAAGACCTGGTGGTATCCAGGGTGTTGTTCCCTTCGGGTGTGAAGGAAGACCTGGTGGTATCCAGGGTGTTGTTCCCTTTTGGTGTGAAGGAAGACCTGGTGGTATCCAGGGTGTTGTTCCCTTCGGGTGTGAAGGAAGACCAGCTGAGCTGGGTGTTGTTGTGTCCTTAATGGGGACTGTACCCTTGATTAGTGAAATCTGTGGTATTGCTCAGGGACTGGACGTAGGTCTCCTGTGGAAAGGAGTTCCGAACCAGGATAAAAATCCTACTGTCTTGTGGTTGTATTTTGTGTGATTGATATCTCATTTCCTCTAACTCTAACCTTCATTTAAGTTGTTGTGTAATTTTTTTTAGTAAACAGGTATCAAAGATCAGTTTCTTTAATAACCCATTCACCCCCCCCCCCTCTGGGCTAGCTAGCTGGGCAACACATTTAACTTGATCTTCCTGTCCCATAACATCTCTGCTGCAAATCTCATCCTTTCAATAATTACTTGGGCCATATTTTATCTTGATTTTGAATTGCCCAGAACATCATATCTGAATCACCCTTAGGGCAAGATGAAAAAGTGGCACTCCTGGGCACTAGAATTTGGCATACTATGAAGTGGAGGATTCTATTGAATGCATTCTGTTGATTGATGTCTATCTTTCCATCCTTTAATTTGTATTCTGTTCCGATAAAGCCCAACCCCTTGGCCTAAATATCCACACTGTCTACCCCACTGTGACCGACGGTAGACACTCCAAATAAACTCTCCAGAAGATCATAAGTAATGTGAATAGGAGTACCTTTGACTGAGGAGGATAGGGACCCATCTTCTTCCACCTTCAGGCATGTGTAGAATGCCTTGACTAGATCTGGATAACTTATTTCTGAAACTATAACCATTTTTGTCCATTTCATCCTCTTGATGGCTTCCACGATACTGTGCATCCCATTCTTCTCCAAATCTGTGATGTCTACTACCTTGTTGCCGCATAGCTTGGTCTTTACTGCTGCGAACCTTTCCTGCTACTCCACTGTGAGGAAGACGATGTTGTAACCACCAACGGTGCCAGAGCTCCCAGAAGCGGCCATGGAAATGAACAACGAAAATTTCTGGAGGATTGTGGGAAGGAATGGAACAGAAGCCCCAAAGAAATTTTGGCGGGAATAGAGAAATCCTTTGTGATCACACGGAGAGAGATCTAGAATTGATAGGGTTTATCACTCCAGGCAAGTCGAAAGAGAAGAGAGAGAAATATGAAATCGATATGGCATGGATTTCACGCTATTACGGCAGGACATAAAGGCACTTTTTGAAATGTCAGAGAATTAAATGCGGATAACGACAAACGATGAGAAGATAATGGAAACAATAAAGAATTCATCCCGAAAAGTCATAGCATTTTTAGGATGCAAGCAATAAAGAATTTTCTTGATTTTAGGGGAGAGAGAGAAAAACATTATTCTGAAATTTTATTATTTCAGTTATATATAAATATATCTATTACAAATTGCACATGCCTAATTCCCTTCTAAGAGACATAAATCTCTCTTCAGGTAAGACTTTTGTAAAGATGTCTGCTAACTGATTTAAAGTATCTATAAAAGAAATACTTATATTACCATTAGCCACATGATCTCTAATAAAATGATATCTAACCTCTATGTGTTTCGTTCTGGAGTGCTGGACTGGATTTTTGGTGAGATTTATTGCACTTGTGTTGTCGCACAGCAAAGGGATAGTCTTGATGTGCAATGCATAGTCTTCAAACTGTTGTTTTATCCATAGGAGTTGAGTGCAGCAGCTCCCAGCAGCTACATACTTAGCTTCAGCTGTTGATAGTGTTACTGAATTTTACTTTTTTGAAGATATGAGATCAAGCATCCTGCAAGAAATTGACAACCACCACTGGTGCTCTTTCTATCTACTTTGCATCCAGCATAGTCAGCATCAGAATATCCAACTAAGCTAATTTCACATGATTTTGGATGGTTTATCATGAGTTTTAGGTAAATATCTAAAAATTCGTTTGACAGAAATTAAGTGGGATTCTTTGGGATCAGCCTGATACCTTGCACACATGCATACACTAAATAAAATATCAGGTCTACTAGCTGTTAAGTAAAGTAGTGATCCTATCATACCTCTATAAAGTTTTTGATCAATTTTTTAACCTTCTTTATCACTGTCTAACCTGGTGGATGTGCTCATTGGAGTGGACAGTGGTTTTGCATTGTCAAACCCGAATTTCTTAAATAATTCTTTGGTATATTTTGCTTAACAGATATGTGTACCTTCTTTGCCTTGCTTGATTTGTAGTCTAAGAAAAGAGTTGAGCTCACACATCATGCTCATCTCGAATTCTCCCTGCATGAGCTTTTCAAAGTACTTGCACAAGAATTCATCAGTAGATCCAAATATTATATCATCTACATAAATTTGCTCAAGTAAAATACTTTTGACTTTTGATTTAATAAACAATGTATTATCTACCTGTCCTCTGATAAAACCATGGTTTAATAAAAATGCACTAAGCCTTTCATACCATGCTCTAGGTGCTTGCTTTAAACCATATAATACTTTGTGCAATTTAAAAACAAGATTTGGAAAATCCACATCATCAAAACCATGAGGTTGTTCTGCATAAACTTCCTCTTTTATATATCCATTCAAAAATGCAGATTTTACATCCATTTGAAAAAGTTTTAAATCCAATGCACATGCATAAGCAAGTAACATTCGAATAGCCTCCAGTCTAGCCACTAGTGCATAGGATTCATCAAAATCTATGTCGTCCTCTTGGGAATAGCCTTGAGCAACCAGTCTAGCCTTGTTTCTAGTGATAACACCAGCTTCATCCAATTTGTTCCTAAACACCCATTTGGTGCCAATCACAGGATGATCTGATGGTCTCGGAACAAAGGACCAAACTTGATTTCTCTTGAACTGATTAAGTTCATCTTGCATGGCTAGAATCCAAGATTCATCAGACAGTGCATCATTGACTGTCTTTGGCTCAATTTGAGATACAAATGCTAAATAATCACAAGGGATAACATTACCTCTAGTTCTTACCCCAACCAATGGATCTCCAATGATGTTGTCCTTTGAGTGATCCTTCCTGTATCTCCATTCCTTTGGAAGATCATCATGTGTAATTTCCTTTTGTTGTAGTTCTTCCAAGGGTGGATCTTCATTACTTAGATTGATGTATCTTTCAGCTTCTTAGATACATTTTCTGCATTTTCATCATCATTATCTACTTCCTTTCTTAAGGAAGGGTGAGATTCATCAAAAATAACATGAACAGTTTGTTCAATTAATAAACTATGTTTATTAAACACTCGATAGCCTTTGGGTTTAGAAGCATACCCCATAAAGATTCCTTCATCAGATTTGGAATCCAACTTACCTATATCTCTCTTACCATTATTGTGGATAAAGCATGGACATCCAAACGTTCTGAAGTGGCTGATCTTGGGCTTCCTTTGCTTGTACAGTTCATAAGTAGTTTTCTTCAGAATTGACCTGATCATCACTCTATTTATGATATAGCACGCTGTGTTAATTGCTTTTGCCCAAAATATCTTGGAATATTATATTCTGATAGCATTATTCTGGCCATATCTAATAAGGTTCTATTCTTTCTCTCAGCTACTCCATTTTGTTGAGGTGTCCTTGGTGCTGAGAAGTTGTGCTCAATACCTTGATCATCACAAAATTCTATAAATTTTTCATTTTGGAATTCTCCTCCATGATCTGAGTGAATACTTATTATGCTAAACTTCTTATCCTTTTGAACTAACTTACTGAACTTCACAAAACTCTCGAAGGTATCATCTTTATGCTCTAAGAAAGACACCCATGTAAATCTTGAGTAATCATCTACTATTACAAATCTAAAATTCTTTCCTCCAAGACTTGTAGTTCTCATTGTCCAAACAAATCCATATGAAGTAATTCCAATGGTTTGGAGGTAGTTACCATTGTCTTTGATTTGAAAGAGGATTTTGCATACTTCCCTTTTGCACATGGTTCACATACACCTTCTATTCTTGAGTTGATCTAGGGTAGACCTTCCACTAGATTTCTTTTGATAAGCTTTCTAATTCCATCCAAGCTGCAGTGACCCAATCTCCTATGCCATAATTTAGCAATTTGATCTTTATTTGCTGCAAGACACACATCTTGATCCTTTAATTCTTCTAGATGCAATACATACAAATTCTTTTCTCTGCTGGCTTCGAAGACAGTTGCACCATCCTTCATGATTAGGCATTTAGACTCTTGAAACTTGATTTAATGACCCTTGTCACACAGCTGGCTGATACTTATGAGATTGTGCTTGAGTCTTTTTACACATAAAACGTCTTCTATGAGGGTTCTATCTTGGCTTCCAATTGATCCACAGCTGATCACTGAACCTTTTCCATTATCGCCATAGGTCACTGTTCCTTCTTCATCTTTGATGTACGAAAATAGTCTTCAGTTGCTTGTCATGTGCCTTGAACACCTGTTGTCCAGGTACCACTTGGATGCTCTAAGACTTCCCTGCAATAAATCACTTAAGATTTAGGTACCTAAGTTCTTTTGGGTCCTTGCTGGTTAGTTTCCTCATTTTTCCTTTTAGGAATCCACTTTAAGTGTTTAGTTGTACAAGTTATTTTGGTGTGTCCTAATTTATTACGATGACTACAACATGATAGATTATTTACTATTTTAATTGGTTTGTATTTAATGTTAGATTTATAATCAATATTTTGTTCAGCGACAAATTTTGGAGTTGGATATATTTTAGGATGAATAATTGTTTCTTCATTATCAGGTGGAATATATCATAAACCATGCTTTTTCTTACCCGATCTTCTTGCTCCTTTTAGTATTAGAAATGTTTTACCATTTGTGAATTTTTCAATTGTATTAGATAGATATTCATTGTCTTTTGTTAGTGTGTCAACTTCCCTTTTAAGTTTGATTATGGTTTCCTAGTTTTCCAGGTTAGTAATCTGTTCATTGTTTACTTTTTGATCTTCACATAATAATTCATTTCTTCTTTTAAGTTTAGAGATTTATTTTTCTAGTTGTTTAGTTTTAGATTTTAGATCTGAATTGGTGTTTTCTAAGCATGCATGATTTTTCTTGGTGATTTTTAATAGCTTACATACATCTTTATACTTACTGTATAATTCATTAAATGCGTCTTCTAGACTATCAGAATCAGACTCATTGCATGAAGTAAAATGTAATGGCCCTGGATATCCATACCCAATAAGGGTCCATATCCAGATCCGTCTCCCACGAATGGACTGAAGTCTCGCAAGGGATATCTCACACACGTGTCCAGGAAGAATATAAAAGACAAACCACAACAGTAAGAGACACAAGAAAGTACATGTGCTCATATCTGCATATAACAAATTACAACTGTCCCATTACATTATTACATGTCCAAATTAAGAAGAGTACAACTACCTGGGACATACCCCGAGGGAGCACAAGCTCACACAACTGTACTAACACTACTGCTGGTGGTACAAGTCTATCACGACACCTCCGCAAGCCACACTAACGGTAAACCCTGAAAAGAACTGTAAGGGAGTGAGCCTCAACAAGTCACTGGCTCAGTAGGGGACCACCCAAAACCACACACAACACGGGAGGACCTCAACCCCAACGAGTCTCACTAGCAACACTGGGACCCAAGCCATATCATGCTCACAGCAAAGCATAATTATATCAATTAACACAAATCTTGAAAAGAAGAAGAGACAGCAGAACTAGTACCACACCACTTGTCTACCCAATTACTGTAAAGCCTAGGCCACAAGCCTCACAAGCACACCACCCCAACAGCTAGTCGCCTAAGCTGTAAGCCACACAGGCAAAGCATTGCCTAAGCTACTAGCTTCACTGGCAAGCCTCCAACACACGTGTAACAGGACTGCTAACCAAGAGCTAATCCTTTATACCCTTAAACCACGATGTATCGAATGTCGCACTTAAGTAACAGGATTGGCTACCACGATGCCAATCCATTGCACACTAAACCATATTCGGAAACTTACCCAATAGAAGGGTAAAACACAACAAGTGGAAGGTCTCACCGCATGACCTCCACTTCACTACCTAAAAAGGCTAGTACTCAGTGTACCACGAGAAACCAGTACCCACAAAGGGTACAGGTACCTACCACCACGAGTTACCACCACTGAAATAAAAGCACAACTGTGCCACCACCAGGGCACACCCCACAACCAGTCAAACCACAACCAGTGAGTTTGTGCTCACCAACCACAACGTCAACCGTGCCAACACCGTGGCACACCTCTTCGAGTAAAACCACAACCAACACACGCTACAACCAGTAGCAAAGCACGAGCCAGAAAGTACGACGCCACCACACGGGACAGACTACTGGCTCATGATGCCAGTATCCAACCCGGACAACACAGCACAAGAACTACCTCTCAGCCTCGCAGT
Organism: Colocasia esculenta; assembly: GCA_014218235.1. Lineage (NCBI taxonomy): Eukaryota > Viridiplantae > Streptophyta > Magnoliopsida > Alismatales > Araceae > Colocasia > Colocasia esculenta. Next base: position 32,149,970 of record CM024763.1, on the reverse strand, counting down.
CACGGACGTAAGGTCCAAATACCGCTCCACAACCACAAGTAAAGCCAAAGAACTGTGGAGACCAACCAAACCACCACAACCTACAGGTCACACACCCTGCAGGCCCATGCCTGGCACCTTTAGAGACTCTGGCCCGAACTCTCTAAAGTGAGGCACTGGTAACAGGACTAGCTGAAGCCCAGTACGTCTACTGGTGTCTGTAACCCCCCAGCTACGAGCACACTACAAGCGATCAAACAACAAACTCTCACAAGTCGCTGCCCTCTGTCGTCTTTCCCTCAGCCAGACGTACTACTCAAACACAAGAGTGAGGGTGTCTAGGAAGACGACAAGACCTCGACGGTACCATTGTACCGGGACAAGCCCCGAGCACACACACGTGCCTGGCTCACACAAAACTTGGGGCACCCAACTGAAGAGGCATTCCTGAATAGGCGCCGGACCACCACACTCGGCAATGCACAAACCACAATATATATATACTTACATATTCTTCATTATAAACCACAGTACAAGTGTCAGGAATAGCTTGTCCCCAGTCACCCTGTGATCTACAAGCTACCCACACCAACACATGTAAACCACGATAACCAATCACAAACTGGCCTATCATTGGTCAACACGTGACCTCATTGCCACATACATACAATATACACTATTTATACACCAACTCTTAACCTTACTTACATTATATTACTTAAACCATCTCTATTAATCTATAAAAGACATCACAAAACTGAGGCTAGGTTCACACTGGAACCATCATTGCCCAACACCACAACAGTATGTGCCATGCACACACACACATCACGAAAATAGCGCTCCTGTTACGAAAACCACCCACTAACCATGTGGGCAACACGTTCACGGAGCGCTATGGGTGCCAATGCACCACTCACTAAATCCATACACATCAAACATCGATAATCGGATATCCAAATCACCAAAACCATGCAAAGCAGGACCCTTGGCTGTGATTGCGACAGAGGACAAGGTCGCCTTCTAATTGCAACGCCGCGACATGTCGCGATAAGAAACCCTGTCGCGACGGGTCGGCCTGTCGTGACCTGGTGCGACAGCAGGGTCCGTCGCCTTCTCAGGTAAAAACCCTAATCCGGGAACCCTCTCCATATTTTCCATGCAAACCACCCTAAATGTTGTTTCAACCTGGTTTTCATGCTCATTTCACCTCCTAGGCATGGTATCTACTGTTTTTAAAGCGGTAAACAAACCAACATGTAATCTACGTAACAAATCAAGTTAGAACTCCCTACCTTCACAAAGAACATGCAATCCATGCATGGCATGGTGTTTCCCCCACTCCACCCGACGTCCTCGCGTCGAGAGCGCGTCGAACACCACGCCGAAACGTCGAATCGCCCAGAGAACCTACGGCAGCTCCTCTCCCGGTCGAGCAGAGCTTGTGAAAGCTCTGTTCGGACAACCTTCTTAAAAACCACACAGCGGTTGGGATCGAGACGTACCACCCCGTCGCAACCTTGTCGCGACAGACTAGGGCGTCGCCTTCCCACTCCTGATGTCAGCAGGCCACCCCAGCGTGCGACACGCGGCGCACATGCAGACGTCGACCCAAAATAGAGGCAACCAAAATGCGACCCCCACTACCATCGCGTACAGAACGCGACCTACACCCCCATCGCGTTCACATCCAGTGAACCAACGGGCACTACGAGCTTAACCTGCCGGCCCACTAAGCCCCACACAACGCGCAGAAATCACAACCAAGGCCCAATGTCCCCACATTGGTCATGAGCACCACACCAAAACCAGTAAACGCAGATCCAAACTACCACTAAACAACGATCCATGAAGATCCGAAAAATGCGCTACGTTACATAAAAGATGAGTCAGAAGTTACCTTTTCATCAGTGTTTGCCATGAATGCCATGTTGGCTTTTTCTTCTTCTTCATCACTAGAGCTTGACTCACTGTCTGAGTCACTCTCGTTGTTCCATGCAGCTGCCATGGCTTTCTTTCTATACCTTCTGAACTTCTTTGAGTTGTCCTTCTTCTTAAACTCAGTCTTCTTCAGCTTTGGACAGTCTGCCTTGATGTGTCCAGGCTTCTTACATTCGTAGCATATAGATTCTGACTTCTTAACATCTTTTTCTTCAGGTTTCTTGAAGTCTTTCCCTTTCTTGAAGAACCTTCTCCCCGACTGAAATTTTTTCTTGGCCAGTATGTGCTACAATCCTCTGGACAGAAGAGCTTCTTCATCTTCACTGTCCTCATTACTTCCTTCGTCTTCTGATTCTTCTTCAGAGCTACCTTCTGTAGCTTTTAGTGCGTTACTGTGCTTCTTCCTGCTGGAGGATTCTCCAAGCCTCTCCATGTTTATCTCATAGGCCATTAGTGACCCAATGAGCTTCTCAAGTGACATCCTTTTTAGATCATTGGCTTCTTCTATGGTTGTCACCATTGGAGTCCATGAAGCTGGTAGAGATCTTAGTATCTTTCTCACCATATCTCCGATCTCATAGGTTTTTCCAAGCCCAGCTAATCCATTTGTGATGTCAGTGAATCTGTTGTACATTTGTGTCATGGATTCTCTTGATTGCATTTGAAATTTTTCATATTGGGCTACCAAGATGTCTATCCTTGTTTCTCTTACCTTATCGGTTCCTTCATATGTGATTCTGAGTTTCTCCCACATCTCCATAGCAGATTTACACGCTGAGATCCTGTTGAACTCTTTCTTGCTCAGTGCACAACATAGTATACTCTTGGCTTTGCTGTTTAGGGATATCTTCTTTTTCTCTTCATCTGTTCAATTTTCCCTATTGTTGAGTACCACCAGGTCTTCTTCTTCGACAATGGACCAAAGTTGGAAATCGAGACCTAGGAGAAAGAACTCCATTCGAGTCTTCCAATAGTTGTAGCATTCACCATCAAATAGAGGGGGTCTGTTGACTGACAGACCTTCTGCATACCCTTAAGCTGCCATTTATCTTTGCTCTTCAGACCGTGAGATCTTCTTTCTTGAAGAGACTTGGCTCTGATACCACTTGTTGCCCAGTTAGCAAGCCAAGAGGGGGGGGTGAATGGATTGCTAAAATTCTTCTTAGAATAAAACATGTTAATAAAAATACTTAACAGAAAACACTAAGATCGATAGTTAGTTTTATAAGAGTGAAGACAAACAAGCACACAAACAATCACACAACAACAAGAGATTTTTATCCTGGTTCGGCCCTCCTATCCCAAGGAGTCCTATGTCTAGTCCCCAAGCAACAACTTGGGATTTCACTAACCAAGGGTATTGTCCCCCTTAAGGACCTTACACATCCAGCCGCAGCTGGCCTTCTCTTCTAACCCTGAAGAGGAACAAAACACAACCTGATACACAGGTCTTCCTTCCTCACTGAAGGGAAAAACCACCACCTATCTCCAACAGGTCTTCTCTTCACACACGAAGAGGAATACACACAAAGAATGTGTAGAAATTGAAAGGCCCCTAGACCAAGCTTACAACAAATTGCTTGATCTGAGGCAATGTCTGAGAGACAAATATTTTCAATAAGGAAAATCTCTCAAAACTACAAAAGCTCTCCAAAGAATAATCAAATGGAAAGAGCTAAAGGTTGGAGGAATGAAATTTAGAAGCTCTCTCTTTGCTGATGTTTTCTAGTTCTTGAAAATGTGTATTTGTGTCATGTTTCTTCATGGAGTCATCAATCTTTTATATATCTTCTCTTGAAAAACATATTCGTTGAAGTGCACGTTGAAGTGTCTGTTGTCTCTAATTTTGAAGCACGTTAGACTACATGGTCTGAGGTGTGGAACAGATAAGCCTGCAGCCATTTAATGCTCTAGAAGACACATACGCAAGGAGTAGATTCATCTAGATATCTTGTACTTCAGGTTATCCAACGTTGTAAGATTTTGTACTGGCAAAGACCTGCACGTAATAAATACCAAAGCACAGACAGCTAGACTATCTCTATGCTGTCAGTCAACGTTAGAAATCATGCTATATGAATATACACCAAAATAGAAATGTCATTCTGTCATCCTTGAAAGTGTTTACAATAAACACACAGGTGTAGAAGGCACATAGATATGTGACATGCACAGAGGTGTACAGTTACAATAAATGATACGTGATGTAAGATACAAAGATATACACGGGAAGACTTGAACTCCACAGTGTTTTGAAAATATATTTGAATATAAAGAATGGACATTTTCAAATTTATCTGGAAAGATAGTAACAATGAAAATATATGATAATTCATTCAAAACATAATCGTTGTGAAGAGAGTTGATGTTATCATGAAATCGATGATATATGCATAAATGAAATTCATGGTGAAATGAAATCGATGTGATTCATGAATATAAGGTGAAATCGTTGTTAATGATAATGAAATCATTGTGTTGATGAAATTGTTGTTCTACTTGTGAAATCGTTGTGTGAGCAAATCATTCTTCAAGTAGAAGTAAATCGTTGTTTGAGCAAATCGTTGTTTAAGTGAAAGTAAATCGTTGTACAAGCAAATCGTTGTATAAGCAAATCGTTGTACAAGCGAATCGTTGTATAAGTGAAAGATAATCGTTGTACAAGTAAATCGTTGTATAAGTGAAAGCAAATCATTATAGCGATCAAATCGTTGTTTCACTTAACAAATCGTTACAGCGACCAAATCGTTGTTTCACTTACCGAATCGTTATAGCGACCAAATCGTTGTTTTGCTTAACAAATCGGTACAGCGACCAAAGTGTTGTTTCACTTATCGAATCGTTACTTAAGTGACTTATGAAATCGATGTGAGACAGAAATCGTTGTTTTTCTCAACGAATTGTTACAGTGATCAAATCGTTGTTTAACTTATGAAATCGATGTGAGACCAAAATCGTTATTTCCCTTATGAAATCGATGTTCTATCAAGGAAATCGATGTGTACTTAGAAGAAATGCATGCTCTGAACTTTAAATAACAGGTGAGAATAACTTACAGATTTTACTTGCATTATTTCATGTGGATGAACTTTAGAAAAGATTTGTTAGAAAATATTTGTTAAGGTTTTGTTAATCACCAAAATTATATATAATAAATAAAATTATATATGGGGATGGACTGATCATCAGGGGCATGTGCTTATGCTCGCTTCCACAACAAGAAGGCAGAGCTTCGGAGGTCTGCTTATATCAAACCTGTCCGGGAAAATTCTCCCGCACCTATGCTCTCAACCACCTATGACTGACAGGGGGCAACACAGGTCGTGTACTACCGCATCCCCCATCTCACAAGTGCCCTGTTGCGGTGGGCGAGAATGCAGAGAGCTCTGGAGACACCTCTAGATGAAGCTGAGAGCAGTTCCAATGTTCCGTGTGAACATGTTCATGAGCAGCCTGGGAAAGTCAAACCCCGGGTATCAGTTTTTGAGAGGTTGTCCTTTCCCTCTTAAGCATCCCGAAGGGTCGAGAGAGACCGAAACGGGAGTATCAAAATCTTTTCATGTCACATGGCCGGTGTATGGGCCAATTCGAGACTCTACCCACTAGGAATGAGGAAATCATTGAACTGGCAGAAAGACCTGGTGTTGTTACCAGAAGAAGAGCGGCAGCAGTAGCCTTAGCAGCCGCGTATGGGAACCCTGATGCACCTGCAATGCAGATGACGACAGTTACCGCCAATGTGATCACCATGCAGGGCAGTGGGGGCAGCAATGAGATCCCCCCTCCACCACCTGAAGTGACAGGGGGCACAGTACAAGAGACCCCTGCTATTACACACCTGGACCCGGCCGTCTTAGAGTTGCTGCTGCGACATCAAGCTGAAATTGAAGCGCTCAAGTGGAAAATAAAAGGCAAAGAAACTGAAGGGCACACAACATGGGATGTTGAGGGCTCAGGAGAAACCCCTCAAGGGACCTCAGGGTCAGTGGGGATTTCAGCACAGCGCGCCATTGCACAGCCAGTAAATGAACAGCCCTAACAGTCGCATGTGGCTACAGTTCAGCAGCAACATCCATAGACTCAATATCAACTCCTGCAGCCGCAGTTCTTCCAACAGCAACAACAGTAGTATCAGCCACAACAAGACCAACTCTTACAGCAGCAGCAGTCACTACCTGCTCAGGTCCCTGAGCATCAGGTGGAAAATCAGATGCCACCATCGTTGCCGCCGGTGGCCATCATAAACACCCCCAGTAATCAGTCGGCCCACTTCTATCCTCAGCAAGTGGACCCCGCCACCATCAACAAATTGATGGTGGAACAAATGATTAAGATGAAGCTCTCCAAATGGGGTGATGGAGAACATGTTCCTTTTGATGTGTATAGGGTACCCTATCCTCCACATCACGCTATGAAAAAGCTACCATCAGGGATTACTAAGCCTCTAAAGTTTGACAAATTCAACGGGCAAGGATCCTCAAAAGAGCATATAGCCTACTACATCAATGTGATGGGCGACCTGGCCACTGATGAGTCCTACCTACTGAAGTTCTTCGGCTCCTCCTTGACGGGCCTAGCATTTGAATGGTACTCTGGCCTGCCAACAGGGTCTGTATTGGACTGGGCAGACATGCAAAAGAAATTCAAAGAAAGGTTCTACATTGTAGAAAGGGAGGTTACAGCTGCCGAACTCTATGCAACAAAACAAAGAGTCAATGAATCAGCCCTGGATTATATCCAACGGTGGAGGAACCTTAGTATGAGATGCAAGTGCCCTCCTCACCAAGAAGATGCGGTGCAAATTTGCAAATAGAACCTGAAGAGAGAATTATTGGAAAGAATGATCGGGATGGAAATTCGGTCATTCGACAGGCTGAACAATATGGTAGCAGAAATTGAAACTTTCATGGCAAGATATTCTAACAATACATTCATGGAACAAAAGGACAAGCCAGCCAATAAAAAGTTCACTGGAAAGGAGGTGAATAGTGTCGATCTAAAGACCTTTGAACGACAGAGGGATGGGGGCAAAGCTATGGCTGGGTTTTCCAACACCAAGTCTAATACTCCAAGGAGGAATAGGCTTCTCCAAGACAAAGTTAAGAAGCCATACTCTTTCCCCAAGGAGAAAACAAAAACATTGTTCGAATGGGCCACTCATTACAATAGAATTACATTTCCAACACCCAAAAGACCTGAGGAATCGGGAAAGAGCGATGATCCTCTATTCTGTTCGTACCACCAAGTCTTGGGACATAGCATAAAGGATTGTTATGTGTTCAAAGACATCATGGAGTCTTTGATCAAGAAGGGAGGGGGGGGGGGGGCTGCAGATGGGTGAATATAAAGTGAATCCACCTCAACCACACAAAGCCCCTGTCCGGAAGCCAACTGTTAATATGGTATCACTATACCAACAACTGTCAGAAGAAATTTCTGAAACTAGTACGTAAATGAGTTATGAACATTACATTCTGACCCCTGCTAGAAATCAAGAGAGTGGGAAGAAGGTGCCTCAGAAGGGAATGAGGGAGCCATCCAAATAGCCTACTCCACACATGCACGTTCGAGGGATGATACCTCAACCATCCACTACAAAAAAAATGAACTATAACTTCGCGTAATAACTGTAGGTATATGCCCAAAATCCGAAGGTAAAACCCTTTACCTACGGAAAATGCTACGGTTTGAATCCGACACGCATGCATGCGTGACTAAAGCCTATACCCACAGAAAAATAATCGTAGTTATATATCAGATTATTCATACGAATATTAACCGTAGGTAAAGATTCATATAAAGCATAGGTAAAATTCCCAAAAAACATAGGTATTGCCATCTATACTGATGGTTTTGTAACCGTAGTAATACCTTTTTGAGATGATGATAAATAAATGTAAGTGTAAATGCCATCTATACTAATGGTTTTATAACCGTAGTAATACCATTTTTTGAGATGATGATAAATAAGTGTAGGAATAAATATTGCAATATATATACCTATGGTTTTACAGTATTGTTTGTAATAATGTTTAGTCATGAATATTAAAAAGGTGTAATCAACAACCGGTCCATTTCTTGACCGGTTACTTATTTTTAAGTCCTTTGACCAATTGGGTTTAACATCCGGTCCATTTCTTCTAAATACTTATTTTTAGGTCCAAAAGACCTTCCACCGTCAGTTAACTGACAGTGGAAGGCAGTGACCGACGTCACCCCCACCCTACTCTTGGGCACCTCATAGCTCTTGCTTTTAGGGATGATGCCGACGACCACGGCGTCGCCCCCGAAGTCGCAGGACCCGTCCTTGTCGATCTTCGCCATGCCCTGCATTGCCCAGTCTCCAGCCGCGTCTCCCACCTCGCCCTCGTCGCCCCCGCCGGCCGCGGCACCGCCACCCTCCTCCACCCCACCGCCGGTCTCTTCTCCCCTACCTGTTTCAAGTCTTCGATCCAGTGGCCACCCCACCTCTAGTGGCGTCTCCTCCCCCCGTGGCCACCCCTCCTCCCGTGGTGTCTCCTCCCCCCCTGGCGATGCGGAGGACGTTCTCGACGCGGTAGCTGGACACGGTGATCAAGTTGAAGGTGAGGAGGAAGATGACCACCCCGTAGTCGTAGTTCTTCCTGATGTAGGGGAAGAACCTTAGGTACGTCGCTATAAATCCTGATCACCAGAGAAAACACACACACACACACACCCAGAGTTAAACCATGCATTGCTGAACCTTAATTTCCAGGTGGATCTTTGTATGAAACCGAGAGGAAGCCGAACCCAGATGTGAAAGAAAAGAAAGAACCTATCAGGAAGACTGCAGCTCCTATGAACACAGCGCGGAAGACATGCCCGGACTTCTCGGCTATGAACTCGATGAAGAACGTGAGCGAGCCGGCGCCGACGGTGCCCAGCCCTCTGTTAAGCCCCTTGCACAGAGTAGCGCCTGTCGAGAACCCACAACAATTAAGAACATTAAACAGAGAACTTAATCAGCTCAAACATTAATGTAGCCACAGTTGGTGCGGAGTCGAGACGAAAGAGAGAAGCAGAAATTTTTATGGGATTTGAATGCACAGAAACCTGCTATGAACTCGAGCACCACGACCACCGTCATGACCGCCCACATCGCATTCTGCCCGACCCCCTTGAACAGCGGCTCCAGCAGGTAGAGGAAGGACACCAGCGTCAGCGCCATCCCCACCTTCAGCGTATGCATAAGCCTCCGGGGGTCCTCCGCGCCCACTATCCATATCTTGTGGCACACCACGCATGGCAGCCTCCGGGCCTTCCCCACGATGTCCCTAACGGATCGAGCTCCCACGCGATGGCGGTCAGCTTCGGCTTGCTGGTTTTGGCCGGAGGGGTTTCCCTCCTCATCTAGAGATCGCAGTGGAGTGCCTCTCGGTTCCAGGCGAGGTGGCTGGGGTTGTCGTCCGGCCCCCTCCGATGGTTCCGAGCTGTGTGAGGAGGCTGCACGCACGAGCTCCCTCAGGTCGTCGTCGCCTCCGCTACTGCTGCTGCCGCCGCAAACGGAGCTCTCACGGAAGATAGACATAAGGGGGTTAAAAAATGGAAATTAGGTTATTGGATCTAAAAATAATTTTTCTAGTCAATGGACCTAAAAATAAATAGGAGGTCAACAAATAGACCTAAAATCAAAAAACCCTATTAAAAATTGTAGGTGTTGATTTTATTTTATTTTACAAATATAAATTAAATACCTGTCCATATTTGATATAAACATGTAGAATGTATTCTACAAGCATGCATACTATACACATGCACATATAAGATACAGATACATCCACATAACTAAAATAAATTTCAAATCCATATCCACTCATCTACATCACATAAGCAAAACAACATTTAAATCTATAATATTCGCATTCACATCCATAACATTCACATGTCCACTCAAATATCCACATAAATATCCACTCTTATATTAATAAAGAGATTGAACTTAATCAAAGACATGGAGAAAGAATAGACATGACCAAAAGAGTTGTAATTATGATCTACTAGAGGGAGAAGGCGATCCCAGACCGCCACAACCACGGGCCATCCTCTGCCGATGCACCAGAACTGGAGGGAGAAGGCAAACCCTGATGCCACAGGCGCCTGTAATCCACACCATCCACATTAATAAGGCAGATGTACTATCTGAGTAATATATGTGAATGTTAACAACACAAAATCATTTCTCAATTACCTTAAGAATCCATTGCCCAACATAAGCATAATTAACAACACAAAACATTAATTCTCTGGTTCTCTACCATTTCAAACCCCCCAAACTGCAAGGATTTCTACTAATGCCCCACAACATGCATGCCTTTGCGAGCCATATAAGAAAGGAATATAAGAAAAGAAGTGGTTATCCATGGTCCTTCAAGATGACCAAGATGCAAATGAAAATTTGAATAGTGCTTTGGTAGATGTTTACCCATGTTACATACAGATACTGAAGTTGCTGCAAGCTGGAAAATGAATATGACTTAGCCAACGGTATGTACAAAATGCTAAATTTTACTCTATTTTCATGAAAAACAACATATGCTAAATGTCTGAAACTGTCATAAATCCCACATCGGGAAAGATGGTACCTATGAAAAACTCACCAACCAAAAAAAAGTGATTGTATGTATATATAATGGTATACATATATGTGTATATGTACATACATAATACATACATACATAGATACATGGATACATACATATACATATCCATAAGATTGAGAAGTTTAATATTTTTACCTTATGGCACTAAAAAGTTTCATTTCTGCCAATATACCTAGGAATCTGAGTGACATCATCTGAAGATAGAACCAAAAAGTTTCATTTTTACCACAGAGTTTATTCAGCAGAAAAGTACTTAATCAGTCTTAGACTAGCTTGTGCAGCATTATATACTCATTCTACATGCTGTACTAGAACTCTGCATTCACTAATTTGATATCAATGCCAGCCAGCTGGATATATCAATTATTGTTTATTCCAAATCATAGTATCATCCATGTGACAAACTGGGCCAAATGCCTACCGACTTGACATACTCATTTGCAAAGACTTGTAAAGCATGAAGAGAAAAATCTAAACTATAAGTTAGAATAATGGTAACCAGAACTACACATGCAAGAAAATCATTTCTCATTCCCAACTTGATCAAGCCTTTTCATGTCACAGGGGTTATCTAGCAAAAGCAAACATAAAAAAGAGACATAGTAGTCCCAGAATTATGTACAGTTTCTTGGAATCTAACACTGTTGAACCCCACCAGAATTTACTAGACCTGGAGATCATTCTGGTCCATTATCAAAATAAGTAAAATAGAATTTGGTCACTTGGTCACTCATAAGTGTCTACATAAACTGAAGGAAGGGTATTGGTGATGCAATGCATTCAAATACGGGGTATTTTTATGAGGTGAAGATCTCAAGAGTAAATATGATATTTCCATGTATTGCAGAGATTTATCTATATTTATCTCAATTATATTTCTCCATTACATGATTTTATTTCTTTTCCTTAGCCTTCACTTATAAAGATTTTGTACCAGTATAACCCTTTGGCCTCAGTGTCTGTTGACTATCTCTATTTTATGATATAATCCATATATTTTTTCTTCAATTCTTACATGTGAACATTCTCTTATCTTGTCTTAAGAAAGAAGCCTCCGCCTAGGATCAGAATAGGCATTTATCAAGAAACGAAAATTCCTATGCACATATCTTATATGTCCATTTTAAAATTTTTTTTATTTTACTTGCAAATTTTCAATATTCCATGTTGTCGATCCATTAAAGTCTCCTGTGAGAATCCACGTCCTAGATGCACCACCCTAGTTTCCCTTTATTCTCCCAAGATGTCCAGGGCAATTCTCATTTAAAGTCTTACACACATTAGATCAATGAAAAACATAAATGATCACACTAATGTCTTTGGGCATTCAGAAATCTCACATACATCTGTGGACTAAACTAAATTTATCAAACCATAAAATATGACGACATTTATGTCTCTAACCTCTACAACCCAATCTGGATAATAGTCAAAATATGATAATGCCTAGCAGACAGGTATCAATCATGAAAGATGTAAACATGAATTCTTCACACCTGTCCATGAGATTAAGATAAAGCTGCATAAAGTTCTGAATAACCCAGTAAAACTAAGGAGTTTTTTTATTTTGCTAGCTAACAACTAACCTTTTTCTTCTTGCTTCTTCCTTTTCTCTTTTGGAGTATATGTACCTTCTTCTTTTGCAATACAGGCTGACTTTGTCTTGGCATATTGTGATGATCAGTCTGTCTCCATGCAATTTTAATTAATTACATATTTATTTTGGTGATTAACAAAACCCTATCAAAATTTCTAACATATTTTTCATAAGTCTTAAGTATAGAAAATATACCAAGGTCAAACAAGCCAATATTGGTAAGTATCATATTTCTGAAGCATTAATTATTTCAAGATTATATTTCTCTAAGTCCACATCGACTTCTGTTAAAAGTCACAACGATTTCCTTCATGTATATCGATTTTAATAGAGCTATAACGATTTGTTCATCGCAACGATTTCTTTAGTCATCGTAACGATTTGCTCATCGCAACGATTTCCTCGTAACGATTTGCTCATCGTAACGATTTCTTTAGTCATCATAATGATTTGCTCATCGCAACGATTTTTTTAGTCATCATAACGATTTGCTCATCGCAACGATTTCTTTAGTCATCGTAACGATTTGATCATCGCAGTGATTTCTTTAGAGCTCATAACGATTTTCTTTGCGCAACGATTTCTTTAGAGCTCATAACAATTTGCTTTGCGCAACAATTTCTTTAGAGCTTATAACGATTTGCTTCGTGCAACGATTTCTTTAGAGCTCATAACAATTCGTTTTCTATAACGATTTCTTCAGTATTCATAACGATTCCTTTAATGAATACAACGATTCATTTTCTATAACGATTTCTTCAGTATTCATAACGATTCCTTTAGTGAATGCAACGATTTGCTCTCTATAATGATTTCTTCAGTAAACACTTTGATCATAACGATTTCATAAGTCATATAGGCAACGACTTTATGGTTTATATCGACTTGATATTTATCTTATTTCTGAAAGCGTTGAATAGTCAAAGTCTTCTGTTATCTGTCTGACTGTTGTGCATTTAATGAAGACAGAATGCATCTCTGCATACATGCAGATGAGATCTTTCCATTATCGTGCATACTCTGCTAACATCTTTTTAATATAGCAAAATGGAATTACTATTCTTTGTGAATATTCACATCAACATTTACTGACAACAAGAGACAGCCTAGCTGTCTACTGTTCTAGCATTTAATATGTGCAGGGTCCTAAAGATATTTTGTTATACAATGTCGGACCATATAGACGCCAGAAGATTCTATCTCTTTGCGTACTCAAATGGATAAAAGTCTGTTGACTAGAAGCTTCCAAGTCTCAATCAGTCTAACGTCTATGAAACAAAGAGACAACGGTTACTTTAACGACTACATTTCAAATTGGAGATATAAATTCAAGATAGCATCTCCAGTAGAAACACCCGGAGAAAGTGACTTACCATTGAATACTACAAGCATTGCAGATCTTTTGAAAGAATCCGAGAGCCAAGAATTCAATTCTAGTGTGTCTTTAGCTCTTTGCTCTCTCTGCTTTAATAGAAATCCTAAGAGAGTCAGTTTAGTTCTGAGAGAGTGTCTTGTTTAGATTACTTGCTCTCAGTGCTAGTAGCTTCAGATCTTGACTTGTCAAAGCTTGATCTAGGGGCTTGAATTCCTGTTTATTCCTTTTGTGATGTAGTTCCCTTATGTTGTAAAGGAAGACCTGGTGGGGAGCTAGGGTGTTGTGTTCCCTTCTGTTGTGAAGGAAGACCTGGTGAGGGATCCAGGGTGTTGTAGTTCCCTTCTTGTGAAGGAAGACCGGCTGAGCTGGGTGTTGTATTATCCGTAGGGGGACTGTACCCTAGTTAGTGGAATCCTGAGTTGTTGCTCAGGGACTGGACGTAGGACTCCTAGGAGAGGAGGTCTGAACCAGGATAATTCCTTGTGTTGTGTGATTGCTTATTGTGTATTTGTCTTTTATACTAACCTTCTCTAACCTTCATCGAAGAACATCTTTGTATGAATGTTTTAAGTACAGGTACTAATTAAATAAATTTTTAAAAGACCCATTCACCCCCCCCCCCACCTCTGGGCTTGTCAACTGGGCAACAAGTGGTATCAGAGCGAGTCTCTTCGACAAAGAAGAAAGATTCAACGATCTGAAGAGTAAAGATCCATGGCAGCCCAAGGTAACATTGAAGGTCAGTCTGTCAACCGACCCCCTCTCTTTGATGGTGAGGATTATGCTTATTGGAAGACCAGAATGGAGTACTTTCTCCAAGGTCACGACTATCAGATATGGTCAATAGTAGAAGAAGGTGATCTCCTGGTCACAAATGAGAAAGCTCAGCGGACAGATGATGATAGGAAAAAGATCTCCTTGAACTGTAAGGCTATGAGTATTCTGTGCTGTGCACTAAGCAAAAAGGAATTCAACAGAGTTTCAGCCTGCAAATCCGCAATGGATATGTGGGAAAAGCTTAGAATTACCTATGAAGGCACAGACAAGGTGAAGGAGACAAGAATTAATATTCTTGTTACTTAATATGAAAGATTTCAGATGCAATCAGGTGAGTCCATAACTCAAATGTTCAGTCGATTCACAGATATTACAAATGGATTGGCAGGACTTGGGAAAACCTATGAGATTGGAGACATGGTGAGGAAAATTCTTAGATCCTTACCATCCTCGTGGACCCCAAAGGTCACAGCTATTGAGGAAGCTAATGATCTGAAAAGGATGTCTTTGGAAAAGCTCATTGGGTCCCTTATGGCCCATGAGATCAATATAGAAAGGCTAGGAGAGTCCTCAAGTAGAAAGAAGCACTCCAATGCTTTAAAAGCTGAAGAAGACTCATTAGAAGCAAGCTCAGATGAAAATGAAAGTATTGAGGACAGTGAAAATGAAGAAGCAATGCTATCAAGAAGACTGCAGCGGATTTTAGCCAAGAAAAAGAAATTTCAATCTGGCAGAAGATTCTTTAAGAAAAACAAAGAGTTTAAGAAGTCAGAAGGAAAGGATCTGAAGAAAGGAGAACCAATATGCTATGAGTGCAAGAAACCTGGACATATCAAAGCTGAATGTCCAAAGCTCAAGAAGCCTGAATTCTGAAAAAGAGAGAGTTCCAAGAAATTCATGAAATATAAGAAAAAGGCAATGGCAGCCGCTTGGGAAAACAGCAGCAACTCAGACAGTGAGTCAAGCTCGAGCAGTGATAAAGAAGAAGCCAACCTGACGTTCATGGCAAATATAGATGATAAGGTAACATCTGACTTCTCCTTTGATTCCTGCAATAATTCTGATTCGGATAATTTAGAGGAAGCATTCAATGAACTATACAATAAATATAGAGAAGTAACCAAACTATTAAAAGTAAGTAAGAAAAATAATGCTTGTCTAGAAAACACAAACTCGGATCTAAAATCAGAAAATGAACAGCTAAAAAAATAGTTAACTGAACTTAAAAGAAGAAATGACTTATTATGTGAAGATCTAAAGGTTAAGAATGAACAAATAATTAAATTTGAAAAACAAGCAAGCTCGGATGAACTAAAAACAGAAATAAACTCATTAATAGAAGAAAATATACAGCTATCTAGCACATTAGAAAAATTCACTAATGGTAAAAACTCCCTAATATTAAAAGGTGCCAGTAGATCAGGAAAGAAGAAAAATGGATTAGGATATACACCCCCAATAATGAAGAAACAATAGTTTATCCTAAAATATATCCAACACCAAAATTTGTACCTGAACAAGACATTGCATACAAAGCAGATTTCAAATATATAGAAAAAGTAATCAAATTGTCCTGCTGCAGTCACTGTAACAAATTAGGACATATTATAACTACATGTCCAACTAAACATAAGAAATGGATAATAAAAAGGGAAACCAGTGATACTAACCAATCAGGACCCAAAAGAACTTGGGTACCTAAAACTTAATGTTTTCATTTCAGGGTAACTCTCGAGCATCCAAATGGTATCTGGACAGTGGGTGCTCAAGGCACATGTCAGGTAATCGAAAGCTATTCTCTCATCTTCAAAATGAAGAAGGAACTGTTACATATGGAGATAACGGAAAAGGAATAGTGATAGGCAGTGGTTCTGTGAACAACAAAGGAAAGACAGTTATTGAAGATGTATTGTTTGTCAAAGGGCTAAAACATAATCTTATTAGCATCAGCCAGCTTTGTGACAGAGGTCATTAGATCCAGTTTCAAGAGTCAAAGTGCAGCATATTAAAGGATGGAGCAGTAATTTTCGAGGCAAATAGAGAAAAGAACTTATATGTGCTATATCTTGAAGAACTCAAGGATCAAAATGTCTGTTTAGCAGCAAATAAAGATCAATCAACTGAATTGTGACACAGAAGACTGGGTCATTGTAGTCTGGATGACATGAACAAGCTTATAAAGAGAGGTCTTGTGGAAGGTCTGCCAAAGGTCAGCACTAAAATGAATGGCATCTGCAGACCTTGTGCAAAAGGGAAGCACACCAAGAGTTCCTTCAAGTCAAAGACTAAGGTAACTACCTCTAAACCCTTAGAACTCCTTCACATGGATTTATTTGGGCCAATGAGAACCACTAGTCTAGGAGGAAAGAATTTCGGGTTTGTTATTGTCGATGACTACTCCAAATACACATGGGTGTCATTCCTAAAACATAAAGATGATATATTTGAAAGCTTTATCAGTTTTAGCAAGAAGGTTCAGAAAGACAAGGAATTCAGTATTATTAGTATTCGATCAGATCATGGAGGTGAATTTCAGAATGAGAAATTTGCAAAGTTCTGTGAAAACGAAGGGATTGAACACAATTTCTCAGCACCAAGGACACCACAGCAAAATGGAGTTGCTGAGAGGAAGAATAGAACTTTATTGGATATGGCTAGGACAATGTTGTCAGAATATAACTTACCAAGGTATTTTTGGGCTGAAGCAGTAAACACAGCAAGCTACATCATTAATAGAGTAATGATCATACCAATATTGAAGAAAATCGCTTATGAGTTGTTCAAAGGGAAGAAACCAAAGATCAGTCACTTCAGAACTTTTGGATGTCCATGCTTCATCCACAACAACGGCAAAAGAGACATTGGTAAGTTGGATGCCAAATCAGATGAAGGCATCTTCATAGGGTATGCTTCTAAACCCAAAGGTTATAGAATATTTAACAAACGTACCTTATTGATTGAACAGTCTGTGCATATTATTTTTGATGAGACTAATTACACTACAAAAAGAAGCATATTTGTTAGCGGTTGGGAGCCGCAGCCAAATGTCTAGAAAACACGGACATATGGTTATGTTCGCGCCTCTCCAGGCGCTGCCAAAGCCGCTGCCAAAAACCCCGCGGACATAACTTATGTCAGCGCGTTAAATGTAGCTGCTGCCATATAATTATTTATCCGCGGCTAACGAGGCCGCGGCCATAAAACCACTATTGGCAGCGGTCAGAGCCACCGCTGCCAATAATTGTTATGGCCGCGGCTTGTAGTCGCGGCCATATATTTTACTATTATCAGCGGTTTCAGGGCCGCGGCCATATGTCTTATTTTGTCAGCATGTAATAGCCGCTGACATATGTTGTTTTGGCAGCGGTTATTCAGCCGCTAACATATTATCAGAAAAGAAAAAAAAATTATTTAAATACATACAACACTCTATATTCACATGTGAACTACCTGAATCATTCAACAAATACATATATTATCATTGAGCCACCACCCAGGCTCGCTGGATCATTCAATCACACATAATTGAGCCACCACCCAGGCTCGCTGGATCATTCAATCACACATAATTGAGCCACCACCCAGGCTCGCTGGATCATTCAATCACACGCATATAATATAATGTGTACAAATTGTTATACAAATATCCAGAACAATAGAAAATATGAATGTGTAATAAAACAAGAGGAAATCAAGAGATAGGAACATCATGATCTAAAAAATCATCTGCCGCCTCATCTGTCTCGATCTCGCTCTCGCTCTGAACTGGAGGAGGTACTGGAGGAGGCTAGGTACGTGCCTGTGACGCCTGTATCTGGGAGAGGAGTACGCTCATCTCGTCCACCTTTGAGGCTACACTCTGCAATCGAGAAATCTGTTGTTGCATTTCATTCATCTTATCTGTCTGTGCTTTCAATTTGGCTTCTTGTACTTTTAATTGTTCTTGCATTTGCTTTTCTCGCTCTGAATAGGCAGACGGTCCTGTAGATGTAGATCCATACCATGTCCTCAATGTCTCTCCACTCCCTGCGCAGCGAACACGCCCAGGTCGATCTTTTCCCATGACTGAAATGAAGGCATCTTCGGAGTCTGGCTCTCGACATCAATGTCAGACGGAGCAATCATTTCACTCATAGCCTCCTACAACAAAAGGTAGAGAAAAAAATATTAATTATACAACTATTGTAATGAAAACATATTCACATAAAATAAATAGAAATAAAGTTTCTTACATATCGTCTCCTGCTCTCCTCATCTACCCAACTCTCAGTGCCGTCAAGTAAATTTTTACATCGACCCATCTTGAATACCTCAAGTCGATGCGGAGTACGTCCATGCATTAGAGACTGTTTAAATTAAAGACATATAAGTAAGTAATGAATAAAAGGGATAACATAATTCATAAAGCATAACTCACAAAATCACTCATCAACTGATAATGAGAAGTCCTGCCCCGTCTATATGACATAGATTGAGTGGCACGATGTTGCTTATTTCGATCAGCAATCCTCTAAAAAGACAAGAATAGACAGTTATTGTTCCATTTATAGAAACAAAATAATCATAAACAATTATATTCTAAGCATTTTAAAATATTACCCTCTCATCCCCAGTAGTCCACAACTCACACATTGTTTGCCAATCAGAGGGGTCAACACCTGCTGGGACGGATGCAATCGCATCATCTAAAGGCTTCCCATTAAAATACTGACATGAAAAATAAAATTTTTGTCAATATATAAACAAGTATATAAAATAAAGTACATATGAAATGAAATAGTATATTAACTTACTCTTTTTTTTTGCTTGCTACGCCAGCTGCGATGCATGGTGCTCATGTGAGCAAGCATCTCCCTATCTGTTTGGTCTGTGCGATCCCACTGGTATGTCAACTGCAAAACAAAGTCACTGAATTATAACAAAAGCATATGCATATATATTATTCAATTTAAATAATAATTACCTGCAGATCTCTGAATATAAACTCCTTAGTCGCAGCAGGCAGCTTCGCAAAGTCTTTTTGCCAAATCTTACAATATACCTTTGATACAACGCCCATGCGACTAGTAAAGTGATCTGCAGTAGGGCCGACGCCATAGCCTGGACAAGGGAGACATTCCATTGTTGTCCATCAGGGCATCTCCTCTCCGTAACTCCCCTAGTCGGCCCTCGACGGCCATGACCCCTCCCCCAAGGTCGTGCAGATGGACCTGTTGAAATACAAACATTAAACATCATTAGAGAATATCTATTAAACAATGAATATAAAAGTTACATGAAATTAAAATATGAACCTGCTACAGAAGATGCAGATGCCGCCGAAGAGTCCTGAGGGCTGGAAGAGGGAGGTATCTGCTGTAGAGTGAGAGTAGAGGAAGTTGTTGAGAGGTGGGAGCGGGAGGGAGCCCCTGAAATGTGGGAGGGGGAGGCATCGCCTGAGAGGTGGGAGGGAGAGGGACCGATAGAGTCCAAAGTCTCCGTGGGCGTGAGCCATGACGAGAAGAGCGCTCACCAGTAGAAGCCATCTGTTATAAAAAATTATTAGTAAATATGTAAACATAAAAAGTTAAAAAAATTATTTGAAGCATGCACAATATAAATACTAATGTAAGCATGCACATATTTTATATGGCACCTGTTTGCGACGTCTCTTCTTCAGGCTACCTTGTTGCGTATTTTCTTTGTACCTAGGAGCATTACATGCTGGACATCGATCCCTATGTTCATGTTCATTTCGAAACAAGACACAATCATTCTGACAAGCATCTATCTTCTCATGACCTAACCCCAAATCTTTCATAGTCTTCTTCAATTCATACCATGTTCGAGGTAAATTAACTCCTTCTGGTAATACTTCTCTAAACAACTCAAGAAACATTTCCATACAAGAAGCTGTCACTTTGTTCATAGTCTTAATGTGCAATAGTTTCAACAGAAATGTCAATTTTGAAAATTTGACACAACTAGGATATAATGGTGTTTGAGCATCTTCTAATAATTGATAAAATCTCTTGCTTTCTCATTTGGTTCATGTTCCTCTGCTCTTCCCTCTATTTCAGCCTCTTGTAACTCATGCAACATTTCTATTATTGTATCAATCTGCACTTCCATTTGTGCTTCATTAGCAGACGGGCTAACTTGCTGAACATGAACTATCTGTGCCTCTCCATGACATACCCAATTGGTATACCGTGTCCAAAATCCATCTACTTTAAGATGAATTTCAACATCCATTCGGGATAACTTCACTCCGTTAACACAGTTACGACACGGACATTGTATGAACTCATAATTTGTCCATGTCTAAAACATTGTCTTTGCTCATCAAAAGCAAATTCCAAAAACTCATCTGCTCCTTTCTCATATCTAGGATCCAAACGATCTCTAAGTTGTATCCAACTCTTATCGAGTCTTGCCATTTTTGGATGCAATAGTTCTGCATTGACAATAACCCATCAGCCTAACTTGTACCCAAACGATGTCTATGTTGTATCGAATAAATATGAATTAACCGACAATTCAAAAAAATATTCGACAGCACCTCCCCTATACCGGGAGCATTTTCACACATACATTCCACACACATATACATGTCCATATACATTCCACATTCACAATTCAAGACTTTATGCTCGATATATGACATTACTATCAAAAGACAGTAAAAGCATATAACCTAACACAAGTCTTGAACCTGGTGATCAAGTTATTACAGAACGAATGTACTCTTGAAGTCTACTAAAATACGGGGACATTGAACTTAAGGTTGAGTATCTGATTTGTGTAATTTGAGCTACATTGTGTCAGATTTGGACAATGTGGTCCTATCTGTGGTAGAAACAGTCATCATGTGTGTGTGCTGATGGTACAGAGGTATCATCATGGAGATTGGCTTCTATGTGTGTGTGGGGTAATCTTGTAAGTGTCTTCACAAGGTTAGCGTGTTAAGCCTCACATCATGGGAGTGGATGTGGATTGTATAAGTGTATAATCAAACCACCTTAAAAATCTCGGTGCATTATAGTTTGCTTCTTGTTTTCTCCCCCATTCACATAGTTGTGATTAGAGTTTACAGATCTGTTTTATTCGGAGTTAAATTCCATTGTGCTAAGTAGGGAGATTTTTCAATCGTTTGAGTTTAGTATGATTAGTGTTTTTATTTGGGAAATCAATTCCTCCCCCTCACCCCTCTTCTTGATTTACCATTGCAGGTAGGACATCACTTTTGCAGCTAGAGTCAAAAGAGTGTAGGAAGACAAGGAGTCCCCATGCCAAGCCACATGGTACTTACCCTAATTATTTCTAAACCCTGAACATGGTACTAACCCTAATTATTTAAACCCTGAACATGGTACTTACCCTAATTATTTAAGAAAATGTAAACTAAAGTGGTAGAACAATACAAGCATACTAAGAATCTTAAACTCTCCTAGTATAAGAGTATGAATATACAATATTGGCAAGGTATCATGCAGAGGTTGCATGGCAGTGCACGATAACATGACATGTGAAAAGGGTATTCTTCTACGTAATACATCTCTACTAATACCCCAACAAATTGGGACACATACATACAAGAGGAAGCAGAAGTGCAAGCACTCATTTTCTGAGATAAACTGAACACACAAGATTTTTTTTTTCTACTTTACTAACGCAATCTCAAGAACTGTGTGTGAGAGAAAGAGAAGTTGTTTACTATAGAATCTCACAAAATTTAGGTGTTGAGGTTCTAAGATCCAAACTATATAAGTACATGGAATCCATTTGATTTTTTCGATAACCCATATGCTTCTCTAACACTCCTCTCACGGCTAAGATGAGCCGTGAAAATTAAAATGGAGATGGTGAAATTATCGTAATGGGTTTTGACCTGCTCTAATATTATGTAAAAATCTACAAAACTTAAGTGTTGAAGTTTTAAGGCTCAAGCTATATATATAAGTAGATAGAATTCATTTGATTTTTCTGATATGAGATAACCTATACGGTTCTCCAACATTTACCTCAGTTGTATATATCCTACTTCATTTTAAGAGTACAATGTCCTACTTTGTAACTAAACACTTGAGCTTTGTACATAAAAGAGATGTAAACGCCAAGACAGAAGAACAATTGGGATCTGCAGGTAGCAGATTATTGGTGTAGAAGAGCTGAAGTAGGTGATCACTTTGAACAAGTACATTTCATTACAGCCCTCATGTCTGAGGAGAAATTTCATTACAGCCCTCAAGTAGGGGCCATCGGAGGGGAGGGGGTGGTGGCTGGATGGGGGAGGGGGGGTGGCAGGCGCAGTGGGGGCGAGGGGTGCGGTGGGGGCGAGGGGGCACCGTGGGGGCGAGGGGCCACCGAGGGGAGGGGGGTGGTGGCTGGATGGGGGAGGGGGGGTGGCAGGCGCAGTGGGGGCGAGGGGTGCGGTGGGGGCGAGGGGGCACCGTGGGGGCGAGGGCCACCGGAGGGGAGGGGGGTGGTGGCTGGATGGGGGAGGGGGGTGGCAGGCGCAGTGGGGGCGAGGGTGCGGTGGGGGCGAGGGGGCACCGTGGGGGCGAGGGGCCACCGAAGGGGAGGGGGGTGGTGGCTGGATGGGGGAGGGGGGTGGCAGGCGCAGTGGGGCGAGGGGTGCGGTGGGGGCGAGGGGTGCTTTGGGGCGAGGGGGCACCGTGGGGGCGAGGGGCCACCGGAGGGGAGGGGGCCGCCGGAGGGAAGGGGGCGGGGGAGGGAGGGGTGGGGGCGCCGGAGGCTCACCGTAGGGGGTGGGGACAGCCGCCGAAGATGAGGGCATTGCCGGAGCCACCGCCTGCCGTCCGTCGTCGGTGCGTCGTCGGAGGGAGAGGAAGGCATCGGTGCGTCGCCAGTCTTCGGGAAGAGAGAGAGAGAGAGAGAGAGAGAGAGCGAGAGAGAGAGAGAGAACGAGCGATATATATGGCGCGCAGTGGTGTTTTTGGTTGGCGGGAGAGGCGAAAATATGGCAGCGGCTGTATAGCCGCTGCCATATTAGTATTTAGCGGCGGCTAAAATAAGCCGCTACCATTTACATTTATGGCAGCGGCTAACCGCCGCTGCCATATGTAATTGAAAACACTAGAAAGTCACTTCCACGCATCAGTGAGAAAGTCGGTCGACCGATATATAGTGGTCGGTCGACCGATCTTCTCAGTGCATTTAGGCTGTCAGCAGTGAAGAAGTCGGTCGACCTATTTCTAGTGTTCGGTCGACCGATCTACTCAGTGCAGTTAGTCGGTCGACCTATTTCTAGTGTTCGGTCGACCGATCTACTTAGTGCATTTTGGCTGGCAGCAGTGAGTTAGTCGGTCGACCGATTTCTAGTGTTCGGTCGACCGATCTACTCAGTGCACTTTGGCTGGCTGCAGTGAGTTAGTCGGTCGACCGATTTCTGGTTTTCGATCGACCGATCTACTCAGCGCATTTTGGCTGGCAGAAGTGAGACAGGCGGTCGACCGATTTCTATTGGTCGGTCGACCGATGAAGGCAATCTATTGTTTGCAACGCCTATGCTATCCTCTTGCCTGACAGATATGTTCACTTAATTTGTGTATAAAATATTTATATTTGAGAATATTACAAGTATATACATGCATACCTAGCACAAATATACTTGATTATTTGTAATATAAATTAATAACATATGTATATATGAATCACTAAACTAAGGTAGAGATTAAGTTCATGCTAAGCTAAGCTGTTTTGTGTTGAGCCTCGTTTTTGTCATCAAGCAATATACCATAAAGTGCATCAAGCAATCACATACCAGATGAAGCAGAAAATATGATAGACATATTGTAGCTATTACATAAAGAGCACCTTTTGTCACAGCAAAGAGGCGAGAGTAGGATACGAAAAGCAAAAGGTAGACATCATAGAACAGCTAAGGAATCACTCAGAAGGAGGCTAATTCTAAGAAGGTCGCAAATAACCCATGATTTCCCGTAACATTTGAGACTGGGAGTCCATGTGGCCCTGGTGGCTAACTCTCAACTCAGCAAGTTCTCTAGAGAGATTCCCGACTGTGTCGCCCACTTTCCGAACTTCTCCCCGAATAGATTCCATCTCCCCCTCAAGCCTGGTCAAGCTACCTTGGATCCGTAGTTGGAAGTCATGATCACCTCTGGCAGCCGAAGGAGGCAAATCTTGTTCCATAGGAGCCAAATGCTCTTCTTCTTCATGTCTATCATCTTCACCTTGTGCTTCACCTTCGCCTTCATCTTCCGTTTCTTCTTGACTGTCTTCACCAGGGTCATCAGTGACATTCCTCATGAATTGTCCATTAACATTCCTGTAATTCATGAACCTCATGATGTTGGTTTCATTGTAGACCATGGAGACAGAAATATTTTCTGCTCGCTCATTGCTGAGGTCAATGCCAGCATGCTCAAACACAGCCATAAGTTGGGCTGCATAAGGTAGAGATCTTCTTCTCTGATTCTTTACTAACTTGATCAGCGTTACCATCATCTCAGGTAAACACAGTGGTACATTGTGAAATAAGCAGTGAAAAATACATTTGTGCACTCGAGTGACTTCATCCCGAGATCCACCTTTTGGAAAAAGTATAGTGGTGATCATGTGGTGAATGATCCTCTGTAGTGGTGGAAAATGATTTGCATTGATCAAAGCATGATGTGCCATCCAAGGTGCCGGATCTTTTCCCAACAAAACTTGGCACATATCACTATCATAATACTGGACATGTTCCACTAAATAACCAGCATTTCGAATCTCTAATGCATGACTAAGAACTGTATCACTCACGTGAATCTCAACTCCATTAACAGCAGTAAATAGTTGTTGTTGCTTGTATATAAATTTGCATAGAATTGTTGAACCAAATCTGGATAATAGACTCTATGGCTAGACATGAAGTGAACCCACCCTTGTGTTGCAAATAGAAGACTGAGCATGGGCTCCGTATTGTCTAGATTGTCGAAGTCCACATAACGAGGGGGCAGAATTTTCCTTCTTCTTTCAACCAACAACTCTCCAGGAGCCAAGGGAACTTGTGTAGCCGCCCCTGATCCTTCACCAACGTGGCGACGACGACTCGAGACTGAATGACAATGGTGCATCCGTGGAGGCATCGGAGATGGACAAGGGGTGAGGGAAATGAGAAGGAAAATGGAGAAGGGGTGAGGGAATGAGAAGGAAGATGGAGAAGGGGAGAAGAGTTCTAGGGCAAGTAGATGAAGATGGAGAAGAGGAGAAGATGAGAAGAGTTCTTGGGTAAGAAGGGAAAGATGGAAAAGGGGGGAAGAGTTCTAGGGCAAGATGGAGGCAATGGAGAAGGAGGGAAGAGTTCTAGGGCAAGAAAAGCACCTTGGGGGCTGGAGAGATGGAGGAGAACTTATGTGGGATGTTTCCCACCCACCCTAACATATATAGGAGGGGGTTTGGGTTGATAGAAAGTGGGCCGGTCGCGACCGAACCGAACCGGACGAAATCGAGACCGGAATCGGTCGACCGATTATAATATATCGGTCGACCGACCTACCCAGTGCAGATTATAATTTTAGCAGTGTAAACGTCGGTCGACCGAATGTGCATTATCGGTCGACCGACCAATATTCGTATTTAGCGCTGAAGAATATATGTCCGTGGTTAAATAAAGCCGCGGCCTTAACGCAACATTTGTCTGCTGTTAAATTTTAGCCGCTGACGTATGCTGCACTTTTATCAGCGCCTACACCTAACCGCAGACAAAACGGTTGTATGGTAGCGGTCTACAATAGCCGCTGCCTTATATCTCTTTTGTCCTTGAATTGTCAGCCGCGGACATATATTCGTTGCTAAATGTTGGTTCTTCTGTAGTGTTATAACCCTTCCTTGAGAAGGAAGAAGAAAGTGACAATGATGATGCAGACGAACTGTCCAAGAAACTAAAGGATACCTCAATTGAAGACAGGGATGATCCACCTCTGGAAGACTTGCAACAACAAGATATTACACATGAAAATCTTCCAAAGAGTGGAGATACAAGAAAGATCACCCACCTGAGAACATTATTGGTGATCCATCTGTAGGGGTAAGAACAAGAGGTAATGTAATACCTTGTGATTATCTAGCATTTGTCTCTCAAATAGAGCTAAGACAGTCAATGAAGCTCTCACTGATGAATCCTGAATTATAGCCATGCAAGATGAACTTAACCAGTTCAAGAGAAACCAAATATGGTCACTTGTTCCCAGACCATCAGACCATCCAGTTATTGGCACCAAGTGGGTGTTCAGAAACAAATTGGATGAGGCTGGTGTGATTTTAAGAAACAAGGCCAGGCTGGTAGCTCAAGACTATTCCCAAGAGGAAGGCATTGATTTCGATGAAACCTATGCTCCTGTAGCTAGACTTGAGGCTATTAGGATTTTACTTGCATATGCATCTGCTCTAGATTTAAAGTTATTTCAAATGGATGTTAAATCCGCATTTTTAAATGGTTTTATTAAGGAGGAAGTGTATGTTGAACAGCCTCTAGTTTTGATGATACAGAATTTCCTAATCATATTTTTAAACTTCATAAGGCATTATATGATTTAAAGCAAGCACCAAGAGCCTGGTATGAAAGGCTTAGCTCTTTTTTATTAAACCATGGTTTCACTAGAGGCAGGTAGATAGCACTCTATTTGTAAAATCGAAAGTTAAAAGCATATTACTTGTACAGATTTATGTAGATGACATTATCTTTGGATCTACTGATGAATCCCTTTGCAAGTATTTTGAAAAGTTGATGCAGGGAGAGTTTGGAATGAGCATGATGAGAGAACTCAATTATTTCCTTGGACTACAAATCAAGCAAGGAAAAGATGGGACCCACATCTGTAAAGCAAAATACACCAAGGAACTTCTGAAGAAATTCAGATTCGACAATGTCAAGCCACTATCAACACCTATGAGCACATCAACAAGGATGGATAGTGACAAGAATGGTAAGAAAGTAGATCAAAAGAACTACAGAGGTATGATAGGTTCATTACTTTATTTAACAGCTAGCAGACCTGATATTTTATTTAGTGTATGTATGTGTTCTAGATATCAAGCAGATCCTAAAGAATCTCATTTGATCAATGTCAAAAGAATTTTCAGATATTTAGCTAGAACTCGTGACTTAGGTCTGTGGTATCCGAAGTCATGTGAAATTAATTTGATAGGATATTCTGATGCTGACTATGCTGGATGCAAATTAGATAGAAAAAGCATCAGTGGTTGTTGTCAATTTCTTGCAGGGTGTCTGATATCCTGGTCCTCCAAGAAGCAGAATTCAGTAGCACTCTCAACAGCTGAAGCTGAGTACGTGGCTGCTGGAAGTTGTTGTACACAACTCCTATGGATAAAGCAACAGCTTGAGGACTATGGAGTGCACATCAAGTCTATCCCACTATTATGTGACAACACTAGTGCCATAAATCTCACCAAAAATCCAGTACAGCATTCAAGGACCAAGCACATTGAGGTTAGATATCACTTCATTCGAGATCATGTAGCTAATGGTAATTTAGACATATCATTTATTGATACAAATGGTCAGTTAGCAGATATTTTCACAAAAGCCTTACCCAAAGAGAAGTTCACATCTCTTAGAAGGGAATTGGGCATGTGTAATTTGTGAAAAGATTTCTGTTCAAAACTGATAAATAAATTTTCAGAATTTAAGTAAACTTTCTCCCCAATGGCCTTAAGCAAAAGGAAGTTAAATTATCTCTCCTGGCCGCTCTCTTTCTAAAGTATGTTGAGTTGGTCAAACCTGTTTATCATTTTCTGCCACCTTTTGGCGCTTCGCTTTTCGGTAAAACTTTTATTCAACTCCAAAATCGATGAAGGAACGATTCATCTCCTATCTTCTACCTTTTCCCTCTTTCGCCTGGTTGCCTGAGTCGATGCCCTAACGACTCCGACATCGACTCTCTGTTTTTGAAGCTTCGCTCTCCTTCCCGCGAAGAATTTTTGAGGACTTTTACTCCTCCTTCCATCTCAACCCTCCAGAACCTTTCCCTGTTAGATTTCATGGCCTCTACAACTGTTTCTGGCACCGTTGGGGGCTACGGAGCTGCGTTCCTCACAGTCGAGCAGCAAAGTAGGTTCGCGTCCGTTAAAGCAAAGATCTGTGGTAACAAGGCAGTGGATCTGGCGAACTTGGAGAAAAATGGAATGGGCAGTTTGGTTGAAGCTCTACAATGACTGAAATGGACAAAGATCGCAACCCTATCTGAAGTAAGTTACCCGGATTTGGTTAAAGCCTTCTATGTGTGCTTGAAGACTGAGGAGGATGGGACCCTGACTTCCCTGGTCAAGGGTACTCAGATCAGAATTTCTAGAGATCTTTTGGCATCTCTATTTGATGTCTCTACCTCCGGTCTCAGTGGCGTCCACTTAGAGGACACTAATATCAAGGGTTTAGGGATTATTGGTCCGGAGTTTAAGCTGAAGGATGGGAAGCTGGATATTAACCAGCTTAATGCTTTCAATAGATTGTTGCACTTCATTATTTGTCAGATTATTGTGCCTAGAAGTGCATCGTTTTCAACTTGTGCCAGGGCAGACTCAGACCTGATGTACTGGGCTATCCAGAATCAAGAAATTAATACAGCAGAGTTGATAATTGAAAGGATGAAGTTTGCCAGCTCTCAGTTGTGGGATACCAAGAGCAAGTTGAACATCTCACTACCCTATGCCCATCTTCTGACAAGAATTTTCCAACACTTTGGGATCAGCACAGTTGGTGATGTGTCTGAGAAAATGGGCCAAGCCATTAGGTCCAGAAATCTGAAGAAATGTGGGTTTTCACTAGTTAATGGTATCTGGTCAAAGGATGGCACTATTGAGGGTGAAGCCATCATTGGTGAAGCCCAAGAGGATCAAGAACCATCACCAGCAGCAGCATCCGCAGCAGTAATAGAAGAAGCACCAACTTCCACTGCATCATAAGCAGCAGTTGATCTAGTAGTTCCAGTAGCTGTACCATCAGCAGCAGAGAAAGAAGCAAGTAGAAGAATCGAGGACATTCCTCCTGAATCCATTGAGCCCTTTGGGGAGTCTTCAGAGGATCCTCCTCCTTCTTCCCAAGTAGGCTCTCTACTTAGGGAGGTACTGGACTCCATTTCTCAGAGGGAGCCAGTTGAAAGTGATCCACATGAAAGGGTCATGGAAGAAGCTCCAAGGCAGCAGGAGCAAAATTCAGCTCAAGTCGATTCGGTTTTGGTAGATGCTCCCATTCAGGGGGAGCAAGGACGAATTTTGGAAGAGGCTCTTATTCAAGGGGAGCAAAGTATTGAGAAGGAAGCAGCATCTCAAGGGGCACATACTAAAGATGCTCCTGTAAATGAAAGACATATTGAAGCTCAAATAGAGGTCGAGGAGCAAATGGAAAAGAGCAGCAAAATCAAGAAAATGCTAACAGAAGGCAAAAGAAAATTCTAAAGAAGGTGCACTTGAAGCCCATCTTGAAGAGATTGGATGATCAAGGTGCAGTCTTGGACTCAGTGAAGTTAGCTATGAGTTCTATCTTTGTGCACCAGGAATCCATGTCAAATGACATTTCTCAAATAAATAATGCCATGAAGTGGTTCAATACAGAACTGAGCTCTATGAAAGTGATGGTGTCTGAGTTTTTGAAGGCAGTAGGGCCCAAAGATCCTACTCCTCAAGAGCGTGAGCCTTCAGGGCCTTCAGTTGATGCTCAAGCAGGGCCATCAGGGACTTCAGTTGATGCTCCAACAGGGCCATCAGGGCCAAGTATTGTAATTCAGCCTTCTGAGATTTTGCCTATTGAAGATTCTGATATCTGTCAGGGGTCTGGGCCGGAGAAGGAGACTCTTAATCCAGTGGAACCGGTAGCTGAAAGAGTAGACCAGGCTGTAGCTCCTGAGCCCCCTGCCTCTTCTACTCTTCCCACTCCAGCTGCTCCTTCTCCACCATCTTCTTCCACTGCACCTCCAGCTCCAACCACCTTTAAACGACCTCGTCCAAGATCTGTATCCTCTCCCCAACTATTTCCATCTCAATTTGCTTCATCTCCTGTTTCTTCCACCATTATTCCTTCTCCACCATCCTCTCCTCAGCTTCCACCAGCATCCTCTTCAGCTGGGCCATCTTCTTCTGGTCCTTCCTCCTCAGGACCCTCTGCTCTCCCTACCATAACTCCTGCTTCTATCTTCAATCCACCTACACCTCCTTCTTTTATTACCATCATTCATGAGGGTGCCCAACTCACTCAGGTTGAAATCCAGGATATCAAGGATGAATTTGAGGTAGCAATACTTCATTTAGTCCTGGCTGTTGGCACCCACACTCATAGGACAGGCTCTTCTAGTCCTGTCTCTAAAAAAAGGAGACTCACCTCCACTCATCCTATCTCCTCTGATCTCTGTTATCCTCCCCTTTGGTTTTCCCTTTCTATCTCCAATAAGCAGAAACTTATCTATGAAGAATATCTTCAAAAGGTAGTTTTTGCCCACATTTTTTGCCTTCCCTTCCAAAATCTTTCTGATCATCTTACCACCATATTTCCTTACACCCATCTCTCTAAGGCTCAACAGTCAAAAAAATTTTCCATGACTGAAGCCAAAACTGAAGAGCAGTGGGCTCGGAGCAACAGAGATCTATACAGTCAATTCCGTCGAGTTCAAGCTGCCAGATATCCACCTAGGGAAGCTCCTCTTCCCCTTTCTGAGTGGTTCCAGATCCATCACAAAAATCTGTTTGGACCCTTCATTCAGAAAGAAATTAAGTTTATCAAGCAGTATCAGATGTACAGTAACTACTGCTATGTAAATCGCCTCCCTGAATCTCAACTGGGTCAATTCCGAGAAGCCATCAGGGCTCTCAGTTCATGCACAGCTCCTTCGGACTCCCTTAAAGTTGATTTTGCTACCTTAGTCATTCCAGATGTAGTATTCCTTCCCCCTCTCCATGCCCTGATTATGGATTCTTCTGTGGGGACACTTATCTTTGAGCGAGCTGCAAGAGTAATGGCCAGGTTATTTGTGCAAGATGGTCGTGACCTATCTTTCCCAAGATTTGTCTTCAAGCAATATCTTTAGGGGCATATCAAGGCAGACGTTCTGGCCCCCATTCTCTCTGAATGTGAGCGGTTGTCTCCTGCAGATTGGACGAAGCTCTATCCCTTGTCTGCTCAGCAGCTAGGTGATCTAAATGCCTCTCAGGCCAGCTCCAATCAACCTCCCTTGTCTCCTGGTGAATTTTTTATGCCAACTCTCTTCACCTCATCCAGGACTCCTATCTGACCTGGGTCGAACGATACAAGGTTTTCTTTGCTTTAAAGAAAGAGCTTAGAACGCTTCAGATTGACTATCCCCTCAAGATTGAAGCATTTCTTCGTTTTGCCAGTTTTGGGTCATTCTTAACCTACAAGTTAGCCCTTCGCAGTGTTAAGTATGGGGATTTCATTTCAGATCAAAGGCAGCTTCATATCAAAAGGATGGCTCCCACCATGGGACCCTCCTATCAAATTGAATTTGGGGCCTTTCAAGCTTTTTTTGAAGAGCAGGAACGCCAGGCACTCCCTATCATCAGGTGCTTTGGCTCCTTGTTATCCCCTGCTTATTATTTATCTGTAACTCCTCAAAACTGATCAATATATTTGGTTGAGTGCCCTTCCATCTTTTCTCTACTTCTTTGTCGAAGTTTATCTTTTTGCTTAATGACAAAAAGGGGAGAAACATTCTTAGCATGTCTAAAATATTACATTCTGCAAATTCATGCTTCCTCATAAGTTTTGTCATCACCAAAAAGAGGGAGATTGATGATCAGTCTGTCTCCACGCAATTTTAATTAATTACATATTTATTTTGGTGATTAACAAAACCCTATCGAAATTTCTAACATATTTTTCATAAGTCTTAAGTACAGAAAATAAACCAAGGTCAAACAAGCCAATATTGGTAAGTATCATATTTCTGAAGCATTAATTATTTCAAGATTATATTTCTCTAAGTCCACATCGACTTCTGTTGAAAGTCACAACGATTTCCTTCATGTATATCGATTTTAATAGAGCTATAACGATTTGCTCATCGCAACGATTTCTTTAGTCATCGTAACGATTTACTCATCGCAACGATTTCTTTAGTCATCATAACGATTTGCTCATCGCAACGATTTCCTCGTAACTATTTGCTCATCGTAACGATTTCTTTAGTCATCGTAACGATTTGCTCATCGCAACGATTTCTTTAGTCATCGTAACGATTTAACCATCGCAACGATTTCTTTAGAACTCATAACGATTTGCTTCGCGCAACGATTTCTTTAGAGCTCATAACGATTTGCTTCGTGCAACGATTTCTTTAGAGCTCATAACGATTTGCTTCGCGCAACGATTTCTTTAGAGCTCATAACAATTCGTTTTCTATAACGATTTCTTCAGTATTCATAACGATTCCTTTAATGAATACAACGATTCATTTTCTATAACGATTTCTTC
Organism: Colocasia esculenta; assembly: GCA_014218235.1. Taxonomy (NCBI): domain Eukaryota; kingdom Viridiplantae; phylum Streptophyta; class Magnoliopsida; order Alismatales; family Araceae; genus Colocasia; species Colocasia esculenta. The sequence continues at coordinate 32,117,235 of CM024763.1, read as the reverse complement.
AGTATTCATAACGATTTCTTTAATGAATGCAACGATTTGCTCTCTATAACGATTTCTTCAGTAAACACTTTGATCATAACGATTTCATAAGTCATATAGGAAACGACTTTATGGTTTATATTGACTTTATATTTATCTTATTTTTGAAAGCGTTGAATAGTCAAAGTCTTCTGTTATCTGTCTGACTGTTGTGCATTTAATGAAGACAGAATGCATCTCTGCATACATGCAGATGAGATCTTTCCATTATCGTGCATACTCTGCTAACATCTTTTTAATATAGCAAAATGGAATTACTATTCTTTGTGAATATTCACATCAACGTTTACTGACAACAAGAGACAGCCTAGCTGTCTACTGTTCTAGCATTTAATATGTGCAGGGTCCTAAAGATATTTTGTTATACAACGTCGGACCATATAGACGCCAGAAGATCCTATCTCTTTGCGTACTCAAATGGATAAAAGTCTGTTGACTAGAAGCTTCCAAGTCTCAATCAGTCTAACGTCTATCAAACAAAGAGACAACGGTTACTTTAACGACTACATTTCAAATTGGAGATATAAATTCAAGATAGCAGCTCCAGTAGAAACACCTGGAGAAAGTGACTTACCATTAAATACTACAAGCATTGCAGATCTTTTGAAAGAATCCGAGAGCCAAGAATTCAATTCTAGTGTGTCTTTAGCTCTTTGCTCTCTCTGCTTTAATAGAAATCCTAAGAGAGCCAGTTTAGTTCTGAGAGAGTGTCTTGTTTAGATTACTTGCTCTCAGTGCTAGTAGCTTTAGATCTTGACTTGCTAAAGCTTGATCTAGGGGCTTTAATTCCTGTTTATTCCTTTTGTGATGTAGTTCCCTTATGTTGTGAAGGAAGACCTGGTGGGGAGCCAGGGTGTTGTGTTCCCTTCTGTTGTGAAGGAAGACCTGGTGAGGGATCTAGGGTGTTGTAGTTCCCTTCTTGTGAAGGAAGACCGGCTGAGCTGGGTGTTGTATTATCCGTAGGGGGACTGTACCCTAGTTAGTGGAATCCTGAGTTGTTGCTCAGGGACTGGACGTAGGACTCCTAGGAGAGGAGGTCTAAACCAGGATAATTCCTTGTGTTGTGTGATTGCTTATTGTGTATTTGTCTTTTATACTAACCTTCTCTAACCTTCATCGAAGAACATCTTTGTATGAATGTTTTAAGTACAGGTACTAATTAAATAAATTTTTAAAAGACCCATTCACCCCCCCCCCCCCCTCTGGGCTCGTCAACTGGGCAACATATTAGATGTGCTGCATCAATTAGAACAAGAAGACAAGAAGATTAACAGTGGAAACTGGAAAGATAAATTGCACACAAGATACATTGGCACAACGGCTATACATGAACAGAAGGAGGTGGTCAATATGAGTAGAAGAAGAACACAAATACACAATTAAAAATTCTTATTGTGAAAGGCAAAACTTGAAGCATTCATCAAAAACAAAGCATCAAAACCAACACACTTAACCATGACCACTATGGTCTCCTAAAACTATGCCTTTTAAATTTGAAGAGAAAACATTCTATTTCCATTAATTGAACATGAACATATAGTCAATGTGTGTAGTCCAGCAATGTTAGTCAACATGAAGTCGAAACCAAGCAGCATCATGGATGGACTATAACCTGAAAAAATAGATCATACAAGGCTAAAAGTTACCAAATTGAAGACATAGGAAGAAATGTTAAATTGGATGAAATAGTTAACTACTTACATAGTCCTTTAACCATAAGATGTGGCTTCCGAGGGCATCACTCAATCTTTTCCTAAACTGATCCTTAACAAATAGTGATGTGTTTAGCCTTTGAGCATGGGTGATTGATACCTCACAGTACTCAGTGCCTATTTTGCGGCCCATGACTACCTTTTCAATTTCTGTGCTGATGAGGATTCCATCAGCTACATGTTGCATCTCAATGTCAACTAAAAGGACACGTTTTCCAATCAACTGTAACATCTATGAAAAATCCAAACATATAAAAAAATATTGAGCATGTATAAGTATAACTAGATTATATACAACTTCTTGAAAGAGAATTACAAGTTGACTATACCTTGCTTACATCTCCACAATCTATAATGCACTTTACATCTTGATCTACAGTTTGTCCCTCAACTGCACTGGTCATATGCACATCCACGTGTGGAGATGGAGCACACTTACCATCATTCTTGGCCTACAACAAAGTTGAACAATTGTCATAAACATATTTATGTTGGAAACTTTGGGGATGATGAAGATGATAGCGGCAGTGGGCAGCAACAGAAAGAGAGGAAACAACTTTGTGAATATATAAATTAAAATACAGGAATCTGGTATTCAACAACTTTGTGATTGGTGACTCAAATAGCAGGAATCTGGTATTCAACACATTCAGGGAAGTTTCTGTCAAATCAGCCATAAATATTTTACCTTGAAGCAGATAAGTGTTTTGAGTTCTAAAATACCACTCAAGATCAGAATTCTCCTTTGGTAGATAGTTGGGGGAAGGTGATCAACTTCAAACCAGATATTAGACATATTTGTGTGCCTTGTAGCTATTATCAGGAGACCCAGATTGCTTACTTACCAGCTGAGCCATTCAAACTCGTTGGGCTAGTTCTTTAAATTAGTTGCTGAAAGGTTAAAATAATAATAATTAATCTTTTGGGCATCAGGGTTCTGTGTTCACCAACTCAAAACAACTTTGTAAATTAAAGGACCACCCCTTTCCAAATGTGTCCTAAGTAACTCTCCTTTCAAAACAACATGATAAGTTACTGTCCTTTTTTTTCCTTCCAAACAATCCCAAAAGTTATTGCTCTTGTGGATGTGTTGACAATGTGGTGATTTTTTATTTCATAAGATCAAGGTATGTATTGACATCCATCTAAGCCAATAAGGCATCCAATTCTTAACATGTACAACTAAAGGGAAGATCTACCTTTGTTTCCCATTTCTAAAATCAACTTATATAAAAAAAGTTTTTGAATCTTTGTTCCTTACAACAAAAATCTAAAATATGTCATCCTTGTTAAAATATTGTCACATATAAATACAAAACATTGCAAAAAATAATACCCCTTCATGTTTAAAATGTCCATACTCACAAAGCATGAAATAGTCATATATACCTGGCATCCCCTAATCATACTCTCCATCTTTGAAAATTTCTCAGCCATGGTTGTCTCCAACTCCTCCATCCTTTGCATCAAGAGTCTGTTCTCAGTCCTTAAAGCTTCTTTGGACTCATTTCCTCACATAGAAGTTGGAGTGGGACCTGTGCCCACACCACTAACACGGCCAGGTCTATCCGGGCATAAGACCTTGGTATAGGTATCATTCCTTGTAGCCACCTGATGTGGTGTAGAGTCATCGCTCGGTGGTTGTGCACTTTTCAAAGATTTCAGCTTTTCCTATAAACAAAGACATAGAACATGTTACTTTTCAGAATACATATCAATCATTCATCATATTCATAGGCTTACAATGACATGTTTTGCAGCTCATTGGTAGGCTTCCCATCAATAGTAGGCAAACCATAAATAGGGCATTAAGATATCCCAGTGAAGCAATGCCTTTTGAGTGCTGGATTGGAGAATAGATTCTAATCCCACTAAAGGGAGGACCCCAAAATATGTGAACAAATAAACTACAATGACATGCCCCCTCAATCCAACCCACAAGCTTGTCCCATATTATATTATACACTGGACTATGTTTAGATGGGCCTATGAATCTTCATGTTTGGTGTGAGCCTGTGAGGTACTCCCTGATATAATAACTTTAAGTTCTTCTGCTACTACTGATAACACAGACTGTGGAGCATGGGCAGGACATAATCAATAACAAAACAACAGTAGATATCCTTGGCTATTATGAGTAGGAAAGGCTGCCATTTCTGCTCTTATCTTTCTTTCTCTTTTTTTTTCTCTGCTACCCCCTTCTTCTTGAAGGGGTTGGCAGGGGACAAAGCATAAAGCTAGCATATGGGAGGGTTGCTAATTACAATGAAAATTGATGCAAACACGGGAGAGAGGTTAAAACTAAGCCCTGTGATATCTTTCATGCACATGCTCACCGAAGGTGATTCAAGTACTAAGATGACACTCATTTTTTAAGGTGAGAAGCCAAGAAACACACAAACCAGACCAAAAGCAATCCTCAAGGACTTTCTTTTAATGTCGTAAGCATCATGTTCAGTGTTTTTCTAATTAAGAGGGGCAATTAAAAATGAACCTTTCAAAATGGACCACTTCTTCATGTCCTAGGTATGAACTGATATGCTTTTAATCATTTATATGCCATGTTCTGGGCCTCTATTTCCAGAGTGGATTTATTGGCTTGCATGCTGTTAATATGACCATTGGGAGTGTATTAGTAAATGGGGAGCATGCTGAGTTTGAAAAAAAAAATAGACTGATAAAAAATTAGAGCAAACAAATTAAATTGAATCACATATGCGAAGGACCAAAGCAGAGAAGAAGAGTTTCTTTTAAGCAATTACCTGAACATATGCAAACACATCATCCTTACATGTTTTGGGCAACTTTCTCCAGTCTTGAAAATTGATTGGCATTTTATGTGGATCTCTTGCAATAGTCCCCAAAAATGATCTAAGTGATCGCCCACCTGGCCCGACTGGCTGGCCAATGTCATTCCACGCCACACAAATACGACGACCTTCCTCCATTGCATATACATGATGACAGGTGGTGTAACCACGCTTTCTAGAGGAAGCAATTTTTGCAGGCATTTGTTCTTCCTCCATTTCTTCTTCTTTCATATTGGGCAAATCAACTTCTGAAGTAACATTATCTTTGTTCCCAGCTAGAAATAATCGAACTTTCTCATCAAACTTATCCACCTCTTCTCTATTGAACCATGCTCCCGTAAGCTTCAAAAATGAGAATCGATATTAGCAAAAGTATTATAAAATAAACATCAATGGTGCACAAGTTTGAAACGAACATACAAAACTGGATATCCTTCAGAACATTCACTTTTTGGTGCATCCCGCATGAACAAATGGATAAAATATAGGACGAAGATGCCACATTCCTCACCATTCTTTTGTTGTGGCACCTGTAAAATGAATAAAGATAATTGAGCAAATTATTTATAAAACTTAGTCAATGAAGCAATTGTTATGAACAAATTATGTATAAAACTTACTTTTGGAACATGCAAAGGAATTTGAGCAATGATGTCCTTGTCCACTTCTCGTCCTACTGCTTTGTAAATATCCATAACAAAACTAAGCAATGATGCCAAATTGGAACTAAGTTAGACGAAAACAAAACCAATGTAATAATAACATAATCAATCATAATAGTGTTTACCATATAATGTGAACTTCAAGACTTCTTACACCAATAGATAAGAGTGAATCAAGAAGCAACATGCATGGTTTTTCAATGTCGGAATCAAAACTTGCTCCAAAGTTGCATAAGATTAGAAGATTCCAGTGCCCCCTATTTCACATGAGATTACAAATGTGTAAAGGTGTTTGGTTGTCTTACAATAGAAAGAAGTTAAACATTCCAATAAAAGACATATACCATGAGAATATATATGCTTACCAGCAGACTATTGGCACAAATGTATAACTCTTTGACAAGATATCTGAAGCCTTGGTCCATGAGCTCATCTTGGTTGTTGGCGCATTCATGTATGCATTGAAGCACAAGCTATCTAGGTATGTGAATGCGTCTCTCACTTCCATTGTTCCCACATATGGCTATAAAATATGAAATATGTCAGACAATCTGTTAAAAAGTTAAGTGATATAGACTATAAAATGACACTAACTCAAAATATAATTGAAAGGCCTTAGAATTCAATTTTCCTCCTTCCCTTGTCTTTGACATTATGGTAGCCTTGCTGCGAGTTCGGGGACCTTCCACTTTACAATCTACAAATGTCAACATTCTAGCAATCTTCTTCCCCCTGAGATATTCAATGATTCAAGTTACGAAGTAAACTTTTACATAAACAATATACCCATTTCAATGAGATAAAAGTATTAGGCATACATTACAAATTGTATGTCGTACGCCTCAACAAATATTAATCTTTTGAAAAATCTTGATCCTCACAGTAGTACCTACAAAATTTATTATTTTAATGAAATTAGATCGGAAAACTAAATTCATTAAATAAATGAAATAAATGAGACAAGTTACAATTTCATGCATTCAGAAACCAACACAACTTGCTCATTTTTGGATAGTTTTTAAAGTAATTTCTAGCCAATCAACATCATTTCTCTCCCATTGCATGTTTGCCTCATCATCAACAACATCATGTTCTTTAGCATTGCCATGTGTTGGGGCAATATCTAAGATTGCCTCTTTATCCACGGTTTGCCCATCTTGGACATCAAATAGATCTCTAGGCTGGGGTGTCTTCCTAACAACAAACCACCCACTATTTTTAGGATCTTCAACATACCAAACCTGCTCCACTTGTGATGCTAAGACAAAGGGCTCGTTTGTCCTCAACAAATGACTTGGATTAATTAACATAAACCCTTTATCTTGTTTCACCCCCTTCCTCACATCTATCCAATCACATTTAAATAATAATGTCTTCATTTCCCCGTAGTAATCTAATTGAATTATTTCATTAAGCATCCCATAGTAAGTTATATGTCCATAAATGAGGCTCCCATCACTATTTTGAGTCATAGCAGATAACAGTACACCACTATTTTGAGTTTTCCGATGTTCTTCAACATTTCGGGTGTGAAAACGAAACCGTTTATCAAGCAAGCCTTGAATTTTTTCACTGAACTCAAGGGACCGTCTTTCAACCAACGTAATTTTGGTGATAACAATTCGCCCAACTCATCTTGCAACTGTTGCACCTAATAATTATGTCAAAAATTAGTCAGTATCAAGAATAATAATAACCTTTTGATACAATTTTCCCAAGATATGCAAGTTTCAGTAACCACTTACTTTTTGTTTGAACCAATGTGGAAATTCTACATTTTGGAGACGTGTTACTCCTTTAGAAAAATATGGTTGTTTACTCTTGACATGTGAAAGATGTTCTCTATATATTAATAAAGATGAAAGGTGGAATAAGGCAAAACATACATCAAGGTTAACAATGCCATCAAAATTACTTGACACAACACTTACTCTATGTAGGGGGCCACTACATCACAATTGAATAGAACATATTGGTGTGCTTGACTACACTCTCGTTCATCAAGGCTTACATTAACTCCTACACCAAGTGGATGGCCTATTTTTGACAAAATGTCCCAATCACCCTCCAAGGCAATGCCATTGTTATCTTCATTTCGAGCTGGCCTATTAAACCATGTATATACATCATCAGAAAGATACCGTGATGCAAAAGTAATAGTTTCTTCATCCAAATAACCCTCAGCAATACTTCCCTCCGGGCGTGCCTTGTTACGTACATATGACTTCAATCGTGCCAAATATCTACACATAAAATTCTCATTATAAAAAAATCAGATAAGTAAAAACCAATAGTCAAACATAGAAGAGATATAATTAAATACCTCTCAATTGGATACATCCATCGTTAATGTACAGGCCCACCAAGTCTAGCTTCTTCAGGTAAATGAATGAGTAGGTGCACCATAATGTTAAAAAAACTAGGAAGGAAGATCATCTCCAGTCTACATAAAATTGTAGCAATGCGTTCCCCAAGGTGATAAAAATCATCTCTTGATGAATTCTTGGAGCACAAGTCTACAAAGAAATTACATATATCAATGATCGTAGTGCTCACTACTTTTTGCGTCATTCCTCGAGCGGCCACTGGAAGTAGTTGTTGCAAAATCACATGACAATCATGACTCTTTAACCCCCATATTTTTGTATTTTTCACATCCACATGTCTTGAGATATTTGAAGCATAGCCATCTGGAACTTTTACAGTCTTAAGAGTATGACAAATTACCTGTTTCTCGGCCTTGCTCAAAGTAAAGCATGCAGGTGGGAGAAGCGTCTTTGTAGGTCCAACAGATTGTGGATGAAGTGATGGCCTAATACCAAGACTTTCTATATCTTGTCGAGCCTTAAGCCCATCTTTGCTTTTACCATCAATTCCTAAAAGTGTACCAAGAATGCTATCACAAAGATTTTTCTCAATATGCATAACATCAAGGTTATGACGCAAGAGTAATGACCTCCAATACGGCAATGTAAAAAAAATACTTTACTTCTTCCAATTTAAAGATGTGTTAAACTCAGTGTCATTGGACTGCAACACAACCTTATCCTTTTTCTTTCTTTATCTTTTTGTCTTCTTGAATAACTTTCTCTTATTTTTCAATGTTGCTCCTAATGTCTTTCCCAAAGTGAAGGTGAGATTGCCTACTTGTTTTAGCACTTCATCTTCAGATAGTCTCCTTGGACTTTCTCCCCACTCTTGTTTTCCATCAAACATCTGTGACATTGATCGAAACTATGATTGTTTGGTAACCACCTATGATGTCCATGATAAAAATGTTTTCCACTAGCAAATAACCAAGTAAAACATGTGTCCTTATTACATATAGGACAAGCCAATCGACCCTTCATACTCCATCCAGAAAGACAAGCATACGCTGGAAAATCATTAATGGTCCATAAAATGGCAGCACGCATCTGAAACATTGACCCAGTGAAAGCATCAAAAGTTTCAACTCCATGCCATAACATCTGCAACTCCTCTGTTAGAGGTTGTAGATGTACATCTATATCATTGCCAGGTGCCTTTGGACCAGAGATTAGTAAAGATAAAAATATGTTTGGGCTTTTCATGCATTCCCATGGTGGCAAATTATATGGTATCAAGAGCACAGGCCAAGTGTTGTGACTAATTGACATAGTGCTAAAAGGGTTGAATCCATCACTAGCAAGACCAAGCCGTACATTTCTATCCTCCAAACCAAAGCCATCCACAGCATCTAATGTTTTCCAACAAGCAGAGTCTGCAGGGTGACGTAGAATGCCATCTTCACGACGTTGGTCAGAATGCCATCTCATGTTAGCTGCAGATTTTGAGCACATATACAACCTTTGCAACCTTGGAATGATTGGAAAATGTCGAAGAACTTTTTTGGGTACTTTCCGTCTTTTGTTATCATCATTGCCAGTCTTTTCATCAAATTCCCATCTACTTTCTCCGCATCTTGGACAGGACTGAAATTCCTCATTTTCTTTCTAATAAAGCATGTAATCATTGGGACATGAATCAATCTTGTCATACGACATTCCCAAATCATTAATAACTTTTTCACCTCAAAAAATGAATCTGGAAATACGTCTCCATCTAGAAGAACCTCTTTTACCAACTTCAACATCAAGTCAAAAGATTTATTACTCCACTTCCCCATGCACTTAATGTTGAACATCCTAACAATGAAAGAAAGCTTAATGTGTTTAGTACACCCAAGGTATAATGGTTGTTCTGCATCTTTCACTAACTTATAAAACCTTTTAGTGTTGTCATCTTTATCCTTAACACCTATGCCTGAATCTTGAGCATCTACATCTTTTGCCATCCCACATGCATCACGTAGCATCTCATGTAAGCCAGTATTTGTAATCTCCTCCTCCACTTGTACATTTGATGGTTCACAATGAAATTTCCAAAACTGCTTGTCTTTAATGATTCCATTGAAGTATAGGTGCTCTCTTACTGTCTTCTTATCCAATCTTCTTGTGCACGCACAATGGAGGCATGGACATTTAATCATGTGATTGTTCAATCTGCCATCAAATGCAAAGGAAATGAACTCATCTACACCATCGCAATACTCCTTTGTGTCTCTACACAAATAGACATATACATCAAAGTTACTTATTCATTCATCCCTGAGTACTCATGAACAAAGGGATATACATCTCAACAAATACCTTGGCATGTCCATCCAACTCCAGTCCATCGTCTTCTTCTATAAGTATAAGTGAAACAACTACATAAAATAAAAACCATTAAATAATGTGCTATGTAAACTCTAGAGTGTACTATGTAGACTTCAGAGCCCCTCCCATTCAACAAAGCAAATGGGCCCCACTAAGTATGAACATTAGAATAGGGAACAGCACACTCATTTTAAAGAATCTGTCCAAGTGTTCATTCTAAAAAGATCTTGAAAGATATAACTTCTGGATTAAGCTGTTAAAGTGACGTATCAGGCAAGAGAGTTGAACAAAATTATTGTAGCATTATTCAATAAATAAGATCTAAGCACTACGGTAAATTGATATTAAAACCTTGTCGACTGATTCCATATTCGCATTACTAGTTAAAGTGCATGAACAAACGCAATTTATATTACTTTTCAAAAGTACTCTACACTGGTGGATGTTTACACCACTTAGGGAGGGGGATGCACGGAATGAATGACTTTGCAAACTCTTTTCATTTAAATTAAGCTCCAATGCGCACCAGCAATCAAGCCCATCACAGACAACCATATTCTTTTCTGCAGATATTCCGATTTTACAGGTCCAAATGCCATAAGAATTTCAAGATGAAGAGGAATCCTCGGAAAGTGAAATGGACAAAGGCATACAAGCGACTGCATGGAAAAGATATGACACAAGTATCGGATATTTCTGTTGTCATTTTATTGTTGGTGTGCTTCCAGCTTTCTTCTGCATTCTCAGGTTATCATCTAAATGTCAATGTTGAAACTTTTTATTCTTCTCGTAGGATTCAACCTTTGAGTTTGAAAGGAAGCGAAATAGACCAGAAAGATATGATAGAAATGTTGCACAAAACACATTGAGGGCTATCAAGACGATCAATAAAATCAGAATGGCCAGAGAAGCTAGGCACCATGCTATAAGGTTTCTTTGCGACTGTTTTCTCTTTTGGTTCTTCTATCTAAAGACATATTTTGGTTTCTCTTTTTCTTTATGTAAAATGAACCATGCGACTCTTTTGTGGAATTTCACAGGATGAAAGGCAAGAAGGCAATTGAGCAGAAAGCAGCAGTTAAGGAGTTAGAACAGAGCATTCACATGGTGAAAGCGCCTCTTGCCTTGCAACAGGAGCCATCACTCACCCTTCCAAAGATCAATGTGAAAATTGAACTTACCTAACGGGGAAAACAGTGAAGGATGAAGCATACTAGCAAGCAACCTACGAGATTTTAATGGGAAAGTGGAAGAAGGAACACTGCCTTGGAATGGGGAAATGTTCTCCCAGTTCATGCGAGGACAGAAATGTGGGACTGCGATGGGGTGTTGGCGAGTCGAACCTTGGATGGAGGAGCAGAGACGGCGATGACAACCCACGCTTCTCCTCGAGCTTGGAAGCAGGGGCTAGAATGGGCACAAAGAGAGCTTCGGGCGTCTTGCTTGGAAGACGACGATGGTGGCCGAGGGCACGGTCGGCCTCTGGCTTGGACGACGACGATGGTGACCGAGGGCGCGGTCAGCGTCCAACTTGGACGATGATGATGGTGGCCGAGGGCGTGCTAGGGCATGGATGATCACAGCGGCGTCCGGCTTGGACGACGATGATGGTGGTCGTGCTAGGGAGTGGATGATCACGGCAGCGTCCAGCTTGGACGACGACGACGATGGCCGAGGGTGCGGTCGGCGTCCGACTTGGACGATGACAATGGCAGAGGGTGCGGTCGGCGTCCTGCTTGGACGATGACGATGGTGGCCGAGGGCACAGTGGGCGTCAGGCTTGGAAGACGACGATGGTGGCCAGAGGCGTGGTCGCTTCCGAAGGAGGAGGTATCCGCCGAACCCCTACATATTCCAGTCTTTTTAATTCCCGTGCAAGAGAAATGTATTGGTGCCGAACCCCTACACTCACGGTTCCTATTTTTTTAGGATATTATGAATAGATCAATACCTATATTTAATAGCTATTCATAGGTGTATACATCTTTTTGTTACACTTATTAATAAACTATGGCTAAAATAAATATATTCTCTCACGCTTTGTAAAAACCGTAACTATATATTCGTATCTACATATGGCTAAAAAAAGCATGTGCATAACCATACAACGGATGGATTTAATATGTATAATTGTGGTATATACCTACGTATTACCCTACTATAGATAAATTCTGTGGGTATAGCCCCAATTTGTTGTAGTGATCTCCGCCAACTGTCACTCCAATATGGCATCTGGCGAAGCCCTGAGTGATCTCCATGAGAAATACTAGCAACAGAAGGCGGCATACACCTCTACCATTGTATAGAGGGGGCAGCCCATCACTCGAATAGCTGCAAGCATTAATAGATGAGTCAGATAAATATGAGCAACCTGAAAGACATCCTATCTAGCTACAAGAATATGTACCATGGGAGGAGCTGGAAATGTTAAAGTTAGAAGAGGCAGCTAAACAAGAAATATCTCAACCCTAAGAAGAATTGTTCTGGGGGCAAGTACCAACAGAGCATGAAAGGAAGAAGAGATGATCCAAGAGGAAGAAAGAGAAAATGGTTGCTACTCTCTCTTGCAACACAATATCGTCCCTGCCAGATATGACCAAACATGGTGAGGGGGAAGAGATCAACTATAATTCCAATGGGGTAAATTAGACTGGATCGTCGAACCCCGAGTCTATAACAAGATCTAAAAGAAGGTGGGAGAAACTACCTCTGAAGCATCACACAATTATTCTCAGAGGAGAAGCATCTTATAAGATCTCGGAGCCAGAGATCTAAGGTATGCAGGCTCCACCTCCGCTGAAGGTGTACAAGAATCAAGAAGCTAGGGGAAAAATACCATCTTTTGTTGAGTTCCTGGCATTAAGGGATCAGTCTGAGTCATCCCATGCGCCTCAAATGGCACAAGAAAGGTTTGACCTTGATCCAAGCAATCCCATCAGTGAGGTTCCAAACAAGACCCACTCAAATAACAAGAAGGAATGCGGCTCTAAGTTGTTGGCTAATATTCCCCGCATACCTGCAGATAATCCTGTCATGGTAGCTCAGTCACAAAAATATCAACTAGAGATCGAAATGCTGAGAAAGCGGATTCAAGAAAAAGAGGCATATATCTTGGCATCAAAAGAAATGGAAGGCTTGATCGAAGCATTGCAAAGTGACATCAATCCGTCCCAAACTCTGCCAACAGTGTCGCAGTCGATGCTAGCTGTGAGGCCCCCAAATTTTGTGCATTTAATATTATTTATTTTGTGCATGTAATATATTTAACTTTGTGCATATTATGAGTATTTACTTATGTGCATGTGTGTATATATATACACACACATATATATATATATATATAATATATATATATATATATATGTGTGTGTGTGTGTGTGTGTGTGTGTGTGTGTGTGTGTGTGTGTTCTTGTGCATATAATATATTATTTAAAATGTGCATATAGTATTTAGTTACTGTTGTACATATTGTATGTATTTATGTTGTGCATGAAAGTCATTTGGATAATTTAATTTTCTGGTCGAAATTCTTCTTAACGTCCACATCCATTGACGTTAAGGTAAGTCAACGGCAAGCTTCGTGTCGTTTACTGTCTGACTGGAAAATCCTGACGTCAACATCGATTGACGTTTACTTTTGGTCAATGGTAGTAAACTGGACGTCTACTTCTCCAGCTATGTTGTGTTCCTAGATCTGAAAACGGTAGCGTTTCTTCCGGGTTCTTGATTAGGAAACCACCCTAACGGCAGGATGACTTAACCCTAAGCGCAACCCAACCCATTAGCCTATAAAACCCCGTGTTTTAGGCCGGATTAAGACCTTTGGTGTAGTACCCCAGGAAATTCATTAATTAAAAAATATAGGTAAATTAAAATTTTATCAATTATTAATAAATCAAACTAGTTAAAAATGTACGCGTCATTATTTCATGCATAAAACTCATATAAAAATTTTGTAAAAATAATAGTTATACTTTAAATAATGTTCTCTAATGACTATCAAGAAATTTAGGTGTAGAAAAATCATTTGGACTAAGTTTAAGAAGTTATGCGACTTATTATCGTAATTAATTGAATAAGTCGGAAAACCCATTTTTATGAGCCAAAGTGAATTAAAATTTTAAATAAACATGTGGGTGGACTTTAAACAATATGGGTTGATAGCCCATTACGATAATTGGACCAATAGACAATTTTGGCCCATGAATAACTTCTTAATAAAAGGATAATTAAAACCCATTAAGTAAATTAAGTATATGGGTTGTACAATCAAGTCATACATAAGTTATTGGGCCAAAAGCTAGAGCCCAAATGATGAAGGTTAGAAATATTGGGATAGATAATATTAAATTGAATTAAAATAAGAAGTTAATAGAATAAATATGATAAATAGATTTAAATTAGAATAAAAGGTGAATAAATAAAATTAAACTAAAACCCATTAAGCTAAAATAAAAGATGGGTTATATTAATGGTCTAAACATAATAGAGTGGGCCCAATTGAGAAGAGCCCATCTTGGGATGGGAGATAATTAAGATAAATTCGCAATAAAAATAGTAATAATTAGTAAAGGGTTGAGATAATTATTAATTAACCCATATATATCCTAAAAAGGAGTCCCCATCCCATCCTAACCCATTAGCCATGAAATTAGATCTCTCCCCAAGCCAATTAGGTGATAAATGCTAGAAAAGGGAGAGATAAATGTGGAAATTTGGAGTTAATTATTAAATACATTAAAAAGGGGTAAGATAATGACTAAACTAGCTTATAAATATCTCTACAAGAGCCCTAGACCTACCCAAACCCTTTACCCATGAAATTGGACTTCTTCCTTATCCTATTAGGTGGATAAATGCTAGGAAATAGGGAGATAAATGTGGAAATTTGGAGTTTGAAGAGAAGGAAGAGTTTTAACTAAGTAGGACTCTTAAACTAGCTAATACACCCCTAATTCGTCCCTACCAACCCATAGCTCATTGTTGGAGCCTTAGGGGATGAAGGGAGGAGCTGTGGAAGAGAGGAGTGATGATCAGTCTTCCCCATGAAATGTTTAAATATATATGTATTTTGGTAATTAACAAAACCCTATCAAAGTTCTCTAAGTCTTAAGTACAGGAAATACTCCAAGGCCAAGGTCAATCAAGCCAATATTGGTAAGCATTATTTTTCTGAAGCATTAATTATTTCTAGATCATATTTCTCTAAGTCCACATCGACTTCTGTTGAAAGTCACAACGATTTCAATAGAGCTATAACGATTTCTTTATAAGACTAAAAATGGTGTTTCAATCAAGTCGTTCCCATAACGATTCCTTAAGTTATCGCATCGATTTCATTAGAATTCGTAACAACTTGCCCGCCGTAACGATTTCATAAGTTATCATAACGATTTCTTTAGAATTCGCAACGACTTGCTCGCTGTAATGATTTCTTTAGAATTCGCAATGACTTGCTCGCTGTAACGATTTCTTTAGAAATCGTAACGACTTGCTCGTCGTAACAATTCTGTAAGTCATCATACCGACTTCTTTAGAATTCATAACGATTTGCTTCACGCAACGATTTCTTTAGAACTCATAACGATTTGCTTTGCACAACGATTTCTTTATAACTCATAACGATTTGCTTCGCACAACGATTTCTTTAGAACTCATAACGATTTGCTTCGCACAACGATTTCTTTAGAACTCATAACGATTTGCTTTGCGCAACGATTTCTTTAGAACTCATAACGATTTGCTTCGCGCAACGATTTCTTTAGAACTCATAACGATTTACTTTGCACAACGATTTCTTTAGAACTCATAACGATTTACTTCGCGCAACGATTTCTTTAGAACTCATAACGATTTGCTTCGCGCAACGATTTCTTTAGAGCTCATAACGACTTGATAAGTGTTCATAACGATTTCCTTGTTGAACACATAAACTTGCTTTAACGATTTGCTCTCTATAATGACTTGTTAGTATTCATAACGATTTCATAAGTCATATAGACAACGACTTTATGGTTTATATCGACTTGACATTATCTTATCTCTTAAAGTGTTGAATAGTCAAAGTTTTCTCTTATCTATCTGACTGCTGTGCATTTAATAAAGACAGAACGTATCTCTACATGCATGCAGATGATATCACTTTTCTATTGTGCATATTCTGTCAACATCTTTTAGAACAAGCTATTTGGCATTACTATTTTGGTTAATACTCACATCAACGTTTACTGACAACAAGAGACAGCCTAGCTGTCTACTGTTCAAACATTTAATGTGTGCAGGGTCCTAAAGACATTCTGTCATACAACGTTGGACCTTATAGACACCAGAAGACCCTATCTCTTTGCGTGCTCAAATGGATAAAAGATTGTTGAAGCTTCCAAATGTCAAGTAGTCTAACGTATATTAACTTAAGAGACAACGGTTACTTCAACGGCCGTATTTCAAAAGAAGATATAAATACAAGACAGAAGAGAAGAATGCAAGCAACTGAGTAGTGAACAAGATCTCGCATACGAGCATTCAAATCCTTCTGAAAGAAGTCTAGAGCCAAGAATCTCATTCCTCATCACCTTTAGCTCTTTGCTCTTTGTGCTGTAATAGAATTTCTAAGAGAGCCAGTGTAGTTCTGAGAGTGTGCCTTGTTTAAGATCTTTTGCTCTCAGTGCTTGTTACTTCAGATCTTGGCTTGTAAAAGCTTGATCTAGGGGCTTGAATTCATTCTATTCTCTTTGTGGTGTTTCCCTTCGTGTGTGAAGGAAGACCTGGTGGGATCTAGGGTGTTGTTCCCTTCGTGTGTGAAGGAAGACCTGGTGGGATCCGGGGTGTTGTTCCCTTCGGTTGTGAAGGAAGACCTGGTGAGGTATCCAGGGTGTAGTTATTCCCTTCTGGTGTGAAGGAAGACCAGATGAGCTAGGTGTTGTAGTGTCCATAGGGGGACTGTACCCTAGTTAGTGAAAAACCTGAGTTGTTGCTCAGGGACTGGACGTAGGACTCCTAAGGAACGGAGGTCCGAACCAGGATAATTCCTTGCGTTGTGTGATTGATTCTTTGTGAGTTTGTTATTCATACTAACCATTACTAACCAACATCAAAGATTGTTTTTGTGTATACTTTTACATACAGGCATCACCTAAACAGATTTTTTAAAGACCCATTCACCCCCCCTCTGGGCTTGTCAACTGGGCAACAAGTGGTACCAAAGCGAGTCTCTTCGACAAAGAAGAAAGATCCAATGATCTGAAGAGTAAAGATCCATGGCAGCCCAAGGTCACAACGAAGGTCAGTCTGTCAATCGACCACCATTGTTCGATGGAGAGGATTACACATACTGGAAAACAAGAATGGAGTACTTTCTGCAAGGCCACGATTATAAGATATGGTCCATAGTAGAAGAAGGCGATCTTCTGGTCACAAATGAGAAAGCTCAGTGGACAGACGATGATAGGAAGAAGATCTCGCAGAATTGTAAAGCAAAGAGTATTATGTGCTGTGCCCTTAGTAAAAAGGAGTTCAACAGAGTCTCAGCCTGCAAATCCGCAATGGAAATGTGGGAAAAGCTCAGAATCAGCTATGAAGGCACAGACAAGGTGAAGGAAACAAGAATAGACATTCTTGTAGCACAGTACGAGAGATTTCAAATGCAATCAGGTGAGTCCATTACCCAAATGTTCAGTAGATTTACAGATATTACAAATGGGTTAGCTGGACTAGGAAAGACCTATGAAATGGGAGATATGGTTAGAAAGATTCTTAGACCCTTACCATCCTCATGGACCCCAAAGGTCACAGCTATTGAAGAGGCTAATGATCTGAAAAGGATGTCTTTGGAAAAACTCATTAGGTCCCTTATGGCCCATGAGATCAATATGGAAAGACTAGGAGAGTCCTCTAGCAGAAAGAAACAATCAAATGCTCTTAAAGCAGAAGAAGACAAGTCAGATGAGTCATCAGCTGAAGATGAGAACTCAAGTGGCTGTGAAGATGAAGAAGCCATGCTATCAAAAAGGTTGCAACGCATTCTAGCAAAGAAGAAGAAGTTCCAATCTGGTAGAAGGCACTTCAAGAGAAATAAAGACTTCAAGAAACCAGATGGAAAGGATCAAATGAAGAGTAAGCCCATATGCTACGAGTGCAAAAAGCCAGGACATATTAAAGCTGAATGTCCAAAGCTCAAGAAGCCTGAATTCAGGAAGAGAGAGAGCTCCAAGAAGTTCAGGAAATATAAGAAGAAAGCTATGGTAGCTGCATGGA
The DNA here is from genome assembly GCA_014218235.1 of Colocasia esculenta. NCBI lineage: Eukaryota > Viridiplantae > Streptophyta > Magnoliopsida > Alismatales > Araceae > Colocasia > Colocasia esculenta. Next base: position 32,099,080 of record CM024763.1, on the reverse strand, counting down.
GCAACAGCAGCGACTCAGATAGTGAGTCAAGCTCAACCAGTGATGAGGAAGAAGCCAACCTGGCTTTCATGGCAAATACCGAAGAAAAGGTAACCTCTGACTCATCCTTTGATTCTTGTAATGGTTCAGATTCCGATAGTTTAGAAGAAGCTTTCAACGAACTATACAGAAAATATAGAGAAGTAACCAAACTATTAAAAGTAAGCAAGAAAAACATAGTTTGTCTAGAAAATACAAACTCAGATCTAAAATCAGAAAATGAACAATTAGAAAGTCAAATAACAGAACTTAAAAGAAGAAATGAACTGTTATGTGAAGATCTAAAAGCTAAGAATGAACTAATAACTAAATTAGAAAAACAAGTAAGTTCAAATGAACTGAAAACTGAAATCAAGACACTAACAGAAGAAAATATACAGTTATCTAGCACATTAGAAAAAATCACAAATGGTAAAAACTCCCTCATATTAAAAGGTGCCAGAAGATCAGGTAAGAAGAAAAATGGATTAGGATATACACCCCCAGATAATGAAGAAACCATAGTTTATCCTAAAACATATCCAACACCAAAATTTGTACCCGAACAAGATATAGCATACAAAGCTAACTTCAAATATATGGAAAAAATAACCACATTATCCTGTTGTAGTCACTGCAACAAGTTAGGACATATCATAACAACATGCCCAACAAAACATAAGAAATGGATAATCAAAGGTAAAATCAATACTACTAACCAATCAAGACCCAAAGAATTTGGGTACCTAAAACTTGATGATTTTATTTCAGGGTAACACTCGAGCATCCAAATGGTATTTGGACAGTGGGTGCTCAAGGCACATGTCAGGAAATCAGAAGCTATTCACCAATCTCCAAGCTGAACAAGGAACAGTTACCTATGGAGACAATGGAAAAGGCACAGTAATTGGCAGTGGTTCTGTGAGCAACAAAGGAAAGATAGTCATTGAAGATGTATTGCTTGTCAAAGGGTTGAAGCACAACCTCATCAGCATCAGCCAGCTTTGTGACAGAGGTCATCAGATTCAGTTTCAAGAGTCAAAGTGCAGCATACTAAAGGATGGAGCTGTAATCTTCGAAGCCAATAGGGAGAAGAACTTGTATGCGCTTCATCTTGAAGAACTCAAGGATCAAGATGTTTGCCTGGCAGCAAATAAAAGCCAGTCAACTGAACTATGGCACAGAAGACTGGGTCATTGCAGCATAGATGGGATGAGAAAATTGCTAAAGAAAAATCTTGTGGAAGGCCTGCCAAAGGTCAGTGCAAAAATGGAAGGTGTCTGTAGATCTTGTGCTAAGGGAAAGCACACCAAGAGCTCCTTCAAGTCAAAAACGGTGGTAACCACCTCAAAACCCTTAGAGCTCCTTCATATGGATCTATTTGGGCCAATGAGAACTACCAGTCTTGGAGGAAAGAACTTTGATTTGTCATAGTCGATGATTACTCAATATTCACTTGGGTATCATTCCTAGAGCATAAAGATGACACTTTTGAAAACTTTGTTAGTTTCAGCAAGAAAGTCCAGAAGGATCAGAAGTTCAGCATTGTTTCTATCCGATCAGATCATGGTGGTGAATTTCATAATGAAAAATTTGCTAAATTCTGTGATGATCAGGGGATTGAGCATAATTTCTCAGCGCCAAGGACACCACAGCAAAATGGAATTGCTGAGAGAAAGAATAGAACTCTATTGGATATGGCAAGAACCATGCTATCAGAATATGGTCTGCCAAAGTATTTTTGGGCCGAAGCAGTCAACACAGCAAGCTACATCATCAACAGAGTAATGATCAGGCCAATCCTAAAGAAGACTGCATATGAACTGTTCAAAGGAAAGAAACCAAAGATCAGTCACTTCAGGACATTTGGATGTCCTTGCTTCATCCACAACAATGGAAAAAGGGACATTGGTAAGTTGGATGCCAAATCAGATGAAGGCATCTTCATGGGGTACACCTCTAAACCCAAAGGCTATAGAGTATTTAATAAACGCACTTTATTAATTGAACAGTCTGTACATATTATTTTTTATGAAACTAACTCTTCCTTGAGAAAGGAAGAAGATAGTGACAATGATGATACAGATGAACTGTCCAAGAAACTAAAGAATACATCAATTGAGAATAAGGATGATCCACCTCTGAAAGACATGCAACAAAAGGAAATTACCCATGAAAACCTTCCAAAGGAGTGGAGATACAAGAAAGATCATCCACCTGAGAATATCATTGGTGATCCATCTGTTGGGGTAAGAACAAGAGGTAACATGATACCTTGTGATTATTTGCATTGTTTTTCAAATAGAGCCAAGGACAGTCAATGAAGCTCTTGGTGATGAATCTTGGATCTTGGCCATGCAAGATGAACTAAATCAGTTTAAGAGAAACCAAGTATGGTCACTTGTTCCTAGACCATCAACCATCCAGTTATTGGCACCAAATGGGTGTTCAGAAACAAATTGGATGAGACTAGTGTAATCTTGAGAAACAAGGCCAGATTGGTGGCTCAAGGCTATTCCCAAGAAGAAGGCATAGATTTCGATGAAACCTATGCACCTGTAGCTAGACTTGAGGCTATTAGAATATTACTTGCATATGCATCAGCATTAGACTTAAAACTATTTCAAATGGATGTCAAATCTGCATTCTTAAATGGTTTTATAAAAGAGGAAGTTTATGTGGAACAACCCCCGAGTTTTGATGACACAGAATTTCCTAATCATGTTTTTAAACTTCATAAGGCATTATATGGTTTAAAGCAAGCACCTAGGGCCTGGTATGAAAGGCTTAGTTCTTTTCTTCTAAACCATGGTTTCAGTAGAGGTCAAGTAGATAGCACTTTATTTGTAAAATCAAAAGTTAAAAGCATACTACTTGTACAGATTTATGTAGATGATATTATCTTTGGATCTACTGATGAATCCCTTTGCAAGTACTTTGAAAAGTTGATGCAGGGAAAATTTGAGATGAGCATGATGGGAGAGCTCAATTATTTCCTTGGATTGCAAATCAAGCAAGGAAAAGATGGCACCCACATCTGCCAAGCAAAATACACCAAAGAACTCTTGAAGAAATTTGGATTCGATAACACCAAGCCACTGTCAACACCCATGAGTACATCAACAAGGATGGACAGTGACAAAGATGGTAAGAAAGTAGATCAAAAGACCTACAGAGGTATGATAGGTTCACTACTTTATTTAACAGCTAGTAGACCCGATATTCTATTTAGTGTATGCATGTGTGCTAGGTATCAAGCAGATCCTAGAGAATCACATTTAATCTCTGTAAAAAGAATATTTAGATATTTAGCTAGAACTCATGATTTAGGTCTGTGGTATCCAAAATCTTGTGAACTTAATTTAGTAGGATACTCTGATGCTGACTATGCTGAATGCAAAGTAGATAGAAAAAGCACCAGTGGCTGTTGTCAATTTCTTGCAGGGTGTTTGATATCCTGGTCTTCAAAGAAACAAAATTCAGAGGCACTATCTACAGCTGAAGCTAAGTACGTGGCTACTGGAAGTTGTTGTACACTACTCCTATGGATAAAGCAACAACTTGAAGATTTTGGATTAAATATCAAATCGATTCCACTATTGTGTGACAACACCAGCGCTATCAATCTCACCAAAAATCCAGTCCAACATTCAAGGACCAAGCATATTGAGGTTAGATATCATTTCATTCGTGATCATGTTGCAAATGGTAATATTGAAATATCCTTTATTGATACAAATAGTCAGTTAGCAGATATTTTCACAAAAGCCTTACCCGAAGAGAGATTCACATCTCTTAGAAGGGAATTGGGCATGTGTAATTTGTGAAAAGATTTACGCTTGAAACTGGTAAAAATTTTCAGATTTAAGTAAATTTTCCCTCCATAAATTTAAGTGAAAGAAACTCACATTATCCTTCCTGGCCGCTCTTTTATTAAAGTCTGTTTGAATAGTCAAACTCTTTTGTCGCTTTCTACTGCCTTTTGGCGCCTCACTTTCCTCAGCATTTATTTAATTACAAAAATCGATGTGGGAATGTTTCATCTCCCATCTTCTATCTTTTTCCTCTTTCGTCTGGTTGCCTAAGCCGATGCCCTAACGACTCGGACATCGACTCTCTGCAAGTTTGAAGCTCTTCTCTCCTTCCCACGACAAATTTCTTGAGGGGTTTCACTCCTTCTTCCACCTCAATCCTCCAGAAAACCTTCTCACTTGAATCCATGGCCGCATCCGTCATTTCCGGAAATCTGGGTGGTTACAGCGCCGAGTTCCTCTCTCCTGAGTAGCAGAAAAGGTTCACGTTCATGAAGACCAAACTGTGTGGAAATAAAGCAGTAGATGTTGCTGATCTTGAGAAGAACGGGATGCACAGTGTTGTAGCAGCCATAAGCAGGATGAAATGGTCAGTTATTTCAACCTTCTCTGAGGTAAGCTATCCAGACCTTGTGAAGGCATTCTATGTTTGCTTGAAATCAGAGGCAGATGGGTCTGTGACGTCTTCAGTCAATGGTATCCCCATAAAAATTGATCATGATCTTCTGAAGATGTTGTTTGATGTGAGCACAACCGGTCACAGCGGAGTCCACTCTGTGGATACAAAGGTAAAGGGTCTCGGAATTATTGGACCTGAGTATCGTATGAGAGATGGAAAAATAGATATCAATCAAATGAATGCTTTCAACCGTCTCCTTCACTTTATAGTCTGTCAGATAATCGCTCCCAGAAGTGCAACTTTTCAACCTGTACAAAGGCAGACTCAGATATGATGTTCTGGGTCATACAGAACAAGGAGATAAACATGGCCGTTGTAATGTTAGAAAGGATGAAATTTGCTAGTGATCAGATTTGGGATACCAAGAGCAAGCTCAATGTTTCTCTGCCCTATGCTCACCTGCTTACCAAGATTTTCAAGTTTTTTGGTATTGATTTGTCAGGAGCAGTTGTTGAAAAGATGGGCCAAGCTATTAGGTCCAGAAATCTAAGAAAAAGTGGTTTCTCAGTTGTAAATGGCGTTTGGTCTAAGACCTCCATGGCTGAGGGAGAGGCCATTATGGAAGAAGTTCAGGAAGTTCAGGAAGAAGTGCAAGCAGCAATCGCAGAACCAGTAGCTGTAGCCCCAGCTGTGCCAAAGAAAGAAGAATTAGCATCTGCAGCAACCCCTGTCTTAGAATCAGCAGCAGAAGAGTCAGCAACAGTTGTAGACTCTCTATTTGTAGAAGAATTTCCAGAAGTAGCTGTGGAGAGTTCTAATGAAAGAATTGAGGACATCTCTCCTGAGGAAATTATCCCCTTTGTGTCTACAACAGCAGACCATCTACCCACCTCTATTGTAGCCTCTATACTTAGAGGGGTAGTGGACTCTATTCTCTCCACCCCAGTCACTTCAGAGACTGGTGGTTGTTCGTAGAGGAAGTTGTGGCATCTGGCCACATTGCAGAATCTATAGCAGCTACACCAATTCAGGAGGAACAATCAGGTGCTCCAGAAGATGTCTTGATGGAGGAAGCTCCTATTAGGGGGAGCAGCCTTGTGAAAGACAAGAGGTCACAGAAGAAGCAGCACACACTAATATGCCTATGGGCAGTGTGCCTTCTGAAGGAATCCTTGCCAGTTCACAGGGTGATGGCACTCAGGGGGAGGAACATGACAATCCCCCAGGTAATGATGCTAGAGATGGGGAGACAGCCAGCTCCTCAGAATCAGATGATGATCAGCAGCCTCCAGCTTCAGAGGCAAGGAAGAAAGGAAAAGAAGTGGTTTCAGATGTTCCACTCTTAGCAGATACTCCTTTTGAGAGGCAGGTGAAACATAAAATAGTCATAAATTTGAAGCCTGTTATTGAGAGATTGGATGTTCAAGGTACAATCTTATGCTCTCTCCAATCAGATGTAAATTCCATTTTCATGAGCCAAGCTTCATCTTCCAAGGAGATTTCAAGTATCAGAAATGCCATGAAATGGCAACGAGATGGGCAGCATGAAGACAATGCTCTCTGAGATTCTGAAGGTGGTTGGAGCTCAAGTTACTTCTCCTCATCCACCTCCTGCAACTCAAGTTCTAGAATCAGGGCCATCAGGGTCATCTGTTCCAGTGTTCGGACCATCAGCAGCAGCAGCAGTAGAGGCAGAGGTCAATGAGCAAGGGTCTTCTGGGCCAGCTGAACAGGATAAAGGGCCTCCAAGGCCTGCTGAGAAGATGTCAGGGCCATCAGGGCCATTGGAGTTTGAGCCTGTGCAGAATTTGGCTGAAGAAGCAGTTTTGGTTCCCGAGCCTCCAGCTCCCACTTCTTCCCAAACACCAGTTCCTCAATCTCCACCTTCATCCTACACTGCACCTCCTGCCCCACAGACTTTCAAGAAACCTCAACCTAGACCCCTCTCCTCACTAACACCCTTTCCCTCTCAATCCACCTCCTCTCCTGTCTCATCTCCTGTTTCTTCCACCATTGTTTCACCTTTACCATCCTCTCCACCTGAGCTTCCACCAGCATCCTCTTCTGCAGGGCCCTCTTCTTCTGGCCCTTCTACATCAGACACTTTTACTCTTCCTACTGAAACTCTTGACTCTATTTTCAATCCACCCACACCTCCCTCCTTCATTACCATTATTCCTGAGGGTGCCCAACTCGCACATGTGCAAATCCAGGATATCAAGGATGAATTTGAAGTAGCAATACTTCGTTCAGTCCTGGTTGTTGGAACCCACATTCATAGGACAGGCTCTTCTAGTCCTGTCTCTAAAAAGAGGAGACTCACCTCCACTCATCCTGTCTCTTCTGATCCTTGCTATCCTCCCCTTTGGTTTTCCCTCTCTGTCTCCAACAAGCAGAAACTTATCTATGAAGAATATCTTCAAAAGGTAGTTTTTGTCAATATTTTTGGCCTTCCTTTCCAAAATCTTTCTGAACATCTCACCACCATCTTTCCTTATACCCATCTCTCTAAGGCTCATCAGTCCAAAGTCTTCTCCATGACTGAAGCCAAAACTGAAGAGCAGTGGGCTCGGAGCCATAAAGATCTGTACAGTCAATTCCGTCGAGCTCAAGCTGCCAGATTTCCCCCTAGGGAAGCTCCTCTTCCCCTTTCTGAATGGTTCCAGATCCACCATAAAAATCTGTTTGGCCCCTTCATTCAGAAAGAAATCGAATTTATCCGGCAGTATCAGATGTATAGTAACTACTGCTATGTCCATCGCCTCCCAGAATCTCAGTTGGGTCAATTTCGTGCAGCCATCAGTGCCCTCAGTTCAAGCACAGCTCATACTGAGCCCCTTCAGGTCGATTTTGCCACCCTGGTTATTCCTGATGTAGTGTTCCTTCCACCTCTCCATGCTCTAATTATGGATTCTTCTGTGGGAACACTTATCTTTGAGCGAGCTGCAAGGGTAATGGCCAGATTATTTGTGCAAGATGGCCATGACTTATCCTTCCCCAGATTCATCTTTCGGCAGTATCTTCAGGGGCATATCAAGGCAGATGTTCTGGCCCCTATTCTCTCTGAATGCGAGCGGTTGTCTCCTGAAGAGTGGCAAAAGCTTTATCCGTTGTCTGCTCAGCAGCTCAGCAATCTAAATGCCTCTCAGGCCAGTTCAAATCAACCTCTCTTGTCTCCTAGTGAATTTTTGGATGCCAACTCTCTTCACCTCATCAGGGACTCCTATCTGACCTGGGTCGAGAGATACAAGGTTTTCTTTGCTTTAAAGCAAGAACTTAGGTCGCTTAAGATTGACTATCCCCTCAAGATTGAAGCTTTCCTTCGGTTTGCCAGCTTTCGGTCCTTCTTAACTTACAAGTTAGCCCTTGGCCGTGTTAAGTATGGGGACTTCATTTCAGATCAAAGACAGCTTCATATCAAAAGGATGGCTCCCATTATGGGACCCTTCTATCAAATTGACTTTGGGGCCTTTCAAGCCTTCTTTGAAGAGCAGGAACGCCAGGCAATCCCTGTACTCAAGCGTTTTGGCTACCTGTTATCCCCTGCTTATTACTTATCCGTAAATCCTCAAAACTAATAAATATATGTTGGTGTCTGCCCTTCCATCTTTTCTCTTCTTTCTTTGTCGAAGATTATCTTTTTGCTTACTGACAAAAAGGGGGAGAAAATTAGCATGTCTGAAATACATTTTGAAAATCTTCAGATTTAGAAATTAGCATGTTTGAAATACTTTCTGGAAATATTCATGCTTATTGATAATTTTTTGTCATCACCAAAAAGGGGGAGATTGATGATCAGTCTGTCCCCACGAAATGTTTAAATATACATGTATTTTGATAATTAACAAAACCTTATCAAAGTTCTCTAAGTCTTAAGTACAGGAAATACTCCAAGGCCAAGGTCAATCAAGCCAATATTGGTAAGCATTATTTTTCTGAAGCATTAATTATTTCTACATCATATTTCTCTAAGTCCACATCGACTTCTGTTGAAAGTCACAATGATTTCAATAGAGCTATAACGATTTCTTTATAAGACTAAAAATGGTGTTTCAATCAAGTCGTTCCCGTAACGATTCCTTAAGTTATCGCATCGATTTCTTTAGAACTCGTAACAACTTACCCGCCGTAACGATTTCGTAAGTTATCATAACGATTTCTTTAGAATTCGCAACGACTTGCTCGCTGTAATGATTTCTTTAGAATTCGCAACGACTTGCTCGCTGTAACGATTTCTTTAGAAATCGTAATGACTTGTTCATCGTAACGATTCTGTAAGTCATCATAACGACTTCTTTAGAATTTATAACGATTTGCTTCGCGCAACGATTTCTTTAGAACTCATAACGATTTGCTTCGCGCAACGATTTCTTTAGAACTCATAACGATTTGCTTCGCGCAACGATTTCTTTAGAACTCATAACGATTTGCTTCGCGCAACGATTTCTTTAGAACTCATAATGATTTGCTTCGCGCAACGATTTCTTTAGAACTCATAACGGTTTGCTTTGCGCAACGATTTTTTTAGAGCTCATAACGACTTGATAAGTGTTTATAACGATTTCCTTGTTGAACACATAAACTTACTTTAATGATTTGCTCTCTATAATGACTTGTTAGTATTCATAACGATTTCATAAGTCATATAGACAACGACTTTATGGTTTATATCGACTTGACATTTATCTTATCTCTTAAAGCGTTGAATAGTCAAAGTTTTCTCTTATCTATCTGACTGCTGTGCATTTAATAAATACAGAACGTATCTCTGCATGCATGCAGATGATATCCCTTTTCTATTGTGCATATTCTGTCAACATCTTTTAGAACAAGCTATTTGGCATTACTATTTTGGTGAATACTTACATCAACGTTTACTGACAACAAGATACAGCCTAGCTGTCTACTGTTCAAACATTTAATGTGTGCAGGGTCCTAAAGACATTCTGTCATACAACGTTGGACCTTATAGACTCTAAAAGACCCTGTCTCTTTGCGTGCTCAAATGGATAAAAGATTGTTGAAGCTTCCAAATGTCAAGTAGTCTAACGTCTATCAACTTAGAGACAACGGTTACTTCAACGGCCGTATTTCAAAAGAAGATATAAATACAAGACAGAAGAGAAGAATGCAAGCAACTGTGTAGTGAACAAGATCTCGCATACGAGCATTCAAATCCTTCTGAAAGAAGTCTAGAGCCAAGAATCTCATTCCTCATCACCTTTAGCTCTTCGCTCTCTGTGCTGTAATAGAATTTCTAAGAGAGCCAGTGTAGTTCTGAGAGTGTGCCTTGTTTAAGATCTTTTGCTCTCAGTGCTTGTTACTTCAGATCTTGGCTTGTAAAAGCTTGATCTAGGGGCTTGAATTCATTCTATTCTCTTTGTGGTGTTTCCCTTCGTGTGTGAAGGAAGACCTGGTGGGATCTAGGGTGTTGTTCCCTTCGTGTGTGAAGGAAGACCTGGTGGGATCCGGGGTGCTGTTCCCTTCAGTTGTGAAGGAAGACCTGGTGAGGTATCCAGGGTGTAGTTATTCCCTTCTGGTGTGAAGGAAGACCAGCTGAGCTGGGTGTTGTAGCGTCCATAGGGGGACTGTACCCTAGTTAGTGAAAAACCTGAGTTGTTGCTCAGGGACTGGACGTAGGACTCCTAAGGAAAGGAGGTCCGAACCAGGATAATTCCTTGCGTTGTATGATTGATTCTTTGTGAGTTTGTTATTCATACTAACCATTACTAACCAACATCGAAGATTGTTTTTGTGTATACTTTTACGTACAGGCGTCACCTAAACAGATTTTTTAAAGACCCATTCACCCCCCCTCTGGGCTTGTCAACTGGGCAACAAGGATCAAGGAGGAAGGAGCTTGGAGCAAGAGGATTTCATCTTCTACCTCATCTTAAACCCTAGGAATGTTTACAGTGCAAAAAGGTAGGCAATCCCTCAAGCACAAATCACATAACTTCGCCCATAGGTAGCCTACACATCCCTCTTTGAAAGCCCTATGATTTCTCTAATTTTCATGGCTCCATGAAGGAGTATTAAATGTTCTAAACTCTGGCCTTACCATGCACCCGAACCTTCATGACTGCTTTCAATCCACGCATGTACTTGATCCCATGCCATGAACATATTCGCATAAATACTACATGCTGTTAACTTTCAAACACCCCTATTTTCCCTAATTTCCATCATGTATCCTTTGCTAATTAAATCGTTTACCAGGACTGTGCATGTTTAGGTCACTGAAATGTAACTTAACTAAAGCATGCACAAATCTTGTCTATTTTCTAATTACTCATGCATGTTGATAGATCTACGTGTCTACTTTCATTTAAAACTAGTTTCATAATTTTTGGATCATCGTGCGATTTTATATCGATTTCAGAAGTGCATTGTATCATGCATGGAAGGGAAGGACCAAACCCAAAAAGGGCATATCCCCTTTTCTGGGTTGGGCCACCCCTCTAAAATCGCGACGGCCCGACCTGTATTACCCTTGATTTTAAATCCAAATAAAAAAAAATTAATTAAATAAATGGGATAAATAGATTTAATTGAAATAAAGTGAGGATAAATAGAATTAAAGGGAATTAAATCAATACCCATTAAGCTAAATAAGAAATGGGTTGTATAAATGGCCCAAGCATGAGATTATGGGCACAAATGTGGAAAGCCCATCATGGGATGGGAGATAATTAAGCTAATTCCGTATCTAACTAATTAGTAAATTAAAGGGGTTAAAGATAAGTATTAAAATAACTCATAATTATCTAAAACAAGAGACCACATCCCATCCTAACCTCTTGGTCACGAAATTATGTCTCTTACCTACCCTTTAGGTGGATAAAAGCTAGAGATAATGAAGATAATTAGGAAATTTCATAGTTGGAGGAGAAAAGAGGAGTTTTAGGCATTTAAGATTCTATTAGAAAACAAAACACCTCCAATTCGCCCCTATCAAACCCTAGATCGTTGTTGGAGCTCTGGAGGACGAAGGGAAAGGTCGGAGGACAAAGAAGCAAGGAGGAGAAGGAGATGGAACACGGGATTTTTCGTCTGCTCTTCGTCACCAAAACCCTAGGATTCTTAAACACGTGAAAGGTAGGCAATCTCTCAAGCATAAATCATGTAAATTTAACCCTAGGTAGCCCACATGATCCTCTTTGAAAGCCCTCTAGTTTCGCTCTTTTTCGTACAACCAAGAGGGCGAATTAAATGCTTCAATTCCTGCCATATCCATGTACCCGAACCCTCTTGTTTACCTTAAACCCATGCATGTACATGATCTCATGCTCTGCGAATAATTCTATAAATACCACATGTTGTTGGCTTTCAAACGCCCCTAGTTTCCCTAATTTTTTTCATGTATCCATCGCTAATTAAATCGTTCTTTCTTAACTGTGCATGTTTAGGTTACTGAAAAACAACCTATTCAAAGCATGCTTTATACAAATTAGTTCACTAATTAACCATGCTCAGTGGTAGATCTATATGTCTAGTTCCGTTTAAAAGTGATTTCTTAATTTTTGGAGTATCATGCAATTTGATATGGATTTTCAATGTGCACTGTGTCGTGTTGGATGGCTTGGACCTAATTTCAAAAGGGTCATGCCATCAGCCAGAGCTCGGGCCAAGGTTCTGAGAACGCGACGGCCCGATAGGTCGTGTTCTGAGCCTCTTCGCGACAGAGTGTCACGTCGCGTTCTGAACGCGACGGGACACTAAGTCTCGACCTATTCAGCAGGTCGGCCCGACCTGGACGTGCCACCCGACCTGTCGCGACGCGCACACACATCATCACGCCGGTGTCTCGACTGGCACCAGATTGCATCGGATCGATCCGTCGCGACATGAACGTGACGGTTAGGCCCGTCGCGACATGAGCCGTCAACGCGTCGGTCCATCTCTTCGTGACCTAAACGCGACAGCATCCGACGTCGCGACCTTAACAGAGCGCCAGAACCCTAAATCTACATGAAACCCTTGATCTTCATCCCTGTTAAACCCTAAATCAACATTGTCATGAACAGTAACGACCTGTTAATCTTATGAGAGTAACATTTAATTGATATTAATTCATTTAAAAGTTATATGCACAATCATTTATGCTCTCTTGATTTCCTACACTTGCACACACCTAACAATCATGTTTGCCATTAAACCTCATTAAGTCACTCAATAATGTATCTGGTAATTAAGTGAAATTAATTACTAAATTTCCTATTATTTAAATGACACTTGTCTTCGTTTTTCGTGTGATTCGTATACTGTTACTGCATCCCTCGGCCTTCGAGCACTCGAGGCACGATGGACACTCATTTTACACACTCTCTCTTGACATGGACCACCTCTCCACCGAGAATACTCCCGACTGGGCCAGGGACTCCTTGTCAAGGCCTCCGTAAGTCTCCTTGGCTTTGGCACACGTTCTTTGCCGATGAGCTGGTTGTACCCCAAAAACCCGTTATACCCTTAGGGATTAGTACGATCCATGGCCTTAGTGTGTTCCTTCTTACCTTGTGATCACGCCGGACCATCTAGCATGTGTTCGTGGCATGGCTAGTGGGCGGTTGTGACTTCTACCAAACTGCCGGCACACGACCTAGTGTCGTGCAACCGTTACTATCGGTCTTTAACGTTGTTTTACGATTTTGTCCCTGTCTCATCTACGGTCCTTGTACTCTCATCTGTTCACCTTCTCTCTCTACACTCTCGTCTATTTCGTCTACTACTCTCATCTCTTCTTGGTACTCTATTTGGCCATTTTCTGATTGTCTAAGATAAAAAAATATGACTATGCTAGGCAACATTATAAGGGCCCGGTCTAGTCCTTGGGGAGAGCACCCGAAAGGCTATAACTCGCAGGGGTCTAATGATCAAGGTGTTTGGCATGCACCTAACGCATGACTCGCAAGATTTGATCTATGACAATCAACAAACATTCATTGTTTATGTTATTGTTGGATCGAAATGGCACACTAGATGTCCTAGAGGGGGGTGAATAGGACTTCTTGGCTTTAAAAATTTTCTTCTGAAATGCACAACACTAAATAGATTCGTTAGTACTTAGTGTGTTGTGTGTGATTCAAGAGTGAACTAGGCGGAAACAATCACACAAATATGCACAAGAATTTATCCTGGTTCGGCCCTTCCAACTAGGAAGTCCTACGTCCAGTCCTCAAGTCAACCACTTGAGATTTCCACTAACTGCCAATAAATTGGTCTTCTCTCACCCTTGAGAGGAATTACAAACCCACTTGCTCCCAAGCAAGTCTTCTCTGAACAGGGGTACAAAACTGCCTTCACATGGCCTTCCCTTCGCAGAAGGGAAAATGCAGAAATAGTCTTCTGCACAAAATACACAAGAGAGTAAAAAAGACTTGTGTGTTTGCCTCAGGACTGAGAACAAAAACAGACTTCAAAAGGATTTAACTGATCAGAGATGAGACTCGAATCCTATCTGAAAAACAAGGGTGGACTTAGAGAAAATAAGCAAATACAATTGCCACCCTACACAAGACTTCTTGGAGAGCTTCAGAGACAGTGTTTTCTGAAGTGGGAAGCTCTCAGACATGGCTTGCAGGAAATTCGAAGTGTGTAGCTCACAGAATTTTCAAAAGCTCTATGTATCTCTGTGTGTGTTCTTCTTTTCAAACTTGAGCTTCTTTTATACACTTCAGAATATAGCCGTTGGAATTTGTGGTCGTTTGCAATCTGACTGTTTTGAAGAGAACTTTAGGATCCTTTGGATCTTGATGAGCTTATTATCCAGGAGTTCTTCAATTTTGCTTCTTTCCAAGGTCTTCAGAAGAGGTGCAGTCTTCACAGCTAGAAGATTAGCTCTTTCTTTCTAGGAGTGGACTGTGAAGGAGACATGCTAGAAACGTGCTTCCAATAAATGGCTGCAACAAAGACAAGATAAAAAGAAAAAGCAACTCCATACCTTTGAGGTAGGTAAGTCAGATAAGTACAGACAGAAGGTATGGAAACCTCATATGCACAAGCTTTCAGATAAAAAGAATAGACAGGCAGATATGCTAAAAAGGTAAAGCATGGGTCTTGTCAGTGGTAGGTGAGTCTTGTCAGGTGCCATGCACCTGAGAATACATAAATGCACTATATCTATTGTATCTCGGAAAATTCGGAACAAAAACATGAAGAACAACTCAAAGATTAGTTAAAATATTTCAGAAATAACATGCACAGGATTTAGATGAATATATTATGACTTGTCTTGTAAGAGAAAATAATAAAATAATAATATTTTTTATGAACTAATAAGAAATTGAAAGTTCATTGGAAATGTTGTAAGAAAAGATTAGGAGATAATCTTACATTAAGTGTTTAAGCTTCAAAAGATCAGAAAAGTATTAAGCACAAAACTGACAGAGAAGTCGAATTTATAAGAACATGCAATTCGACTGTAGAAGTTGAAGAATGATTCGGCTTTACAAAAAGATAATAATTCGACTGTAGGAGTCGAAGTTACAAACAGAGTAATTCGACTGCAGAAGAAGATTACAATTCGACTGTAGAAGTCAGGGTAGAAATAGAATGAATCGACTTCTGAGGTAATAAGACAAATCGACTTTAGCAGTCGGATACTATAAAGATAGATTTCTAAAACATTCGACTGTAAGAGTCGAAGTGAACAGTCGAATCATGTATAGCTATATGGACTTAGAAAAATTTCAGGATGGTTTTGACTTCGATTCTTAAGGAGTCGGAGTCTGAAGTCGGATACAGTATGATGTACTGAGAGCCTGTGGACTTAGAAAATTTTTGGCGATGAAGTTTATCACACAATTGTATGTATATATATTTTGATATACATTTATTTTGTAGATAGTCTATTTAAAGATTTTGTTATAGCAAAAACATGATATATACTATATCTTCAAAATCTTAGATTTTCTTAGGGGTAGTTGCTCAACAATTCTCCCCCATTTTTGTTAATGACAAAAACTTTAAAATAGACAATAAAAAAGTGAAAAAATTTTATATTTAGATGATATTCTAGTTTCTTAGCTTACCTCTTTCTCCCCCTTTGTGGCATTAACAGAAAGGGTAAGAAACCACAAGGAAAACATGAAATAAGCAGGGAAGAAAGATCATAGCTGCATTCAGATACTGAAAAATAAATACAGAGCATAGTGTTTAAGACCTAGATAAGGAGCTAGGTAAGTACAAAGATCTGGGAATTTGAGCAAAATATGGTTTGAGAAGGTCCCAGAGCTTCTTCTCATTTTCACAAAAGAAATTATCAAACAAGGAGGAGTCAATGTTGTAGGAGAGATTAGTAGTAGGCAGTTTCCTATGAGATTTGATGTGGCGTCTACGGAACCAGGAAACTCTATTGTGGTACTTATCCCTGGACAAATGAATCCTAAGGGGAACAAATTTTTTGGAGGCTGCAAGGAGAAGAAACTCATGGACAGTGATGTACCAGTGCAGGCCTCGATCCACAGCTGCATCTTTGGCTTGATAATACACTAAGTACCTTTGTGCCCACTTATGACCAATGTTCTTCCTCAGATCCTTAAGACTCTTGGACTGGAATTCATAAAGAGAGAGCTTCATCCTTTCACAGTCATAGTGGTAAGAGGGATAAGCAGCTGCCCACTGATCTACATTGAGTCTCTCAGATTCAGCAAAACATAACTAGAAATCCCACAGATGATGGGGGTTCTTGGAGATTTAGAGGAACAAAAATCTTTGGAAAGACAATTTGAGCTTGTATTTAATTTTGAACCTTGTGGCAATGCAGATGAATCTGTTGAACACCACTTCAGCAAAATCCCTTCTGAAGGCAACTGCTCCTATAAAGGATGGATGCAGTCCAGAGGGTAAGGCCATAGTCATGGAGGGAATGATTTCTCTTTGGCCTCTTAGCAGATTGTCCCATTGGCCTTTAGAAACATCAGGCAATCCCAATTTGAATCTGTCAAAATTGAATGACTTCATTCTAGTGTACTTGGCCTGAGAGTCCTGGAGAAAACGTCCAAACATATCATGAAACCTTAAGGATAAGTGATGCTGGACAGTTAAAAATTGGTTTCTAGATTGGGTTTGTTGATATCTGGCTGCTTCATCAGGATAGAGATCAAGGAACTCCTTGGGAGTCAGGCTATGACTTTTCTGAGAGATAAATTGAAGTTCATCAACTGAAATTTATGTAGTTCTGAGAAGAATAGGAAGCCAATGTTAGAAGGTGAACCCTGGCATCTCATGAACTTCAAGGAAAGCACGAATAGATAGATAGTCTCTGAACATATTCATGTGATGTTCAGAGTGGTTGATCAAAGCATACCAAAAGGGTGGAAGGAGTTTGGAAGGATTGTCTCCAAGATTGGGTCCACTAGATGAGGAAAGCTGAATACTGGGAAGTATTTCAGGTAAATGGAGAAGTGTTTTCTTGGAGTCTGTTCTTGAGGCAGTGGGAAGACAAGAAAAATACTGAGGAGGTTGAGGAAAGAGTGAGAGTGAGAGGTTTGGGAGGTTTGAACTGGTATTTCATTGGGTAGATTTTGAACTTGATGTCCTGGTGGAATGGATCCCCTGGAATGGATGCAAGGGGAGGAGGATCAGAAAAAGTGGATTGTGAGTTAATTTCAGTGGTGAAAGGAGTAGGTGCAGAGGGTGTAGTGGGTTGAGGCTCAGCTGGTGTTGGCTTTTTAGGCTCTAGAGGAGGCTTAATAGATGGAGCTGGAGTAGAAGGAGTTGTCCTAGAAGGAGGAGGAGGGAAGACAGGGTCACCATTTTTGACCAGTCTGTGCTTCACTTTCCTCTTGAAGGGTTGGAGACTTTGAGAGGACTCTAGGGGTCTCTTGGCCTTGGACTCCATCTGGGACTCCTGCACTTTCTGGGATTCCTCTACTGCTGCTGCTACTACTGCTGGGTGCTCTTCCAACACTGGCTCTTGCTGCTGCTCAACTTGTGGTTGTAACACCACCATTGCTAACTGTGGCTCAGACTCTTTGTGCTGATCAAGTACTGGCTCATCATGCCCTAGTACTTGAGATTCTGGCTCTTGGTCTTGCTTCTGCTCAGGTTGCTGTTCAACCGGCTGAGATTGATCTTTTACTGACTGCTGCTGCTCTGCCTGTGACTTAGACTCTTTTTCTTCCACTGGTTGTTGTTCAAGTACTGGCTCTTCATGCTCTAGTACTTGAGATTCTTGAACATGAACATGTTCTTCTTGCTGCTGAGAGGAAGAAGGCCCTGATGGCCTAGAAGTGCCCTGTTGGCACACCAATTGAAGCAATAAATCTTTGATTTATTTGACTTCATCAGTCAAACCATCGAACTTGGCATCAATGAATTCAACTTGCAACTGAAGAACAGAGAGATTCTCCTGTTGCTTGCTCAACAAATCCATAATGGAATTGAAGTTGTTGCTACTCTCCCCCTGAGACCTTGGCCGGGTCTCAAACTGAGAAGGGGAAAAGTGATGTTCTCTTTCCTCAAAATTAGTTTCCACAGGAATATCATCATAGGCTACTCCTTTTCCTCTAATATCTCTTAAGACTTCATTTATCGTTTCCTCAGGAGCATCTGGTTCAGAAAGTAAGGAGGAAACAGGAACTTGTTCTTGATGTTCTTGAATCTGAACTGGGACTTCAGATCTGACTTGAGCATCTGGTTCTTCCATTCTATCTTCGTCTACTAGCTCTTCTTCTTGTTGGACTGCTTGAGAGGATGATGAAATGATAGGCTCATCAGAAAAAATCTCATGATCACATTCTGGCACAGAACCCTTTAACCATAAATTTTGCTTTTTGTTGACCAAGGAATAATGACTTCTTCTCAAGGTAGAGATGCCAATTTTCTCCTTGATTCCAACTGATATATCTCCAAATAGTTCTACTGAGAATATTTTGAAAATCAAAGTGAGCAGAGGTCCATAGGGAAGGGACTTCTGCAAAGTCTTTGAAGCAGTCATTCTCTCCAAGATAATTGCAGCCAAATTTACCTTGTGTCTCTGAATAGCTCAAAATAATAAATTTTCATCTCTGGAGGTGATAGAAGAATGAGTTCCTGCTCTAGGAGTCACAATAGTTGATATAACTGAATGAAGCAATCTTTTCTCTACTGTCAGTTCATTAATTAAAAGCCCCTTTTTACTGACAGTGGCAAAACTGCCAATAATCCCCAACTTTGGTACCCTTGACATATCCAAACACAGTATTTCCAGATGATACTTCCAGAGAGACATAGAAAGCTCTAACGGCATTTTCTACTGTGGGTTCAGAAATCTGGCGCAGCTTGGTCCATCCCATGACATTTAGGGTGTCTTCTACCCACGACAAGCTTCCTCTAAGATGGGAGAAATCTACAACTATTCCTGAACAGATGGGAATCTTAGCAAGTCTCTGGAGTTGTTCAGGGGTGATCTGAGCGGTTTCCGGAGCCCTAGATGATGCCATCTAGAAGAAGGAAATGAACAGGACTCAGGGAACTAGTAAAGGAGTGATAGAATAGAGGATGAGAGCCCAGATAACCTACCTTTCTTCGAAGGAGGATGGAGTTCTTGGTGGTTCCCCTGAAGTCCTTCGCCGGAAAACAGTAAGGGCGCGAAGAGGCAGAAGAATACAAGGAAGTCGAAGATGGATTTCGAAAGGGTGTCTTCTAAAAGAAACGGGTTTTCTTATATAAGGAGGGAAAACGTAAATGACCCGAGATTTCAGGATGAACGGTTGGGATCAAGTGATTTGACCGATGACACAAAAGAATATATTTAAAAAGGATTTTATTGAACGCTCCTTTTCAAAATTTCACGGTAAGTCGAATTGTGTATTCAACTGCATCAGTCGAATACAGCATTAACACATAAGTCGAATGCCCTATAACTTCATAAGTCGAATTACTGGGACTTAGAAATTTTTCATGACAGTTTTCTCAGACAACTCAAACTGAAATGTTTCACAACAGTTTCTTAATTTACAATTCAAGCATCATTTTGATTTAGCAATTTAGTCAGGATTACACATACCTATTTCTCTTCTAATAGATGTGAATCTATCCTCAGGAAGAGGCTTAGTAAAAATGTCAGCAAGTTGATTTTCTGTAGATATAAATTCAAGCGAAATATTGCCATTACTTACATGGTCCCTGATGAAGTGATGTCTAACCTCAATGTGCTTTGTTCTTGAGTGCTGGATAGGATTCTTGGTCAAATTTATTGCACTTGTGTTGTCACATAGCATTGGAATCTCTTGTAGTTGATGACCAGAGTTGTGGCGGAACGCCTCGGCCAAGCCTGCTAAACCAATAACGTACTTGATTCGAGTCCGCCTCCCGCGAATGGGCCGAAGCCTCGCAAGGGATACCAAACCACAGTCCATGTAAACACAAAGAAACACACCACATTTATATATATCAAAAGTTACATAGCCATATTTCCATAAAACTGAAAAGAAGTACAAGAGCCTAGGGCATACCCCGAGGTACAACTGAAGAAAATAAATAACTAACTACACTACACTACTGGAGCTGCTACTATACAGTTGGAGGTACGGACCCTGCACCGCTATGGTGCGGCTCTGAACTGAACGACGGTCGTGAAACGTCCTCCTCGCTCTCACCTGTGGGGGTAGGGGTGAGCCTCGCTAGTCACTGGCTCAGTAGGGAACTCCCCAAAAACCGAGCAAACTAAAAACCACAGGTACAAAAGCAATAAACAATACCAACAATTTATAGAACAGCTAAGCAGGATATAAAAGCTGTAAAAATACTCACCGTTTGTCGACTACGAAAACAACTGTAATAATTAAACGGCAAACCAGTACAGGTGTACAAGCTAAAGTAGAGACAGCCAAACATGAGCCACGTGAACTGGTTCGCGACACCAGAAACAAACTCGGACAAGCTAACACAGGTCCACCTCTCAGTCTCGCAGCCACGGACGAAAGGTCCAGCTGCCGCTCCACGTGAAAAGTCAAGCAACTGTGGAGACCAACCAAACACCACCACCTAAGGACTACACGGTCACAGGCCCATGCCTGGCACCTCTAGAGATCCTGGACCGGAACTCTCTAGAGTGAGGCACTGGAAAAGGACTAGCTGGGGTCCAGTACATCTACTAGTGTCCGTACCCCCAACTACGAGCGCGCTACAAGTGACTAAAGACAAACACAAGTGTCACTGTCCCACTGTCGTCTTTCCCTCAGCCGGATGTACAACTCAAACACAAGAGTGAGGGTGTCCAGGTCAGACGACACAGACCTCGACGGTACAACACAAGTACCGGGACAAAGCCCCAAGCTAACAGCCTGGCTCACAAAGAACCTGGGGCACCCAACTGGAGAGGTAACCACGGTAGGCGTCGTACTACTCGCCACGTACACAAAACCACGTGCACGTCACACACAAACCACGTGAAGTCGCAAGTAAACTGCGTGCACTAGTAGTCCACTACAAGTGAACGCTACACAAACACGTAAAGAACCAACCAACTGCGTACTCAGTACGCTGATCCCTGAAAACACGAGCACTGGGTGCACCACGATTATCGTTGCACCACTTAATACCAACAGATATTCAATATATCAATATTTAAAACAAAAGCATGCTGACGGCAACATCGACTGCCGTCGATGGGATATAAACGGCAAGGTATCTGGCCGTCTAGTTCCCAGCTGAAGAACCTGGTGTCCAACAATGTTGACGCCAAGCTCTTCGACTCCAATTCTGCAGAAACCCTAACTGATTCTAAAGGCATACTTGATCCCGTAACCATCAAGAAAATATGAGGAAACACTTCCTCTGACATGCATGAATCCCAAAGAACTCAAAACAGCATGATTCATTCGCTAAATTACTCAAACCACCCATATACCCCGCATGGATACCACTACCCGAAATCGCCATTTCCATGCAGATTCATGTTTTCTAATTACATTATTACGACCTATAGGAATTACCAGGGTCATTGCCTACCTCAGCACACGCTTAAACCTCCCGAATTCTCCCGGTTCACACCGAATCCTCCGCGAGCTCCCACGGAAATTGCACCACGCCACGGCGTTTCCTCGTCCGATTTGGCAACGCCACACGTCCCATGATCCTCCAACCACTCTCTTGTACCTATTGGAAGCTTTAGGGACACGGGGGCGTGAAGCTGGGGCAAGGGGAAGAGAGAACAGGGTGGAAAACCTGCCCTCGGGTGACCCTATAACCTGCAGATTTCACAGGTTGGCGTCAACCCCTCTGCCGCCTAGGGCAACCGCCACCATCAACGTCCACATCTTATGCCGCCAAGTTCATGCAGTCAACGGCACCTTACCTGGACGCCAACAGGGTCAACGGCCACCCCTGGCCGCCAACTCTAACTCAACTGCAACAGGTCCTATTCCATTTCAAGACCAAACCTGAACCTCACCTGAACAAACCACACATTCCACACAACCAACTCACACTGGCCTCACAACGGCCATCACAACCATTACACACATGATCCGCATGGATCCGAAAAGCACGCGATGTTACATTACTATCATCTAAAAAGAAAATTTCTACCTCGAAATTCATA
Source organism: Colocasia esculenta (assembly GCA_014218235.1). Taxonomy (NCBI): domain Eukaryota; kingdom Viridiplantae; phylum Streptophyta; class Magnoliopsida; order Alismatales; family Araceae; genus Colocasia; species Colocasia esculenta. The sequence continues at coordinate 32,077,104 of CM024763.1, read as the reverse complement.
ACACAACTCAAAGTTAAACAACTTAAACATACACACCTTTACAAGCACTATCATCTAAAAAGAAATACAAAGGCTTATTCAAACAGATAGGGATACCCTTTAGCCATTTCCTCGGCTAACTCCCAGGTATCCTCACTACCCAACCTATTTTCCCATCTCACTTTAACTAGCTCAATTTCGTTATTTCTCAGTTTCTTTATCTTTTCGATCTGTGATCTGCACCGGATACTCTGGCATAGTCATATCCGGCCTCAGGTCACCACCTTGATATCTGATTATTTGAGCTGGGTCTTCATTGCACTTTCTTAACATAGAGACATGAAATATATCATGAACATCTGCAAAATCTGTTGGCAAATCTAGCCTATAAGCTGTTTCCCCAATTCTTTCTAACACTTGAAAGGGTCCCACATATCTCGGGCTCAACTTTCCAGTCTTGCCAAACCTCATAATACCTTTACTCGGGGAAACTCTCAAGAAAACAAAATCTCTCACTTCAAACTGAAGTGGTCTCCTCCGGATATCTGCATAACTCTTTTGCCTGCTTTGAGCTGCCTGCAATTTTTCTTTAATAAGCTTCACTATTTCTGTGGTTTGCTGAATCAATTCAGGACCCACTAACTGCCTTTCTCCTACTTCATGCCAATTCAATGGGGTTCTACATGGCCTTCCATATAAAGCTTCATACGGTGCCATCCCAAGACTGGTATGATAACTATTATTGTAGGCAAACTCAACCATTCCCAAATGATGCTCCCAGCTACCTCCCCAAACTAAACAACAAGCCCGCAACATATCTTCAATCGTCTGGATAGTCCTCTCTGTCTGACCATCTGTCTGGGGATGATAAGCGGAGCTATATCTCAGCTCAGTACCAATTACTTTCTGCAGGCTTCTCCAAAAACCAAAAGTAAATCTTGGATCTCTATCAAACACAATAGTCTTCGGAATACCATGCAGTGGAACAATTCTTTCAACATAAATATTTGCTAATCTGTCCACTGTCCAAGACATACTTACTGCCACTAGTCTGCACACTTTGGTTAATCTGTCAACAAATACCCATATTCCATTATGCCCGGAACTCGATCTTGGTAAACCTGCCACAAAGTCCATAGCAATATCATCCCATTTCCATTGTGGGATGGGCAACGGTTGCAATAGACCTCCAGGCTTCTGATGCTCTGCTTTAATCTGCTGACAGATAGCACATCTTGCAACAAACTCTGCTATCTCTTTCTTCATATGAGGCCACCAGAAATGCTTTCTCAAAGCATGGTACATTTTAGTACTACCCGGATGGATAGCGTGCCTAGATTTATGAGCCTCTTCCAACACTCGCTGCTTCACCTCTCTTTCTGTTGGAACAAACAACCTGCCTCTGAGCCTGACCACACAATTACCATCAATGGTAACTCCTTCCATTTTCACAATTTCAGCTAAACTTATATCTGCTCTCAGAGCCTCAATAATCTGCCAATACAAAGACGGCTCTACAGCACTAGCAGCTAGTACTGCCCGTCGCTGACTGTTGGGCACATATAAGGAGTTCTCTACTACCTCTTCATACAGCTTCCACTCTTTAATCATCATTAGATTCATATATGCCTTTCTGCTCAAGGCATCTGCTACAACATTGGCCTTACCCGGATGGTAAGCCAAACTGAAATCATAATCCTTTAAATATTCAATCCATCTGCGCTGGCGAAGGTTTAAATCTTTCTGCGAGAAAATATACTTCAAACTTTTATGATCTGTAAAGATCTCAAATCTCTCGCCATACAGATAATGCCTCCACATTTTCAAGGCAAACACAACTGCTGCTAATTCCAAATCATGAGTGGGGTAATTCTCCTATGTCGGCTTCAATTGCCTGGACGCATAAGCTATCACTTTACCATGCTGCATAAGCACTGCGCCAAGTCCTCTTCTTGAAGCATCAGTATACAACACAAAACCACCACTCCCTACCGGTAATGTCAATATAGGTCTGATGTAAGTCTCTTCTTCAATTCCATAAAACTTTTCTGACATTCACCGGACCACACAAATGGCACCCCTTTTCTGGTCAATTTAGTCATAGGTGCTGCAATTTTAGAAAAATCTTGAATAAAGTGCCTATAATAACCTGCCAATCCCAAAAAACTTCTAATCTCGGTTATTGTCTTAGGCACTTCCCATCTCATCACTGCTTCCACTTTACTTGGGTCCACTGCTATTCCTTTAGCTGAGATGACATGACCCAAAAATTGAATTTCTTTCAACCAAAATTCACACTTATTGAATTTAGCAAACAACTGGTTATCCCTTAACAACTGCAGGGTAAACCTCAAATGAGCTGCATGCTCCTCTTCAGATGCTGAATAAATCAGAATATCGTCGATAAAGACCACAATGAATTGGTCTACATATGGATGAAAAATTCTATTCATCAGATCCATAAAACCTGCAGGAGCATTAGTCAACCCAAATGGCATAACCACAAACTCGAAGTGACCATATCTGGTTCGGAAAGCTGTCTTATCTATATCCTCCTCTTTGATTCTCAACTGATGGTACCCGGACCTCAAATCAATTTTAGAAAATACCTTTGCTGATTGCAACTGATCAAACAGATCATCTATCCTCGGCAACGGGTACTTATTCTTGATGGTCACATCATTCAACTTTCTATAATCAATACACATCCGAAAACTTCCATATTTCTTTTTCACAAATAAAACCAGCGCTCCCCACGGGGAATGACTCGGTCTAATGAACCCTTTCTGCAACAACTCTTCTAACTGCTTTTTCAATTCTCTTAGTTCTGCTGGTGCCATCCGATATGGAGCTTTAGAAATCGGCATGGTACCTGGCAGCAACTCAATGGTAAAGTCCACCTCTCTATGTGGAGCTAAACCAGGCAAATCCTCAGGAAAAACATCAGCAAATTCCCTAACCACGGGAACTGCTTCCACTGGCTGACTAGCTTCTACCAGACTTACCGAGGCTAGATAAGCCACACATCCAGCATTTATCAACTTTCTAGCTTTAATTTCAGAAATTAGAAACTTAGAGGTATAAAAAGGCATACCTTGATATTCAAACACTGCATCATTAAGATGACAAAACCTTATCATTTTCTTTCTGCAATCTAACATCGCTCCATAAGCCTCAAGCCAATCCATACCCAAAATAATATCATAATCTGACAACTGCAGGGCATACAACCGACCCGGCATCTGGTTCCCTTCAATCATAACAGGAGCTTCATCTATATAGCTCGAAGTGAGCAGGAACTCACCCGAAGGAACCTCCACTACTAACTCACAAGACTTCTCCTCTAAAGGATGAGCTATACAATCCAGAAATTCTTCGGAAATGAAAGAATGAGAAGCACCCGAATCAAATAAAACTCTTGCTGAATAATTATAAAGAGGTAAAGTACCTTCTATCATATTCGATGCCTCCGCCTGGGCTCGGGTGATAGCCATAACCCGGCCTCTTCCCCGCTGCTGCGGTGCTCCTCTGCCACGGCCTACCTGTGGCTGCTGAAACTGCTGAGGCTGCTGCTGCTGCTGCACACCTCTTCCATACCCATATTCTCTCGGATAGGGGCAATTGCGGATCAAATGTCCCGGCTGATTACAATTATAGCATCTATATCCTGGTGGAGTAATGGGCTACCTGGCAGTACTCTGTTGCGACTCCTCCACCTCAGGCCTACCTCGGCCCTGCTGAAACTGCTGACGACCTCCCCATCCTCTTCCTTTGCCTTTAAATGCTTGCTTTAATTTCTGACCCCATTTCCCAAAGCCTGATGAAGAAGGTCCTGCTGGTGCTTTACCCTTACTTGCACCTACTGATTGCTGCGGTAGCCGAAAACTACCTGAGCCTGACTCGCCCACCTGACGAGTCCGAATAGACCTCTCCAATGTAGCTGCTCTTTGGGCTGCTTCTTCCACTGTCTTACACATGAGAGGTACTATTGCATCCTGCAACTCCACCCTCAAACCTCTAATAAAATACTCAACCATCATATTATTATCTAAAACTACATAAGGTGCATAACGGCTAAGTGCCATAAATCTCATCTGGTACTCTAAAACTGAAGAGTTACCTTGCTGGAGCGTCCGAAACTGTCTCTTTTCACTTGCTGTACTTGAATCGGAAAGAATGTATCGTTAAATACATCGAGAAATTCCAACCAAGTAATAGCCTCTTCTGTCCTGCCTGCAAAAGTGGTCAGCATCTTCAGTCGCCACCATTCCAATGCAAAACCTCTCAACTGATAAGCAGCTAACACAACTTTATCTACTGCCGGACACCTCATAGTTGCAAAGACTCTTTCGATCTCATGAACCCAGTGCTCTGCTATATCTGGATTCGGCCCTCCTGAATAAGTAGGTGGCTGCAATCTCAGAAACTTTTCAACCTACATCATTGGTTCCTCTACTAATAACACTGGTGGTGGTGGCACAGGTGCTACAAAAGGCACCTCTACTCTTGGCGGGACTGGAGCAACAGGTACAGTCTCTCCATCCCCAGGTGGCACTGCAACCGGTGGTACCGGCGCCTGCTGATCCATCCTTGCCCGAATATCCGTGAGACTTTCCCAAATCCTCTCAATCATACGCTGAGTACTTTCTTCTGGATCATCTCCTCCACCACCCCAATCTCTTCTATCAGCCATTCCAGAAATTTCTACATAAACAAAATACCAAACAAAAATCAAAACAACAAATTATCAGAAACCAGGGTCCCCACCAGCAGTGTACAAAGACCGAAATAAGGCTATGTATCTTTCTAGTTTCTTTATATTAACACGGACCTTGCTCTGATACCAACTGTGGCGGAACGCCTCGGTAAAGCCCGTTAAACCAATAACGTACTTGATCCGAGTCCGCCTCCCGCGAACAGGCCGAAGCCTCGCAAGGGATACCAAACCACAGTCCGTGTAAACACAAAGAAACACACCACATTTTATATATATCAAAAGTTACATAGCCATATTTCCACAAAACTGAAAAGAAGTACAAGAGCCTGGGGCATACCCCGAGGTACAACTGAAGAAAATAAATAACTAACTACACTACACTGCTGGAGCTGCTACTACACAGCTGGAGGTACCGACCCTGCACCGCTACGGCGCGGCTCTGAACTGGACGACGGTCGTGAAACGTCCTCCTCGCTCTCACCTGTGGGGGTAGGGGTGAGCCTCGCTAGTCACTGGCTCAGTAGGGAACTCCCCCAAAATCGAGCAAACCAAAAACCACAGGTAGAAAAGCAATAAACAATACCAACAATTTATAGAACAGCTAAGCAGGATATAAAAGCTGTAAAAGTACTCACCGTTTGTCGACTACGAAAACAACGGTAATAATTAAACGGCAAACCAGTACAGGTGTACAAGCTAAAGTAGAGACAGCCAAACACGAGCCACGTGAACTGGTTCGCGACACCAGAAACTGACTCGGACAAGCTAACACAGGTCCACCTCTCAGTCTCGCAGCCACGGACGAAAGGTCCAGCTGCCGCTCCACGTGAAAAGTCAAGCAACTGTGGAGACCAACCAAACACCACCACCTACGGACCACACGGTCACAGGCCCATGCCTGGCACCTCTAGAGATCCTGGCCCGGAACTCTCTAGAGTGAGGCACTGGAAAAGGACTAGCTGGGGTCCAATACATCTACTAGTGTCCGTACCCCCAACTACGAGCGCGCTACAAGTGACTAAAGACAAACACAAGTGTCACTGTCCCACTGTCGTCTTTCCCTCAGCCGGACGTACAACTCAAACACAAGAGTGAGGGTGTCCAGGTCAGACGACACAGACCTCGACGGTACAACACAGGTACTGGGACAAAGCCCCAAGCTAACAGCCTGGCTCACAAAGAACCTGGGGCACCCAACTTGAGAGGTAACCACGGTAGGCGTCGTACTACTCGCCACGTACACAAAACCACGTGCACGTCACACACAAACCACGTGAAGTCACACGTAAACCGTGTGCACTAGTAGTCCACTACACGTGAACGCTACACAAACACGTAAAGAACCAACCAACTGCGTACTCAGTACGCTGATCCCTGAAAACACGAGCACTGGGTGTACCACGATTATCGTTGCACCACTTAATACCAACAGATATTCAATATATCAATATTTAAAACAAAAGCATGCTGATGGCAACATCGACTGCCGTCGATGGGATATAAACAGCAAGGTATCTGGCCGTCTAGTTCCCAGCTGAAGAACCTGGCGTCCAACGATGTTGACGCCAAGCTCTTCGACTCCAGTTCCTGCAGAAACCCTAACTGATTCTACAGGCATACTTGATCCCGTAACCATCAAGAAAATATGAGGAAACACTTCCTCTGGCATGCATGAATCCCAAAGAACTCAAAACAACATGATTCATTCGCTAAATTACTTAAACCACCCATATACCCCGCGTGGATACCACTACCCGAAATCGTCATTTCCATGCAGATTCATGTTTTCTAATTACATTATTATGACCTATAGGAATTACCAGGGTCATTCCCTACCTCAGCACACGCTTAAACCTCCCGAATTCTCCTAGTTCACACCGAATCCTCCGCGAGCTCCCACGGTAATTGCACCATGCCACGGCGTTTCCTCATCCGATTTGGCAACGCCACACGTCCCACGATCCTCCAACCACTCTCCTGTACCTGTTGGAAGCTTTAGGGACACGGGGGCATGAAGCTGGGGCAAGGGGAAGAGAGAACAGGGTGGAAAACCTGCCCTCGGGTGACCCTATAACCTGCAGATTTCAAAGGTTGGTGTCAACCCCTCTGCCGCCTAAAGAACCCGCCACCATCAACGTCCACATCTTATGCCGCCAAGTTCATGCAGTCAACGGCACCTTACTTGGACACCAACAGGTCAACGGCCACCCCTGGCCGCCAACTCCAACTCAGCTGCAACAGGTCCTATTCCATTTCAGGACCAAACTTGCACCTCACCTGAACAAACCACACATCCAAACCACACATTCCACACAACCAACTCACACTGGCCTCACAACGGCCATCACAACCACTACACACATGATCCGCGTGGATCCAAAAAGCACACGACGTTACAATAGTCTTCCAATTGATGCTTGATCCACAATAGTTGAGTACAGCAACTTCCAGCTACAATGTATTCAGCTTCTGTGGTGGATAAAGCCACTGAGTTCTGCTTCCTGGAAGACCAGGATATCAAGCACCCTGCAAGAATTTGACAAGTGCCACTGGTGCTTTTCCTATCTATTTTGTATCCAGCATAGTCAGCATCACTATATCCAATTAACTTGAAATCTGAACATCTGGGATACCATAATCCTAACTTATTGGTACTTTTAACTGCATGAACATGAGATTCTTTTGGATCAGCTTGGAATCTTGCACATAAGCAAACACTAAACATTATGTCTGGTCTACTAGCAGTAAGATAGAGCAGTGATCCGATCATTCCTCTATAGATCTTTTGATCTACCTTTTTACCAAGAGGATCACTATCTAACTTAATCCCTGAGCTCATGGGTGTTCCTAATGACTTACACTTGTCAAAACCATACTTGGAAAGTAAATCTGAAATATATTTGGTTTGACAAATGTGAGTTTCTTCCTTGGTTTGCTTGATTTGCAACCCAAGAAAATAATTGAGCTCACCCATCATGCTCATTTCGAATTCACTTTGCATCAGATTTTCAAAGAACTTGCATAGTGATTCATTAGTAGATCCAAAGATAATGTCATCAACATAGATTTGCACAATTAAGATTCCATCTAAAAATTTCTTTTTAAATAGTGTGCTATCTACTTTACCTCTTATAAAATCATGTGATATAAGATAAGCACTTAATCTTTCATACCAAGCTCTTGGAGCTTGTTTCAGACCATACAGTGCTTTCTTTAAACGGAAAACATGATTTGGATATTTAGTATCTTCAAAACCAAGTGGTTGCTCAACATATACTTCTTCTTTAATAAAACCATTCAGAAAAGTACTTTTAACATCCATCTGAAATAAATTGATATTAAGAGAACATGCATATGCTAATAAAATTCTGATTGCCTCTAATCTAGCTACTAGAGCATAGGTTTCATCAAAATCTATGTCTTCCTCTTGAGAATATTCTTGAGCTACAAGTCTGGCTTTGTTCCTATTAATTACCCCTGATTCATCCATCTTGTTTCTGAAAACACATCTGGTTCCAATAACTGAATAATCAGAAGGTCTAGGTACAAGGGTCCAAACCTCACTGCGTTGGAACTGATTAAGTTCTTCTTGCATAGCAAGGATCCAAAATTCATTACCCAGTGCATCATTGATTGTCTTAGGCTCAATTAGAGAAACCAAGGCAGAAAAATCACAAGGAATTTGCATACCTCTTGTTCTTACCCTATCTTGAGGATTGCCTATGATGTTTTCTCTTGGATAATCCCGGTGATACCTCAATTCCGTAGGTAGCCCTTCTTGTGGTTCTTCTTGTTGTTGAAGATCTTCTAGTGGAGGATCTTCCATTTCTTCTACTTCTTCTTTTTGTTCAAGAGAGGTTCTTCCCATATCCCTGCACAAACCATCAACACACTCTTCTTCTTCTTCTATTCTTTTAATAGAAGGGTTAGTTTCATCAAATAAGATATGCACAGATTGTTTTATAGTTAATATTCTTCTATTGAAAACTTTATAACCTCCAGGTTTTGAAATATATCCTAGTAGAAATCCTTCATCGCTTTTAACATCTAATTTTCCTAAGTTATCCTTACCATTATTTAAAATAAAACACTTACAACCAAAAGGTCGAAGATGACTGATATTGGGCTTCTTTCCCATGTAAAGTTCATATGGGGTCTTCTTTAGAATGGGCCTGATCATGCACCAGTTGATGATGTAGCAGGTTGAATTGACTGCCTCTGCCCAGAAATATTTTGGCAAATTATACTCATTCAGCATAGTTCTGGCCATATCCAGCAATGTCCTATTCTTTCTTTCTCCTACTCCATTCTGTTGAGGTGTTCTTGGTGCTGAGAAGTTATGCTCAATCCCATTTTCTTCACAGAACTTCATGAATTCTTCATTTTTGAATTCTCCACCATGATTAGATCTGATGCTTATAATCTGAAATTTCTGATTTTTTTGAACTACTTTACTGAATTTCAGAAATGCTTGAAAGGCTTCAGATTTGGCTTCTAGAAAAGACACCCAAGTGTACCTTGAGTAGTCATCAACTATCACATAGCCATAGACTTTTCTTCCAAGACTGACTGTCCTCGTAGGTCCAAATAAATCCATGTGAATTAACTCCAAAGGCTTGGAAGTTGTAACAATTGTTTTGGACTGAAATGAAATCTTGGTCTATTTTCCTTTTACACAAGCTGAACAAATTCCAGATTTCTTAACTTTCATCTTAGGAAGACCTTCAACCAGATCATGCTTTATCGATTTCTTGATAACGAAAGTGCTTGCATGACCTAGTCTTCTATGCCACAACTCAGATTCTTCACTTTTGGTGGTTGCAAGACACAAATTTACTTCTTTTAATTCTGCTACCTGTAAAGTGTACAGGTTCTTCACTCTTTGGGCTTCGAATACTATCTTGTTATCTTTCTGGATGACACACTTATCATTCTGAAAATTTACTGAATGTCCTTTATCACATAACTAACTGATGCTTATTAGATTATGCTTCAGACCTTCTACATACATGACATCTTCAATTAGGTTCTTTTCCTTAGTACCCATAGTTCCACATCCTAGCACTTTTCCTTCCCCATTATCACCATAAGTTACTTGACCAATTTCATCTCTAAATGTTGTGAATAGCTTCCTATCTCCTGTCATGTGCCTTGAGCATCCACTATCCAAGTACCATTTGGATGCCCTCAGCCGACCCTGCAAATAAAGCTAAGTTGTAACTTTTGGTACCCAAATTTTCTTGGGTCCTTGATGGTTAGTTTTAGGAATCCATCTTAAGTGTCTAGTGGTGCATGTGCTAACGGTGTGTCCTAATTGATTACAATGACTACAGCACAAATCAAAAGCATCCTTCTTATTTGCATTACCATTGAATTTTTGTTTTTGTTTGTACACATACTGATTTCCCTTTTTGATATTTTTCATTTCTTTTTCTGCTACAAATTTAGGGGTTGGATACACTTTAGGATGAATAACATTTTCTTCATTTAGTGGAGGTGGGTATCCTAATCCATACTTCTTCTTTCCTATTCTAAAACCTTTTATATTAACAAATAAGGAAGTTTTGCAGTTGGAAATCTTTTCTATAGTAACTTTCAGATAATTATTTTCCTCTTGCAATTTTTCTTCATCTTTAACTTCCTTAAGATTTGATTCTATTTCCAAAATTTTGTTGTTTTTTATTTTTTAAGTCTTCGCACAATAATTCATTAGCTCTTTTAGTTTCACTTAAGCTTTTGTTTAACCTTTCTGCTTCATTTTTGAGAAAGGTGTTAGCCTTTTCTTGGTTCAGTAGATTTAATTTAACTATCTTCATTTGTTTTACTACTGTTTTATATTTTTCATAAAGTTCATTGAAGGCATCTTCAAGACCATCAGAATCTGATTCTGAACAAGAAGTAAAAGAAGTGTCTGAGTTTACCTGTTCTAGTCTTGCCATGAGGGCTAGGTTTGCCTTCTCTTCTTCTTCAGATTCTGAGCTGGATAATTCTGAAATGGTTGCTTCATCGTTGTCCCATGTTGCTGTCATAGCCTTTTTCTTGAACTTTCTGAACTTCTTTTCCTTGCCTTTCTACCTGTCGGATCTTTCTGCTTGATCTTTCTTCTTCAGCTTAGGACATTCAAATTTGTAATGCCCAGGCTGATTGCACTCATAACAAGTTGGCTCCTTCTTCTTATTTTTCTTGAAGAACCTTTTTGAGCCAAACTTCTTCTTCTTTGAGAGAGAATTCTCTGCAGCTTTCTTGAAAGCATAGCCTCATCATCACTGTCATCTGATTTCTCTTTAGAGTCTTCAGATGAAGAGGAATCTGCAATCTTCAAGGCATTTGATATTTTCTTTTTTTGAAGAATTTTCAGAAAATCTTTCCATATTAATTTCATGAGCCATAAGGGATCCTATTAGTTTATCAATGGATAATTGTGTTAAGTCGTGGGCTTCCTCTTTGGCTATAGCTTTAGGGGTCCAGACATTAGTTAGAGATCTCAGTATTTTTCTAATTGTTTCTTCATTAGTTAGGACTTTCCCTAAAGCACTTAATCCGACAATTATATTTGAGAATCTATTATACATTTAAGTTATGTTCTCATTAGGGAGCATTTTAAACTATTCATATTGGGATACAAGTATATCTATCCTTGTTTGTTTAACCCTAGCTGTACCTTCATAGGTTACTTGAAGTTTATCCCACATTTCTTTAGCTATTCTGCAGGCTGAAAGTCTATTAAATTCTCTTTTAGACAATGCACAGCAGAGATAATTTTTTACCTTGTACTTTAACGACATATTTCTCTTATCCGTAATAGAAAGACCAGAGGAAGAAGTTTCACCAAGGATTTGATAGTCACCTTGTTCTATTACCTGCCATAAGTCGAAGTCAGTACCTCTTATGAAGCATTCCATTCGCATCTTCCAGTATTGGTAATATTCACCATCAAAGAATGGTGGCCTTGTAACTGATTGGCCTTCATAGTTGTGAGCTTCGGATGCCATTTCTTCTCAAATCTTTTGGATTCTTCTGAGAAGACCTCGCTCTGATACCACTTGTTGGATCGATATGGCACACTAGATGTCCTAGAGGGGGGTGAATAGGACTTCTTGGCTTTAAAATTTTTCTTCTGAAATGCACAACACTAAATAGATTCGTTAGTACTTAGTGTGTTGTGTGTGATTCAAGTGTGAACTAGGCGGAAACAATCACACAAATATGCACAAAAATTTATCCTGGTTTGGGCCTTCCAACTAGGAAGTCCTATGTCCAGTCCTCAAGTCAACCACTTGAGATTTCCACTAACTGCCAATAAATTGGCCTTCTCTCACCCTTGAGAGGAACTACAAACCCACTTGCTCCCAAACAAGTCTTCTCTGAACAGGGGTACAAAACTGCCTTCACAAGGCCTTCCCTTCGCAGAAGGGAAAATGCAAAAATAGTCTTCTGCACAAAATACACAATACAGTAAAAAAGACGTGTGTTTGCCTCAGGACTGAGAACAAACACAGACTTCAGAAGGATTTAACTGATCAGAGATGAGACTCGAATCCTATCTGAAAAACAAGGGTGGACTTAGAGAAAATAAGCAATTACAATTGCCACCCTACACAAGACTTCTTGGAGAGCTTCAGAGAGAGTGTTTTCTGAAGAGGGAAGCTCTCAAACTTGGCTTGCAGGAAATTTGAAGTGTGTAGCTCACAGAAATTTCAAAAGCTCTATGTATCTCTGTGTGTGTTCTTCTTTTCAAACTTGAGCTTCTTTTATACACTTCAGAATATAGCCGTTTGAAAGATAGCCGTTGGAATTTGTGGACGTTTACAATCTGACCATTTTGAAGAGAACTCTAGAATCCTTTGGATCTTGATGAGCTTATTATCCCAGAGTTCTTCAGTTTTGCTTCTTTCCAAGGTCTTCAGAAGTGGTGCAGTCTTCACAGCTAGAAGATTAGCTCTTTCTTTCTAGGAGTGGACTGTGAAGGAGACATGCTAGAAACGTGCTTCCAATAAATGACTGCAATAAAGACAAGATAAAAAGAAAAAGCAACTCCATACCTTTGAGGTAGGTAAGTCAGATAAGTACAGACAGAAGGTATGGAAACCTCGTATGCACAAGCTTTCAGATAAAAAGAATAGATAGCAGATATGCTAAAAAGGTAAAGCATGGGTCTTGTCAGTGGTAGGTGAGTCTTGTCAGATGCCATGCACCTGAGAATACATAAATGCACTGTATCTATTGTATCCAGGAAAATCTGGAACAAAAACATGCAGAACAACTCAAAGATTAGTTAAAATATTTCAGAAATAACATGCACAGAATTTAGATGAATATAATATGACTTGCCTTGTCAGAGAAAATAATAAAATAATAATATTTTTGATGAACTAATAAGAAATTAAAAGTTCATTGGAAATGTTGTAAGAAAAGATTAGAGATAATCTTACATTAAGTGTTTAAGCTTCAAAAGATCAGAAAAGTATTAAGCATAGAACTAACAGAGAAGTCGAATTCATAAGAACATGCAATTCGACTGTAGAAGTTGAAGAATGATTCGACTTTACAAAAAGATAGTAATTCGACTGTAGGAGTTGATGTTACAAACAGAGTAATTCGACTGCAGAAGAAGATTACAATTCGTCTATAGAAGTCAGAGTGGAAATAGAATGATTCGACTTCTGAGGTAATAAGACAATTAGACTTTAGCAGTCGGATACTATGGAGATTGATTTCTAAAACATTCGACTGTAAGAGTCGAAGTGAACAGTCGAATCATGTATAGCTGTATGGACTTAGAAAAATTTCAGGATGGTTTTGACTTCGATTCTTAAGGAGTCAGAGTCAACAGTCGGAGTCTGAAGTCGGATACAGTATGATGTACTGAGAGTCTGTGGACTTAGAAAATTTTTGGCGATGAAGTTTATCACATAGTTGTATGCATATATATTTTGATATACATTTATTTTGTAGATAGTCTATTTAAAGATTTTGTTATAGCAAAAACATGATATATACTATATCTTCAAAATCTTAGATTTTCTTAGGGGTAGTTGCTCAACAGTTACTTGAACTCGTGGTTGAAATAATATCGACCGACACTTGTTATCGTGACTAGTGCACTGTGTGCAACTTTACTTGCTATTCTCGTTATGTGACCAATACGTTATCTCGTTAAGATGTGCTATGTTTCCTTGAAATGTGCTATTTCTCTCGTTTCATGTTACGATATTCTCGTGAATACACCTAACAGATCTCTTTAGCTATCCTACCTTATAAGAAGTTAATCATTTAAAGCATGCTTGTTTACATGAGATATTAAGTCCTACTGAGCATTATTCGCTCATCCTGCGCTATTGTTATATGTGTTTCAGGTGAGTCGGATGGAGATGACGACACTCATGAGGAAGGGAATGAGGACGATGTCCAAGAGTTACCGTTCAGCCACTACAGGTTTGTAGTTAGATAGTTTGGTCATGAGTCAGTCATTAGTTAGTCGTCGATCAGTCGATATGTATTAGCTTGAATTTGAATAAAGTACTTTGGGCCCTAGTTTGGCTCTGATCAGTTGATGTAATAGCTAGATGATGGATTATTAATGGAGTTGATTTTCCTTTGACATTATTCCAATTGTGCAATGGTGAATGTTTATTTATCCTTTTGTACTATTTAATAACTGTAATTCCACTCCGATATTCCACATCGGGGCGTTACACGACTCGTCGCGATATCAGAGGGGACGCGACTGGCCAGTCCGTCGCATTATAAACACGACAGCCTGCGCTGTCGCGGTTCCCCTCCAAATTGCGCCAGACCGGCCCTGTTCATCTGTCGTGCCCGAGCCGCCCGTCGCGACTTGAATCACGACGGGTACCCCCGTCGCGTTTTCAGGATTTCTGCCAGAACCTAAAATTACCTTTATGCCCTACTATTTATGCCATTTGAACCTTGTTTAGACTTAATTGAACATTGCTATGGATAATATTATCTAAACAGTAATAATTACATAAATTCAATTAAATAAAAGTCATGTGCACAATCTCCCATGCTCTCATGATTTAATTACACATGCACACACTTAACATAAATGTTTGCCATTTAAGACCTTATAAATTATTCAATAATCTATTTGGTAATTAAATCTAATTATTTCACTTAAATTTCCCTATTATTTAAATGACACTTGTCTTCGTTTTATTCGCGTGCTTTGTACACTGACATCGTGTTCCTCTGCCTTCGAACACTCGAGGCAAGACGGACAACATTTCGTTACACACTTTTCTTGGCATGGACCACCTCTCCGTTAGGAATACTCCTGACTGGACCAGGGACTCCTTGTCAAGGCCTCTATAAGTCTTCTTGGCTTTGGCGCACGTCCATTGTCAACGAGCTGGTTGCACCCTTAAAATCCTTTACACCTTTAGGGATCGGCATGATCCAAACAGCCTTAGTGTGTTCTTCCTTACCTTGGGATCACGCCGGATCATCTAGCTCATGCTCATAGCACGGCTAATGGGCGGTTGTGACTTCTACTGACTGCCGGCACCCGACCTAGTGCTGTGCAACTGTGACTATTGTCTATTTATCGTTGTTTTACAATTACGTCCCTGTTATCATCTACTATCTCTTTATTCTCATCTGTTCACTTTCTCTCTACACTCTTGTCTATTCATCTACTATTCTCATCTATTCTTGGTACTCTATTTGGCCATACAATTGATTGTTTAAGATAACAAACATAACTATGCCAGTGCAATATGGCCCGATCTGATCCTGGGGAAAGCGCCCGAAGAGTGGCATTTCCTCGCGAGGGTAACATGATTAGGGTGTGTACGTCATGCACTCAACGCCATTTAAAACAATCACAATTTAATTTATGACAATCAATCAATCACTATACTATATTCTCTCGGTTGATAAAATGATGACCAATCGTTACATGCTATCGTTACTGGTGCACTGTTGTGCAACTTTACGTGCTATATCGTTACATGGACAATCCATCATCGTATTTGTTATGCTATTTCCATGTACTAGTGTTATCATTCTCTTGCCCTCAATACTTTACTCTACATGACTATACTCTCTAGTCATCCTACCTTGTAAGACATTAATCACCTAAAATATGCCTATTTACATGAGATATTAAGTCCTACTGAGCATTATCGCTCACCCTGTGCTATTTGTTATATGTGTTTCAGGTAAGTTGGATGATGACCTTGCACACACCAACAGGGATGGACTGGAGTGATGAGCGACCTGGAGTCATAGCGACGAAGTGACCTTAGTATTATAGAATTTAGTAAGATATTTGCATAGTTATTCATTCCAATGTAATGATGTTTTGAGCCCTATGTTTTGGCTCATAATTAGTGGTTGTAACAGTTTAGGTGATTTATCAATAAAATGATGAGTTTACTGCCATTATTGTTCATTAGTTGCTCTAATATTTTCTATTGTATGCGCAATTTACGTTACCATACACTTTGCTCACGTTCCCCCAATTTATTCCGCTGCTAAATTGACGGGGCGTGACATTTGGGGGTGGAGAGAAAACCTAGAGCTCGTTGGTGAGAAAACCAGATCTTCTCAAGGCTTGATCGGCGATTGGGGAAGGCTTTTGGCGATCTTCTTCAACTGGGAGCTACTCCAAGTGGTCCACAAGCTTCCCCGACTCCAAGAGACCCATCTGCACAAGCTAGAAGACCGGATCTGGGAGGAGAACCTTACCTTCTTGGCATTGGCTGAGGAGGGCTTCTTCGACCAAATAATCCCTCTAGAGATTTTATTGCAGGAAAGTGACTTATGTTTTCACTCCATAAACTTGTCCTTTAGGGTTTTAACATTTTTACGGATTTTAAAATCATGTCCTGGATCCCTCAATTCACCTATTTTCTGTGTTAGGTCTGCACTGTGTGCAGATAGGAGGTAGACGGCCACTCTGTTTCCGCCGAGTTCTTGTGTTGACGGAAGACGATCCTGCTGTTAACTCATTCTAACGGCAAGAATCTTGCCGTCAAGTCCACCTGTTTTCTGCAGAAATACATGTTAATCTTTGTACTGTGATTTTCGCTTGTTCGGTGGTCTGTGCATGTTGTGAAAATTAGAGTTTGGCAGTTATGGTTTGTAGGTCATATCATGAGGATCTACCAAATTTTGAGCATGATATTAACTAGAATAATTTCTGTTATTAAGGAATAAGTATGTTATGACAATGATTTATTTTGGAAAATTAGTCTTACTGCATGATAATGTGATAGAAAATTTCCATGATCTTAGAGTGACTGTTCTCATGTTTTGGACCTGTTAGAACTGACTGCTTACTGTCCACCATGCTTAAATGAATAATCTTGTTAAATTACATGTAATCTGTACTAATTATTAAAAATAGTTTGGCTGCTTAGAAAATTGTGAAAAATTACAGATATGTTCCCTGTGCTATATGTAACCCGTGGTTAAAATTTAATATGATTCTGAGTACTGTGCAAATGGCTATTAAATTCTGAAGCTTTTTGTACCATGTTTTAAGAATAGATTTCATTTTTGTGTGTGAAAATGTGATTAGCATCATGATTAGGTTATGTCAACTACTGTGTATGATTGAATTGAAAATCCAAATGTGATAAGTTTATGTTCCATGATATATGTGTGTGCATGTGCATGGGAAGCGAGAGAACAAGTGGCATGTGTGTGTGTGTAGTGTATTAATGTGACAAGATAATTAAATGTGTGCCAATAAGATACTGCCACCCTAGATTGCGTGGAGCTGTACTGTAGTAGTGCCCCTACGGGAAAGCTCAACCGTGTTATGTGATACCCGAGGCAAGGGTCGTGTGAAATCCTGGAGTTGGACAAGTTCCACTGGTAATGGTGGGGAGGGCTTCCCCCGGTTCTGCAGTGACCATGACTTGATCACTTTGTCTGGTGATTAAGTATGTGTATGTGTTAAGTGATCTTTCTAGTGGTGGTTTGGGTTGTGTTTTGGCAACGTGTAAAAGTGAACATGTGTATAATGTGTAAAGTGACTCGTGATACGTGAATGTGCAAGTGAAAGTGAATGTAATGTGAAAGTAAGTGCATGTGAAAACCAAAGTAAAAGTGTATGTGTTCATGTCCTACATGTGTTAATGTAATTTATGTTAATTGTGATATCATGTTTAGTACCATGTGTAGGTGTATGTTATCATATCCATGAATTAGAATTTCTTGATGAACATGTGTTTAGTATCATGTTATAAATTTGAATATAAGCCATGTGTTAGTGTTATGTGAAAGTAAAATATGAAAGCATGTGATTGTATGATTACTCTCATGTTAGTGCATCTATGTTATTAGTATCCACATTTAGAATTATTGTTTTACATGTGTTAGTATAGTTTTACTTAATGGATTCCAAGTTTATTATCCATGTATTAAAAAGGAGCATGTGTTAGTTTAAATTGTTAGAAAGCATGTGTGATAAGTACATGGTTTGAAGTTTTAAGTTGCTTGCTGAGTTTATTGTGTAGACTCACCCTTGCTAAACATTTCAGGAGATTTAGCAGCTGAGGACTTGGCAAGATCCGACGAGGAGCGTGAAGAATAGATTGGAGATTGTATTTCATTTACTAGTATGTGATGTAATTTGTAATTTGAACTTTAGTATTATTGTACTTGGAAACTGGCTATGTGGATATTGTGGTATATGTTATTTCTTTTCTTGGACTATATAGACTGTGGTATGTGGATTAAAATGTTGATGGAATAAGAGTTATTTAATTTTTGCTGCATTATTCCTTTCTATTTGTGTATATCTTAGCCCATGTGAATATCGTTGGGGTTTTCTCCCCTGTAGCGACTTGCTCTCATCCGATGTGGGTTCATGTAACCGTACCGGGTGGAAGTGGGTCATTACACCAGCCCACATTAGGGGCATCTTGCTCACACATCCATATCAAATGACTCTAGAACAGCTGGAGATCTATTCAACAATATGCCATGAGTCTACCCTAAATCCACAAGTAGAGAGGGTGTCCATGCAACCGGTCCATATCCGCCCAAGCTTGGCAGATCCAACACTGATGAATAGCTTGATGAAGCTGACGGGGATGAGCGGTAGCATTAATGCTACACTCCATGATAGTGCAGCTCCATGCTCTGGGGTTCATGATATGCACTATACCAAGGCAATGAGAAATGTGACCCATGGGCTGATAGTTTGTAGGTCCTTATCAAGTAGGTGCGCATATTCAAATCGCCCTATCAAGCCCATGGCAGACAGACTAAGTAGATAGGGAGTACTTGAAGCGGGCCCCTATATGGCTGAGGAAGTAATCTCGGAAACCAAATTACATACCATTTCCCAGGAAGGTGGAGAACCAGCCTGCGACTATATCTGGCGGTGGATGAACTTCTACAGGAAATGTAAGCAACCACTATATGAAGAAGATGTTGTCAATATATGCAAGAACAACTTGCAAAAGGAGATTCTAAATAGAATGGGTGGCATCGATATCAGAACTTTCGATCGGCTAAACAATGTTGCCACTGATATTGAGGCATTCCTCACTAAGTACTCTTCGGCTGACACTGCTGGCCAAAGGAAGAGGCACGCCCAAATTCTAGAAGCTGTTGAAGGGGAAGCCAATTCCCCACTTGCCAAATTGTCGAGGTGAAGGAGAATAATTCCACTAAAAGAGAAGATGCAAAAGCCTCACTCCTTCCCAAAAGATAAGACATGGGCTCTTTTTGAATGGGTGCAATGACACAACAAAATCGTTCGACCAGAGCCTAAAAAGTTGAAAGATATCAAGAAGAAAGACGATCCTCGGTTCTGCTTATATCATCAACTAACGGGGCATGTTATAGAGGACCGTTATGTCCTCAAAGACAAATTGAGTCCTTGATAAGAAAAGGAGAACTACAAGTGGGCGAGTATAGGGTGTACCCACCGCGATCTCATGGGGCTCCAATTCAACAAAAAAGAAAAGCGCACGACAACTTGCACCAGCCAATGTGGGGGTAGATGCATGCTATAATATACGAGCCAGAAAAGCATAAGCAATTCAAGATGTTCGATGCACAGATGAAGCTCGTCCACCCCGGGGGAACTTCAAGATCTTTAGCCCATCACAAGCAAATAAATAAGAGTCAGCTCGTCGAGATTGAGTGATTCTGGGGCAGATGCAGATCAAGTATGTAATGTCCATTCATGTAAATACTCATTAAAAAAATAAAAAAATAAAAAAGAAAGAAAGCATCTTGCTGAGGTAGTCACACCGGCCACCCAGCATGAGACCCGATCATCGAGGTGGTCTCAACTGGCTCTTTTAGGGCCGCCTGAGGTATTATCGTCGATGACAAGCAGCAAAAAATAAAGAGGCCAGCCATACCTCTAGTCGGACTATGGTTCTGAGACTAATAATGCCTCAAAAAAATTCCATGTTTTTTCAGGACGATGATATGAGCCCGCATGATCATATCGCATCGGGCTTTCACCGCTTATGTCCATATTCATATATGGGTTTTTTTACTGGATTTTGAGTACATATTCTTTTTCTGAATCCCTAATAAAGTTGACGAAGGATTTATCCTTATTCCGGTGTCATCTGTATTTCAAAAAAAAAATTGGCAAATTGGCAATCATGTTTTCAAAACCCATGTTTTAAATCGGCAAACTTGCCACTCATGATTTCAAAATATTCATATTTCAAAAAATGGGGCGGCTCCGCCAATCATAATTTTAAAACTCATATATCAAAATTGGTAAACTTGTCATTCATGATTTCAAAAAAAAAAACTCACATTTCAAAAGTGGCGACTCGCCAACCATATTTTTAAAACTCATATTTCAAAATTGGCAAACTTGCTATTCATGATTTCAAAAGAACTCATATTTCAAAAATAGCGTCTTGTCAATCATGTTTTTAAAAAAAAAAAACTCATATTTTAAAACTAGTATGCCTGCCACTCATAATTTCAAAAGAACTCATATTTTAAAAGTGGCGAGTCATCAACCATGTTTTCAAAACTCATATTTTAAAATTGGCAGCTTGCTGCTCATGATTTCAAAAGAACTCATATTTCAAAAGTGACAATTTGCCAATCGCATTTCAAAATTCATATTTGTCAGCCACGTGTTGAAACCTATGTTTCAAAACTATAACTCGTGCTTTCAAATTGGGCCCTTGTGCCCACATCGTTTCAAAATCAGGCTTCTATGCCCTTATGATTTCAAATCAGACTTTTACATCCTCACAATTTCAAATCGGGCTTCTCCGCCCTCATATTTCATCAAACTGGGCCTCTGTGTCCACATATTTCAAAATCAGGCTTCCACGCCTTCATATTTTCGAACTGGGCCTCTGTGTCCACATATTTCAAAATCAGGCTTCTACGCCCTCATGATTTCAAATCGGATTTCACGTCCTCACAATTTCAAATTGGGCTCCTCCGCCTCCATGATTTCAAACTGGACCTTTGTGTTCACATCTTTCAAAATCGGGCTTCTACGCCCTCATGATTTCAAATCAGACTTTCACGTCCTCAAATCGGACTTTCACGTCCTCACAATTTCAAATCGGGCTCCTTCGCCCCCATGATTTCAAACTGGGCCTTTGTGCTCACATCTTTCAAAATCAGGTTTCTACGCCCTCATGATTTCAAATCGGGCTTCTTTGCCCCCATGTTTTCAAACTGTGCCTCTATGTCCACAAATTTCAAAATCAGGCTTCCACGCCTTCATGATTTCGAACTGGGCCTTTGTGTCCACATCTTTCAAAATCGGGCTTCTATGCCCTCATGATTTCAAATCGGACTTTCACGTCCTCACAATTTCAAATCGGGTTTCTTCGCCCCCATGTTTTCAAACTGGGCCTCTGTGTCCAAAAATTTCAAAATCACGCTTCCACGCCTTCATGTTTTCAAACTGGGCCTTTGTGCACACAAATTTCAAAATCAGGCTTCCACGCCTTCATGATTTCAAACTCATTTTTCAAATCGGCATTTGCCAGCCATTAAAAAGAAAATGTTTCTAACCTTATACCTCTAAATAGATTGCCCCCGATTGTTGGCCACTCCAATTCATTGCAGGTCACCAATTCCAACCCCAAAAGATGAAACCAAGCCGACGAAGTCATTCGTGGGTCTTGAAGCCAATGACATCAACATAACTGGCATCACCTGAAGATAAAACCAGGCCAACGGAGTTGTTCGTGGGTCTTGAAGCTGATGACGTCAACATAACTGGCATCACCTGAAGATGAAACCAAGCCAACGGAGTTGTTCATGGTCTTGAAGCTGATGGCATCAACATAACTGACGTCACTTGAGATGAAACCAGGCCAACAGAGTTGTTCGTGGGTCTTGAAGCTGATGGCGTCAACATAACTAGCGTCACCTGAAGATGAAACCAGTCTGATGGAGTTTCCCGTAGGTCTTGAAGCTGAAGATGAAACCAGGCCAACGGAGTTGTTCGTGGGTCTTGCAGCTGATGACGTCAACATAACTGGCATCACCTGAAGATGAAACCAGGCCAACGGAGTGGTCTGTGGGTCTTGAAGCTGATGACGTCAACACAAGTGGTGTAACCTGAAGATGAAACTAGGCCAACGGAGTTATTCGTGGGTCTTGAAGCTGATGACGTCAACACAACTGGCGTCACCTAAAGATGAAACCAGGCCAACGGAGTCATCCGTAGGTCTTGAAGATAATGACGTCAACACAACTGGCATCACTTGAAGATGAAACCAGGCCAACGGAGTCGTCCGTAGGTCTTGAATCTGATGACGTCAACACAACTGGCATCACCTGAAGATGAAACCAGGCCAACAGAGTAATTCGTGGGTCTTGAAGTTGATGACGTCAATACAACTGACATCACCTGAAGATGAAACCAGGCCAACGGAGTCGTTCATAGGTCTTGAAGCTGATGACGTCAACACAACTGGTGTCACCTGAAGATGAAACAAGGCCAATGGAGTTATTCGTGGGTCTTGAAGCTGATGACATCAACACAACTGGCGTCACCTGAAGATGAAACTAGGCCAACAGAGTTGTTCGTGGATCTTGAAGCTGATGACGTCAATATAACTGACATCATCTGAAGATGAAACCGGGCCGATAGAGTCATCCGTAGGTCTTGAAGCTGATGATGTCATCACAACTGACGTCACTTGAAGATAAAACTAGGCCAACGGAGTAGTCTGCAGGTCATGAAGTAGGTGTTAACAACTTTGACACTCGTGTCAAAGGTCTCAAGAAAATGATGATGAATGAAAGGGCTAAAAATAGAGATGTCCGTCAGGTAAAAAGGACAAGAAGAACCTGGCCACGATGAAAACCCAAAAGGGTGTCCTGGGCAAAATTGGGAACCCTGCCACGTGAAAACCCGTAAGGGCGCGTGGGCAAAAGCAAGAAGGGGCTAACTCCGACGAAAACCCGAAAAGGCATTTGGGTCAGTATTGTGGTTAAAAAATGTGTGTCAAAAAGTTGCAGGAAGGGGGAGTTCTATCTCTGCTCCCCCAAGTGAGCCTTCTTTTTGTTATGCTTTCCCTAAATCTAGAAAGGCACTTTCTTGTCAAGCTGTCGTTTCTCGTTTATGTCTCTCTAGAACCTTAGGTCTAAACAACCACTGCCTTTTCAAAATCCCAAATAATGCCCAGCCTTGACTACTTGCCTTGGCTGGCCAATAGATGTAACCTTTAGAATTCTCGTTGAAGCCAGCATATGGTTTTCCAGATTACCATTTTGCAATCAACCCAAATAACCTCACACCATCTACCAACATCATGGTATGATGGGTGGTTGAGTTATATTCCACTCATGAATATCTCTTTATAATATATATGTATAAACAAAAAAACAACAAAAAAGAGGCTTAAAATAGAGATGTCTCGCTGGACTTGTCTGGGTTCCCCCAGACAAGGGCAAAAAGAGCTAAAATCTGGTCATGGTGAAAACCCGAAAGGGCGCCATGGGCAAAATTGGGTACCCCGCTACGTGAATGTTGAGCAACTACCCCTGAGAAAATCTAAAATATTGAAGATATAGTATATATCATGTTTTTGCTATAACAAAATCCTTAAATAGACTATCTACAAAATAAATGTATATCAAAATATATATTCATAAAACTGTGTGATAAACTTCATCGCCAAAAAATTTCTAAGTCCACAGACTCTCAGTACATCATACTGTATCCGACTTCAGTCTCCAACTGTTGACTACGACTCCTTAAAAATCGAGGTCAAAACCATCCTGAAATTTTTCTAAGTCCATACAGCTATACATGATTCGACTGTTCACTTCGACTCATACAGTCGAATGCTTCATAAATCCTAACTACATGATTCGACTATTCACTTCGACTTTTACAGTCGAATGTTTTAGAAATCAATCTCTATAGTATCCGACTGCTAAAGTCGAATCATTCTATTTCCACTCCGACTTCTACAGTCGAATTGTAATCTTCTTCTACAGTCGAATTACTCTGTTTGAAACTTCGACTCCTACAGTCGAATGACTATCTTTCTGTAAAGTCGAATCATTCTTCAACTTCTAGAGTCGAATTGCATGTTATTATGAATTCAACTTCTCTATCAGTTCTGTGCTTAATACTTTTCTGATCTTTTAAAGCTTAAACACTAAATGTAAGATTACCTCCTAATCATTCTTACAACATTTCCAATGAACTTTTAATTTCTTATTAGTTCATCAAAAAAAAAAATTTATTATTTTCTCTGACAAGACAAGTCATATTATATTCATCTAAATCCATGCGCATGTTATTTCTGAAATATCTTAACTAATCTTTGAGTTGTTCAATGACTTTGCTCCGAATTTTTTTGGATTCAATAGATACAATGTATTTATGAATTCTCAGGCGCACGGCATCTGACAAGACTCACCTACCACTGACAAGACCCATGCTTTACCTTTTTAGCATATCTACCTGTCTTTTCTTTCTATCTAAAAGCTTGTGCATACGAGGTTTCCATACCTTCTTTGTGTACCTATCTGACCTACCTACCTCAAAGGTATGGAGTTGCTTTCTCTTTTTATCTTGTCTTTGTTGCAGTCATTTATTGGAGCACGTTTCTAGTATGTCTCCTTCACAGTCCACTCCTAGAAAGAAAGAGCTAATCTTCTAGCTGTGAAGATTGCACCTCTTCTGAAGACCTTGGAAAGAAGCAAAACTGAAGAACTTCTGGATAATAAACTCATCAAGATCCAAAGGATCCTAGAGTTCTCTTCAATACGGTCAAATTGCAAACGGCCACAAATTCCAACGGCTATCTTCCAAATGGCTATATTCTGAAGTGTATAAAAGAAGCTCAAGTTTGAAGAGAAGAAGATACAGAGATACATAAAGATTTTGAAAATTATGTGAGCTACATACTTCGGATTTCCTGCAAGCCAAGTCTGAGAGCTTCCCTCTTCAAAAAACACTCTCTCTGAAGCTCTCCAAGAAGTCTTATGTAGGGTGGCAATTGTAATTGCTTATTTTCTCTAAGTCCACCCTTGTTTTTCAGATAGGATTTCAATCTCATCTCTGATCAGTTAAATCCTTCTGAAGTTGTGTTTGTTCTCAGTCCTGAGGCAAACACACAAGTCTTTTTATTCTCTTGTGTATTTTGTGGAGAAGACTGTTTCTGCATTTTCCCCTCTGTGAAGGGAAGGCCTTGTGAAGGCAGGTTTGTACCCCTGTTCAGGAAAGGCTTGCTTGGGAGCAAGTGGGTTTGTAATTCCTCTCAAGGATGAGAGAAGGCTAATTTATTGGCAGTTAGTGGAAATCTCAAGTGGTTGGCTTGAGGACTGGACGCAGGACTTCCTAGTTGGAAGGGCCGAACCAGGATAAATTCT
Organism: Colocasia esculenta; assembly: GCA_014218235.1. Taxonomy (NCBI): domain Eukaryota; kingdom Viridiplantae; phylum Streptophyta; class Magnoliopsida; order Alismatales; family Araceae; genus Colocasia; species Colocasia esculenta. The sequence continues at coordinate 32,051,585 of CM024763.1, read as the reverse complement.
TGTGCATATTTGTGTGATTGTTTCCGCCTAGTTCACACTTGAATCACACATAACACACTAAGTACTAATGAATCTATTTAGTGTTGTGCATTTCAGAAGAAATTTTTTAAAGCCAAGAAGTCCTATTCACCCCCCTCTAGGACATCTAGTGTGCCATTTCGATCCAACAAGTGGTATCAGAGCGAGGTCTTCTCAGAAGAATCCAAAAGATTTGAGAAGAAATGGCATCCGAAGCTCACAACTATGAAGGCCAATCAGTTTCAAGGCCACCATTCTTTGATGGTGAATATTACCAATACTGGATGCGAATGGAGTGCTTCATCAGAGGTACTGACTTCGACTTATGGCAGGTAATAGAACAAGGACTTTCAAATCCTTGGTGAAACTTCTTCCTCTGGTCTTTCTATTGCAGATAAGAGAAATATGTCATTAAATTACAAGGCAAAAAATTATCTCTGTTGTGCATTTTCTAAAAGAGAATTTAACAGACTTTCAGCCTGCAGAACAGCTAATGAAATGTGGGATAAACTTCAAGTAACCTATGAAGGTACAGATAGGGTTAAACAAACAAGGATAGATATACTTGTATCCCAATATGAACAGTTTAAAATGCTCCCTAATGAGAACATAACTCAAATGTATAACAGATTCTCAAATATAATTGTCGGATTAAGTGCTTTAGGGAAGGTCGTAACTATTGAAGAAATAGTTAGAAAAATATTGAGATCTCTAACTAATGTCTGGACTCCTAAAGTTAAAGCCATAGAGGAAGCCCATGACTTAACACAATTATCTATTGATAAACTAATAGGATCCCTTATGGCTCATGAAATTAATATGGATAGATTTTCTGAAAATTCTTCAAAAAAGAAAATATCAAATACCTTGAAGATTGCAGATTCCTCTTCATCTGAAGACTCTAAAGAGAAATCAGATGACAGTGATGATGAGGCTATGCTTTCAAGAAAGCTGCAGAGAATTCTCGCAAAGAAGAAGAAGTTTGGCTCAAAAAGGTTCTTCAAGAAAGATAAAAGATGGCGCCAACTTGTTATGAGTGCAATCAGCCTGGGCATTACAAATCTGAATGTCCCAAGCTGAAGAAGAAATATCAAGCAGAAAGATCCGACAGGAAGAAAGGCAAGGAAAAGAAGTTCAGAAAGTTCAAAAGGCTATGGCAGCAACATGGGACAACGAAGAAGCAACCAGTTCAGAATCATCCAGCTCAGAATCTGAAGAAGAAGAGAAGGCAAACCTAGCCCTTATGGCAGGACTAGAACAGGTAAACTCAGAAACTTATTTTACTTCCTGTTCAGAATCAGATTCTGATAGCCTTGAAGATGCCTTCAATGAACTTTATGAAAAATGTAAAACAATAGTAAAACAAATGAAGATAGTTAAATTAAATCTACTGAACCAAGAAAAGGCTAACACCTTTCTCAAAAATGAAGTAGAAAGGTTAAACAAAAGCTTAAATGAAACTAAAAGAGCTAATGAATTACTATGCGAAGACTTAAAAAATAAAAACAGTAAAATTTTGGAAATAGAATCAAATCTTGAGAAACTTAAAGAGGAAGAAAAAATGCAAGAGGAAAATAATTATCTGAAAGCTATTATAGAAAAAATTCCAATTGCAAAACTTCCTTATTTGTTAATATAAAAGGTTCTAGAATAGGAAAGAAGAAGTATGGATTAGGATACACAACTCCACTAAATGAAGAAAATGTTATTCATCCTAAAGTGTATCCAACCCCAAAATTTGTAGCAGAAAAAGGAATTAAAAATCCTAAAAAGGTGAATCAGCATGTGTACAGACTAAAACAGAAATTCAACAACATTGCACATGTAAAGAATGCTTTTGATTTATGTTGTAGTCATTGTAACCAATTAGGACACACCGTTAGCACATGCACTACTAGACACTTGAGATGGATTCCTAAAACTAACCATCAAGGACCCAAGAAAATTTGGGTACCAAAAGTTACAACTTAGCTTTATTTGTAGGGTCGGCTGAGGGCATCCAAATGGTACTTGGATAGTGGATACTCAAGGCACATGACAGGAGATAGGAAGCTATTCACAACATTTAGAGATGAAATTGGTCAAGTAACTTATGGTGATAATGGGAAAGGAAAAGTGCTAGGATGTGGAACCATTGGTACTAAGGAAAAGAACCTAATTGAAGATGTCATGTATGTAGAAGGTCTGAAGCATAATCTAATCAGCATCAGTCAGTTATGTGATAAAGGGCATTCAGTGAATTTTCATAATGATAAGTGTGTCATCCAGAAAGATAACAAGATAGTATTCAAAGCCCAAAGAGTGAAGAACATGTACACTTTGCAACTAGCAGAATTAAAAGAAGTAAATTTGTGTCTTGCAACCACCAAAAGTGAAGAATCTGAGTTGTGGCATAGAAGACTAGGTCATGCAAGCACTTCAGTTATCAAAAAGTTGATAAAGCATGATCTGGTTGAAGGTCTTCCTAAGATGAAAGTTAAGAAATCTGGAATTTGTTCAGCTTGTGCAAAAGGAAAATAGACCAAGATTTCATTTCAGTCCAAAACAATTGTTACAACTTCCAAGCCTTTGGAGTTAATTCACATGGATTTATTTGGACCTATGAGGACAGTCAGTCTTGGAGGAAAAGTCTATGGCTATATGATAGTTGATGACTACTCAAGGTACACCTGGGTGTCTTTTCTAGAAGCCAAATCTGAAGCCTTTCAAGCATTTCTAAAATTCAGCAAAGTAGTTCAAAAGAATCAAAATTTCAGATTGTAAGCATCAGATCTGATCATGGTGGAGAATTCAAGAATGAAGAATTCATGAAGTTCTGTGAAGAAAATGGGATTGAGCATAACATCTCAGCACCAAGAACACCTCAACAGGATGGAGTAGCAGAAAGAAAGAATAGGACACTGCTGGATATGGCCAGAACAATGTTGAATGAGTATAATTTACCAAAATATTTTTGGGCAGAGGCAGTCAATACAGCCTGGTACATCATCAACCGGTGCATGATCAGGCCCATTCTAAAGAAGACCCCATATGAACTTTACAATGAAAAGAAGCCCAATATCAGTCATCTTCGACCTTTTGGCTGTAAGTGTTTTATCTTAAATAATGGTAAGGATAACTTAGGAAAGTTAGATGCTAAAAGTGATGAAGGATTTTTGCTAGGATATATCTCAAAACCTAGAGGTTATAAAGTTTTCAATAGAAGAACATTAACTATTGAACAATCTGTGCATATCCTATTTGATGAAACTAACCCTTCTATTAAAAGAATAGAAGAAGAAGAAGAGTGTGTTGAAGATTTGTGTAGGGATCTAGAAAGAACATCTCTTGAAGAAGAAGAAGAAAATGAATATCCTCCACTAGAAGATCCTCAACAGCTAGAAGAACCACAAGAAGGACTACCTAGAGAACTAAGGTATCACCGGGATCATCCAAGAGAAAACATCATAGGCAATCCTCAAGATAGGGTAAGAACAAGAGGTATGCAAATTCCTTGTGATTTTTCTGCCTTGGTTTCTCAAATTGAGCCTAAGACAATCAATGATGCACTGGGTGATGAATCTTGGATCCTTGCTATGCAAGAGGAACTTAATCAGTTCCAACGCAGTGAGGTTTGGACCCTTGTACCTAGACCTTCTGATCATTCAGTTATTGGAACCAGATGGGTTTTTAGAAATAAGATGGATGAATCAGGGGTGATCACTAGGAACAAAGCCAGACTTGTAGCTCAAGGATATTCCCAAGAGGAAGGCATAGATTTTGATAAAACCTATGCTCCAGTAGCTAGATTAGAAGCAATCAGAATTTTATTAGCATATGTGTGTTCTCTTAATATAAATTTATTTCAGATGGATGTTAAAAGTGCTTTTCTGAATGGTTTTATTAAAGAAGAAGTATATGTTGAGCAACCACCCAGTTTTGAAGATACTAAATATCCAAATCATGTTTTCCGTTTAAAGAAAGCACTGTATGGTCTGAAACAAGCTCCAAGAGCTTGGTATGAAAGATTGAGTGCTTATCTTATATCACATGATTTTGTAAGAGGTAAAGTAGATAGCACACTATTTATAAAGAAATTTTCAGATGGAATCTTAATTGTGCAAATCTATGTTGATGACATTATCTTTGGATCTACTAATGAATCACTATGCAAGTTCTTTGAAAATCTGATGCAAAGTGAATTTGAAATGAGCATGATGGGTGAGCTTAATTATTTTCTTGGGTTGCAAATCAAGCAGACCAAGGAAGGAACTCACATTTGTCAAACCAAATACATTTCAGATTTACTTTCCAAGTATGGTTTTGATAAGTGTAAGCCATTAGGAACACCCATGAGCTCATGCTTTAAGTTAGATAGTGATCCTCTTGGTAAAAAGGTAGATCAAAAGATCTATAGAGGAATGATAGGATCACTGCTCTATCTTGCTGCTAGTAGACCAGACATAATGTTTAGTGTTTGATTATGTGCAAGATTTCAAGCTGATCCAAAAGAATCTCATGTTCATGCAGTTAAAAGAATCTTTAGATATCTTATAAATACCAGTAAATTAGGATTATGGTATCCCAGATGTTCAGATTTTAAGTTAATTGGATATAGTGATGCTGACTATGCTGGATGCAAAATAGATAGGAAAAGCACCAGTGGTACATGTCAAATTCTTGCAGGGTGCTTGATATCCTGGTCTTCCAGGAAGCAGAACTCAGTGGCTTTATCCACCACAAAAGCTGAATACATTGCAGCTGGAAGTTGCTGTACTCAACTATTGTGGATAAAGCATCACTTGGAAGACTATGGTCATCAACTACAAGAGATTCCAATGCTATGTGACAACACAAGCGCAATAAATTTGACCAAGAATCCTATCCAGCACTCAAGAACAAAACACATTGAGGTTAGACATCACTTCATCAGGGATCATGTAAGTAATGGCAATATTTCACTTGAATTTGTTTCTATAGAAAATCAACTTGCTAACATTTTTACTAAACCTCTTCCTGAGGATAGATTCACATCTATTAGAAGAGAAATAGGTATGTGTAATCCTGACTAAATTGCTAAATTAAAATGATGCTTGAATTGCATGCTAAGAAACTGCTATGAAAAATTTCATTTCTGAATGATCTGTAAAAACTGTCCTGAAAAATTTCTAAGTCCCAGAAATTCGACTTATGAAGTTATAGGGCATTCGACTTATGTGTTAATGTTGCATTCGACTGATGCATTCGAATGCACAATTCGACTTATTATAAAATTTTGAAAATGCGCTTTCAATTTAAATCCTTTTATACTCATTTATGACATAACCGTCAAATCAGTCAATCTCGACCGTTCATCCTGAAATCTTGGGCCAGTTACCTTTTTCTCCTTATATAAGAAAACCCCTTTCTTTTAGAAGACACCCTTTCAAAATCCATCTTCGACTCCCTTGTCTTCTTCTGCCTCTTCGCGCCCTTACTGTTTTCCGGCGAAGGTCTTCCAGGGAACCACTAAGAACTCCATCCTCCTTCGAAGAAAGGTAGGTTCTCTAGACTCTCATCCTCTATTCTATCACTCCTTTACTAGTTCCCTGAGTCCTGTTCATTTCCTTCTTCTAGATGGCATCATCTAGGGCTCCAGAAACTGCACAAATGACCCCTGATCAACTCCAGAGACTTGCTAAGATTCCCATCTGTCCAGGGAAGGTTGTAGATTTCTCACATCTTAGTGGAAACCTGTCGTGGGTAGAAGAAACCCTAAATGTCATGGGATGGACCAAGTTGTGCCAGATTTCTGATTCCATGGTAGAAAATGTCGTTAGAGCTTTCTATGCCTCTCTGGAAGTATCATCTGGAAATGCTATGTTTGGATATGTCAAGGGTACCAAGATTACCATATCTGAAAAGTTATTGGTTGCAATTTTGGATTTTCCAAACTCCGGGCACAAACTTAGTGAAGTCGTGCCTTTGGAAAGGTAAAAATTGGGGATCATTGGCAGATTGGCCACTGCCAGTAAAAAGGGACATTTAATAAATGAACTGACAGCGGAGAAAAGATTGCTTCATTCAGTTATATCAACCATTGTGACTCCTAGAGCAGGAACTCATTCTTCTATCACCTCCAGAGATGGAAATTTATTATTTTGGGCTATTCAGAGGCACAAGGTAAATTTGGCTGCAATTATCTTGGAGAGAATAATTACTTCAAAGACTTTGCAGGAGTCCCTTCCCTATGGACCTCTGCTTACTTTGATTTTCAAGAGATTCTCAGTAGATCTATCTAGAGATATATCAGTTCGAATCAAGGAAAAAATTGGCATCTCTACCTTGAGAAGAAGTCATTATTTCTTGGTCAACAAAAAGTAAATTTTATGGTTAAAGGATTCTGTGCCAGAATGTGATCATGAGATGTTTTCTGATGACCCTATCATTTCATCATCCTCTCAAGCAGTCCAACAAGAAGAAGAGCCAGTAGCAGAAGATAGAATGGAAGAACCAGAAATTCAAGTCAGATCTGAAGTCCCAGTTCAGATTCAAGAACACTCCTCACTTCCTGAACCAGATGTTCCTGAGGAAACGATAAATGATGTCTTAAGAGATATTAGAGGAAAAGGAGTAGCCTCTGATGATATTCCTGTGCAAACTAATTCTGAGGAAAGAGTTCATCACTTTTCCCCTTCTCAGTTTGAGACCCGGCCAAGGTCTCAGGGGGAGAGTAGCAATAGCTTCAATTCCATTATGGATTTGTTGAGCAAGCAACAGGAGAATCTCTTTGTTCTTCAGTTGCAAGTTGAATTCATTGATGCCAAGTTTGATGGTTTGACTGATGAAGTCAAACAAATCAAAGATTTATTACTTCAATTGGTGTGCCAACAGGGCACTTCTCGGCCATCAGGGCCTTCTTCCTCTCAGCAGCAAGAAGAACAAGTTCATGTTCAAGAGATGCAAGTACCAGAACAGGAAGAGCCAGTACTTGAACAGCAATCAGTGGAAGAAAAAGAGCCTAAGTCACAAGCAGAGCAGCAGTAGTCAGCAAAAGACCAATCTCAACGGGTTGAACAGCAACCTAAGTAGAAGCAGGACCAGGAGCCAGAATCTCAAGTACTAGGGCATGATGAGCCAGTACTTGATCAGCACAAGGAACCTAAGCCACAGTTAGAAACGGTGGTGTTTCAACCACAAGTTGAGCAGCAGCAAGAGCCAGTGTTGGAAGAGCACCCAGCAGGAGTAGCAGCAGCAGTAGAGGAATCCCAGCAAGTGCAGGAATCCCAGATGGAGTCCAAGGCCAAGAGACCTCTAGAGTCCTCTCATAATCTCCAAACCTTTAAGAGGAAAGTGAAGTGCAGACTGGTCAAAAATGGTGACCCTATCGTCCCTCCTCCTCCTTCTAGGCCAACTCCTTCTACTCCAGCTCCATCTGTTAAGCCTCCTCTAGAGCCTAAAAAGCCAACTCCAGTTGAGCCTCAACCCTCTGCACCCACTCCTTTCACCACTAAAATTCCCTCACAATCCACTTTTTCTGATCCTCCTCCCCTTGCATCCATTCCATGGGATCCATTCCACTAGGACATCAAGTTCAAAATCTACCCAATGAAATACCAGTTCAAACCTCCCAAACCTCTCACTCTCACTCTTTCCACTCAACCACCTCAGAATTTTTCTTGTCTTCCCACTGCCTCAAGAACAGACTCCAAGAAAACACTTCTCCTTCTAGCTGAAATACTTCCCAGTATTCAGCTTTCCTCATCTAGTGGACCCAAACTTGGAGACAATCCTTCTAAACTCCTTCCACCCTTTTGGTATGCCGTCATCTACCACTCTAAACATCACATGAATCTGTTCAGAGAATATCTATCTATTTGTGCTTTCCTTGAAGTTCATGAGATGCCAGGGTTTACCTTCGAACATCGGATCCCTATTCTTCTCAGAACTACACAAATTTCAGTTGAGGAGCTGTGGAAATGAAAAAAATTTAAAATCATCAATTTAAGATTTAAGTTCTGTTTAAATCATGTGGTCTCATGGAAGGCGTATTGCTAATCCAAGTCCCGTCGGATGCTACTCAAGCAAGAGTGACGTGAGATGAATCGGCAATTCGCACAACGTGGGCGTGCCAGTCACCGAAGTGACAACCAAATGGTTTGCCTCCGAGAGTCGGAGGACTTTAAGTCTATTGTGCGCGCCGTTTGACTTCGTCAAACGAAAGTGAGTGGTCGGGTCCTGGACCAAAATCCCGTCGTTGCCTGAGCGCAACGACGTTAATTACATCTCTTTTACAAAGAGAAAACACTTGATTAATCGCCAGATTAGAAAGCCTCGTGACCTTAAAACGGGACATCCGATAAAGGGTGCGAAGCATAATTGAACTGAAATATTAGGGAGCAAGACGAACGCCCAATCAAACTCATTAGACCTTCCACTCAACCCGCTACCCAATCTCTTTGCCTATTTACTTATTGGTCCTCTTTATCACAAAAAGGTTCAATTCGGTCTTTTAAATCCATTTGAGAAAGACAATTTTGAAAAGGGTGGTCTCTTTGATTTTTTTTGTTGAAAATAGATACAATTTGGTCTTTTGTTGAAAATCATTTCAATTTGATTTCCTTTTTTTGTTGCAAAACGTGTGATGATCATATGTTCAGAAAGGTTTGGTTTGACTCTTTTGTGCATGGTGATGCAATCTTTTATTACTTGAGAAAAGGTCTAATTTGATCTCTTGCTCTTTTGGAAAACATGAAGTGGTCTTTTGCTCTTTTCTTGAAAGGGGCTCAATTGCCTTTGCAGTTCTTCTTATCATTAAACGATTCTAATTTATGTTTAGGTCCTCTGAGCATTTGGAACGGAGTTCTATTCGTTCGGCGGAGCTCATTGGCTCAACACACTTCAGAGACGTCTTCGAATCGACGTAGCTGACGGTAGAGAGTGAGTCGGCGCAGCCCTGCTGAAGTCATAGACATCATTGAATCGGCGCTCGTTTGCAACGTTACCAATTCAATTGGAAGCTAATAACCTCTTTTAAGGGTTTTGCGCCAACTCAACCCCCACGGAAAAATTCGGCAGCATTTCCCCTTATCGTGGTCGATAAGGGGAAAGCGCGATGCTCATCCACCACAAGTGGAGATGGCACCAAAAAAGAGAGTATACATCATAGAACGACGTAACTCCAATGGCACATGACCCCGATCCCCCAGGTATGCCTACGGAGATCCGGGCAATGTCATGGCCAAACAACCCACGGGACGGTATGAGTAGCGTGCGAACCCACCCGTCCGGAAGTAGACATTATATTGTCCAACCCGGGGGTGTGGATGGGTTTTACATTGGTCATTTAACTGTTGATTAGCTGGTGTCACATGGAGCAATGATTTTGCTCATGTAACTTCAGCCAACATGATGGCCAGGACGTCGAATCGGCACAGCTCTGCTCTAGTCTTACAAGACTGCCAGAACCAGTGCCAGGCCGAATCGGCGCAGCTGACCACCTGGGCAAGAGATGGAAACCGCCTCTCTCCTGGAACACCCTTGCTCATGGCAGGGATGATCTTGGAGTTTGAGATGGCATTGTAACCCATTACTTGGTGGGCTAAACAAAGAGATCTAGGCATTATTTGCCCAACCCCTTTGATTAGCGAAATGGGGCTCTTGGAAGGACTATTTGGTGTTGGCTTGAAATGCACATCAAGGGATGGCTAAAAACCGCAAAGGGGATGGTCTATTGGGAAGGGCGAACCAGGTTTGATGATCTCTTTGAATAGGGCTTTTGAAAATAGCATTTAAGCAAGGGGATATGAGCATTGTTGGCTCAATCTCCTTGACCATTGCCATGGGTGCATATTGACCACAAAGGGGACCTTTGAGGGGTGGTTAGAATAGTAAGAAACTGGTCTTTTGCAGGCCCAAAACGATGGGGAACATGGCCTATTGAGGGGAGAGATTTAGTATGCTATACATACATTAAATGGGGCATGAGGTCCCATGCCCCCATGACCTCATTTATTATGGTATGGGAGGCTTCTTGGCCTCATGTGAGGTATTAGAGGGGAGAGAGACATACCTCTATGAAGAGGCAATCCCATCCCGTAACCCCATTGCAAAGGAAGAAAACTTCTTTAGCCAAGAGGAGATGAGGAGAAGACATGCATTAAATGCTATGACAATGGTCCATCACATCAAGAAAAGGTGAAAAGGAACATGCAAAGTGGCATTCTCTTGTTCAAGAGGTAAAGAAGGTACAAGAAACCCAAAGAAAACAATGGGGGAAAGCCTCAACGTGGCAAACTCCTTTTCCTCTCATCCCTTGATGGGACAAGACAAGGCCTCTCTTTCTCTCTTTTCTGTTCTCTTTTTTCTTCTCTTACCCTCTCTTACTTGCTTTCTTCTTGCAGGTGGGCTTCACGGGTGGAGCTCTTGGGAGCTTTGGAGGACGAAAAAACGCAGAGCTCCTTCTCTTTCTTGCTGCTGGTTTCTTCCCCTTGGTGTGTGTGTGAGAGCAGCCACCAGACCTCTCCCCTTGGCCCTTCACGTATTCCCCTTTTTTCTTGGCCTTTTTCCCAACCTTCTAGAAGAGAAAGAGGCCCAAAACTAGCCCCAACCTGGTTCCTGGTGCAGCAGGTGGCAAGGAGCCTTTTTCCATTTTTGGAACCCTCCTTTTGGGAGGTGTTCCATTTGCTTATCCTCACCCCTACTTTTAGGATGAGATAAGGGTTAATTTCAGACGGGCCTTTGGGGTCCCTTTTAATGGGCTTTTGGCTCTCTTTTGCACAGCCTATGAGGGGCTAGAACCGGTGTTGGCAGGCTAAATAACGGGCTGGCGGCTTTAGGCCCATTAACGACTTGGGGTGTCTACAAGTGCCCCCCACCCGTGGGTGGTGCGAGGAGGCACGCAGAGCGACATCCGCGGGTGATTTTTAGTCCTTCGACTATTGAAACTAGCGCCGACAGGTCTTTGACTTGTTGTCGGGCTAATGGCCAAGTGGTCTATTCATAGCCTGTTGCTTCTATTCGGTGATGTGATCCGCGGATGACGGGTTCGCGTCGCTCTCGATGGGCAATTTAGGGAGGACCCCCCCTATTTCCATTTCTTTTGGGCCGTTGCGGCTTGACTTCGTTTGGACAATTCTGCGTGGGGTCTGTTGACTCCGCCGAATCGGCGCAGGGTCGATACGGCGTGGGTGACGCGCGCTGAATCGGCGCGGACTGGGAGGACTTGGTCCGCGGGCCGCCCGAGAGCGCAAACCGGCGGTTCGCGATTTTCGAGGTCGCTTCCCCCCCCCCTTTTCAAACTCGCCTCAAAAGGCGTGCACAGGCGCCGCCTCTCTCCCTTCCCCTTCTCTTTCTTCCTCGGCAAGCGAGGGCTTCATCTCTCCCTCTCTTTTCTCTCTTTTTCGGTTCGGCAGGCGCGACTTCTTCTCCCCTCTCCTCTTCGCTTTGTCTCCCCCTCTTCTTCTCCGGTGGCGGGAAGCGGGCACGACGACGGCGAGGCACGGCGACGCGGCAGCGAGGCGCGGCGAGCACATCGGCGGGGACTGGACGATGGCGGTTGTTCGCTTCGGCCGCGGCGGCGGATGGGGAGGCCGCGGAAACACCCAGGGCCTTCGCCAGGGGTTCTCGACGACGGCGGTCATTCTTCCGACGGGCGACATCGGCGGTTGGGCGCGCGGTGGGAAGCTCCCACTTTGGTTGGGCCGGCGGCAGTGCTAGGGCACGAAGGCGCGTGCGACGGCGGTGAGCAGAGGCGGCAGGTGCAACGGGCTTCGTGGCCAGGCTCCGGTCGGTGCGTCTCCTCGCGGCGGTGCTCGGCCGACGAGGGTAGGGCACGATCAGAGATCAGCCCTCTTGCGGGACCCCCTTTCTGTTTGCATTTGTTGTATGCTTGTTTTTTTGTTGTGGTTTCTTAGGGGCGCCGGAGAGTGGGGCTCGGCGGCGACGGGCCGGGGGTTGTCCGGTCACTGCGCTTGTATGTTCTGTGGTGGCGCCGGAGGGTGCTCCGACCGCACCAAGGGTCTTCACAGCTGGGAACCGGGGAGATGGGGGACTTGGCGGGCTTGCACGCCCCTTTGTTTATTTTTTGTTGCATGGGTGAACAGGGCCGAGGGGCGCCTGGGAGTTTGGGCAGGCCAGGGGAATATGCCTGGGCCGTGGGCCTCTTTGTACCGAATGCCTACATGTGTGTCCGGGTCCGTTGGGATCTCCCCCCCTGTAAACAAAGCAAAGGGGAGATCGGGTAGGTCCCAGGGTTGCTAACCGCTAGGGGACTGCAGAAGAATATCCTCAGTCCGAGGTTTCACCTTTTTGCCTCTTCGTCCGTAGGGCCCACCTCAAATCGACGGGGCTTCCACCAGCGCGGTCCTCATCCGCTCGTTACCGCCCCGAATGGCGGGTCTAGTTAAGGCTAGCTTCTACCCCGCATGTCGTGAGAGAGTAGCGGCGCCCGTAGATAACTTTAGTAGGGCCCGGAGCCCTTAGGAAACGGAGAGGACGCGTCAGGCCCAAGGTCTTTTACTTTTCCCCTTTGTTGGCGGGAGCCCACTTTAGATCCGCGGGGTTCCCGCTGGTCCGCATCTCTTTCTGCACCATATTTTAAATGGCGGGTCTTTTGACTGCAGCCAGGCACAGGGCCGCTTCACTCCTCATCGGTTGGTCCTCGAGGTAACAACGGTTCCCAGAGAGCTTTTCGACTAGCTTGCATGTCTCTGTTTGGGGCCGTCTCGCCTTAGTGCGTGGACGAGTACCCGCTGAAACCCCCACTTGCACGTGTGACAAGGGGAGATGCTGTCGAAATTTTGTCGGATTTGAGTGTTCATCTAGCCTGCTGATGTGGCTTCAATTCTTTGGCAGGTACCATGGCTTCTAGCTCTTCCTCTCATAGCACGGGCCCTCAGAAGGATGCACCGCTTCTTTCGTGGGCGGATTTCCCACGGTTGACCCTTGGCTACGACCAGGTTGCTGTGTTGGCCGACTCTTCAGATGATGAGGCAGACACGATGGACGTATCGAGACTCGATGTTAGCTCGACGCCACTCACTTTTGCTCGCGACGAGGATTATCGCATGGATCACCCGAAGGACAAGCATCTATTACAGTTCCTTCATTCTTACGCTCCAGGAGGCAAGAAGGACTCTTTTTTAACCCAGGAGGTGGAGGCGGCTATCTTAATTGAAAGGGATAGTCTGGCTGCCTGTGTCCCCCGTGTTGAGCCCCTTTATCGGATCGGCGAGCCGCGGCGACGGGCCCCCGTTCTGGGTTTGAGAGATCTAGTCCCGGTGGACAATAAGTTGACACGTGCTCCCACCTTCGTTCCCGCGAGGTGGGACAATTCCTCGGGCCGCGTGCACAAAGAGCGGTCATCTTTTGGATTATTTCTCTGCCCAACACAGTGGGGATATAGAGATGAGCCATTTCTGCTGGATTGTCTGGCAATCCGCTTCAAGCACCAACTGGCTGCAGGTTGGTTTGGAGATCCACGGGCAACGGATGCCCATCACTTCCGCACCTTTGTCGTGGAAGCCGCTGATTTTGTACTTCACAACTATGCGCCACTTTTGATAACCGCCGGGGTCTATCACAGTATTTTTGCAGCCCGGTATCGGTATCATTTATCCAAAGGTCTCTGCTGCGGACTCGCAGAAGTCTTCGTCCCTGAGTACAACACGTTTTACACTGCTGAAGGGGAGACATCTCTTGACCTTTGGAGTCTTTATCAATTATCTGGCCTACCGATCGATGGAGAACCCTACGAAGAGGTGTGTCTCCCGGATATTATCAAAGACAGGACAGGCGGGGAGCAGCAATACTGTATGGGGTACTCGTACAGGTACCTCATGAAGGTCTACCGCCAGCTCAGCCTTGCCCGTAGTACTGGCCGCTCCAGAGATAAGAGAGAACGGAGCAAGGTCAGCATGCATATGTGGCTGGCCTACTTCTTCTCCTACAAGCAGCGCTATGAGGACTTTGCTAGCGCCGGCGGGATTGCCGCGAAGAAGAACCCCGGTCGCCAGAAGGTGACCATTCCTGATTCTCTCCTGAAGGGCCGTCTTCCAGGTCCGAACCCTGTTGGAGCCGACCCACACACCCATTGTGCGGCGTATTTGGCTTATTGGATTTGTTCATTTGCTTTGCCAGTGGGCGACGATTCCATCCTCCGCCCAGATGTTATCTACCCAGCCTGTCAGATGGCTTGGGGTATCAAGTTGTCTTTGTGCCCTGCGGCACTTTGTCTGGTATACCGGTCTCTTGGCGACCTGTGTCGCCGTTCAGCTCCGAGGCAGCATCGGGTGATCGGGCCCTGGCACTTCCTCAGTGTCTGGGCCTGCGGTCTATTTCCAGAGTTTGCCCCTAGATCTCTTCAGTCGACTCGGCTATTTCCCAGAATGCTGGAGTTTGCCAGTGCAGAGCCGCACTCTCTTTCAAAGCAGTTGTTCGAGATTCGGGGTAAACTGACAAGTATCCCGACTGATTCTCCGAGCACTATCTATTTCTGGCACCTGGCCAGCCACAGCAGTCCATTAGCCAATCACTATCGGGAGTGCCGCGACGATGTGATTGAAGATTTCGTGCACTCGATGAGCCGCCAAAGATTGACCCGGTCCGTGCTGGAGCCAGAACTCAGAGATTGGGCTTTATCAATTCGGCCCAGTGTGTTGACGTTCCGCCGGGGGAGCGTCGTCTATTTTGAACCCTATTATCCCTTAAGATTTGCCCGTAATTTCGGGTACGATCAGCATATCCCTCCATCATCGGCCAAGTTTGATTTGTCTGGCCGGGCGGTGGGGGGATCGCAGCTTTTGGAGCAGGCTCGCAGGTGGTGGGATTTCTTCCACCGTTTTGACTTGTCCACCTTCCGGGTGCCTATGCCAGGCCGTACACCCCGGGTTACACCTGAATACATCAAGTGGTGGAATGCTCGGACCAATTTTTATAGAGAATGCAAGACAGACTGTTGGGATGCTGCTGAACACCAACTCCTACAATTGCAACCGCAGCCTGCACTTGATATTGACCCGGAGCATTTGTTGCGCCTCAAATCTGGCAATCAGAAAGCTGTTGATGGATATTTGAAGGCGAGACAAGCCGCCAAGAAGAAGAATCCTCCTCCCTCCCTGGTTTTGCCCGAGGTAGAAGAGGACACTTTTCCCGCAACTCTTGAGCACCTCTGCAACATTGGTTCGGATCGGCTGGCCGTCGCACAGCCGTGGCCTATTGAGGAAGAAGCTCCATCTATTGTACTGCAACGCGGGGAGGTAGACAAAGAATATCTATACCGGGCATTGTCAGTACGGGGGGATCCAGGCCGAGACCGCTATGCATACACTTCATGGCTATTTGTGCTACTTCATGTTCACAGTCTGACCGTGGAGGCAGACTACGAAGAAATTCTGGCACACGAGCTTCATGTGTCTTTTCAATATGCAGATGGCTGGGGCATGGACTACCTCAACCTCCACTATTTTCTGTCTTCAATTGGTCAAGAGGATTTGGCCATCTTTGCAGAGGACTGCTGCCAGATAAATGATGTATGTTGGCTGATCCAAGAGGCGGCATCTCGTGCCAAGCAAAGCGTACACACCTTCTGGCCCCTCAGCCGATTTTATACGGGCATAGCAGGTTTGTTTCTTCTCTTGGGAAGATGCTACCTGTGGCTTTTCTTCTCTCCTCTCTTTCTTTGCGCTTCTTTAACTCTTTCCTTCTTTTCTTCTTTTCAGACCCCTCTGCAAAGGATCGGCGGCGGCAATATCATGGACTTATCATGAAAGTGAGGAGGCCGTTTTATTTTACTGAGGAGAAGATCCATTATAAGCCTTTGATCGAAAAGCTATCAGCCAAGAAGTCGAGCATAGCAAGCAGCGTTGCTAAAGCCCGGGGGGCTTCCAAAAGAAAGAGGGAGGCATCCCCCTCGCCACCAATCTCTGCTGAGGGTCCGTCAATTCCCTCATTCGAGGAATTTTGTAGCCAGCGTGAAGACGCTGCCCCTTCAGGTGCTCGTTGGCTCCCTCTCGCTTTTATGCATTTTTGCTTCTGAGATCGTCTATTTACTTTGTTTATTTCGTCGATGGGCTGCAGATGATATCCCGTCAACAGCAGGTCTTCCCGTCACGGGGCAAGACCCATCGGTGCCAGTTACTGCACCGTCTGATACACTCTCCCCTCCACCGGCAGGTCAGGGTCGCAGTATAGCCTCATAGCTAGTAGGATGTCTTTTGTTCTCTTTCTCTTAACGCCCATTTGTCAACCTTTTACCAGATGCGGCCGCTGACTCTGCCGCTGCTCAGGCTGCAGGCAAGCGTTCGGCCACAAAAGTTATAGCCCGAAGAGTCAAGAAACCCTCCGCTCCTCTCAGGATGAGCCAACGAGGGCAGCCCTTATGAAAATTCGGCAAGGCGGTCGAACTATTGCAGTGGAGGAGTCACAGAGCCCTGTCGCCATTTCTTCGGATGACTCTTCAGACGCCGAAACAGTTTATGGCTCCCCTTCGCCGAGTGGAAGCTTATCTGATGATGGGAGTCTCTTTAAAGAGCGGAAGAGAGAGAGAATCTCCGCCCTTGATGGAATTGAAGGGGATTCCTCCAGCAGTGGGGAGAGGTCTCCCGTGGTCACTTCAAGGCCGGAGGCCACCGCTTCTCCAGAACTTGTACTTGTGAGTGCTTCCACTCGTGCTTTGAAACGTAAGCTTCCGTTGACGAAAGGCTTAAGGCCTCTGTTTCTAATTCCTTTCCTTTTTGTAGGATTTTTAGGAAGTTCAAGAAATCAGCCCCCCCGAGTCTTCGCCGATAGTTGGCGTTGACCTTTCGAACATCGGGGGACCCATATCAGCTCCATTATCAATTAGTGAAGTGTCGGGCGTGGTTAAGGAACCCGCCCCTGAGATTGAAGTGAGTCTGTCATTGGCTCCTTTTTGTGACAGCACCAATCCTCTTCAGGCGCCGACCACCCAACTGGTCAGTGCTATTTCTGATAAGGTGGCGGCTATTTCTGAAGCAGCAACAACTTCTGCTACCTCTGGTGGGGCCCTCAATGTCTCTTCAACTGGGGCTAGCCTCTCCTCAGCGGGCTTGCCTCATGTTCCACCATAGTGGATGCCAGCCTGTGGGCAGAAGTGGACGCTCAGGTAGACTTTCAGGTTCCGGCTGTTGGATCTTCCGGAGACTTTTGCTCATCCGGCGCTATGGTTCAAGGACGGTTGTCCTCGCTGTGCGTGATGGTGCGTCAGAACCCTACTGTCCCCTACGAGAGGGTGAAAGCTGCCGCAGATCAAATGACAGGGGTTCTAATCATCATGGGATGCTCGTTGGATGATTGGGCAAACATAGTCACTCTGTTGCTCAAACTCTTGAAGCGCCACGACTACCTCCAACGCGAACTGTCCGACCAGCTGACTGCTTTGGAAATGCAACAGTCGGAGTGCGAAGCGGTGCTGAACCCATTGGTTGATGACCTGGAGCATCGCCGGTCTCTCATTAGAGGGTATAATGAAGAGTCAGCGGCTTCAGACTCTAAGATAAATCTTTTGCAGGCTGAATTACACGCCGCTAAGGCCAACAGGGTGTCCTTGCTGACTCCAAGGCTGAGCAAGAACTGGCTATTGCGGTGGATGAAGACCGTATGGCTCTTACAAAGCAAACGCTGTTGGAGGTACAATCCCGGAAGGCGAGCCTGAAGGAAAGAATATCTTCCCCCCACGTGGGCATTTTATCATTAGAAGAACTGTTTCGGGACCTGCCATGAGGCCCGTGACTTGCTCCATCTCTTTTTGATGTGTGTTTTTTTATTTCTGAGGCCTCGCCTCAATACTCATGTAACCCCATTTTGCCATTAATGAGAGGCATTTTATTTTGGACACAGACGTTCCTTCTTGATGCCTTGCTATGGTGCACACATCTTTATTTGTTGTCTCCTTTTTTTCCTTTTCTCTTTTTGTTCACATTATCGAGTTGATTGCCATTTTGGGTTTTCACCCAACCCGACACCCTCTTGCTTTTGCCTACATGCCCTTTCGGGTTTTCGTGTAGCGGGTACCCTATTCTGCCCATGGCGCCCTTTGTGGGTTTTCACCATGGCCGGGTTTTGGTCCTTTTTACCCTCATTCGGTGGGGTGGTCTGAATGAGTCCGACGAGGCATCTCTATTTTTAGTCTCTCTCTTTCTCTTCTTTTTTTTGAGGTGACAGGATCCTTTGTTGTCTATCAGCCGTTAACTCGACAGGGACTTTTGCTGTCAGAAGTAACGGCCTTCTATTTTACCGTCGGAGTGACGGCCTCCTATTCCACCGTCGGGGTGACAGCCTTCAATTTCACCGTCGGGGTGACGGCCTTCTATTCTACCGTCGGGATGACGGCCTTCTATTCTACCATCCGGGTGACGGCCTTCTATTTGCTTTTCACCGCTGGTATGACAGGAATAACGGCCTTCTAATCTACCGCCCGGGTGACGGCCTTCTATTTGCTTTTCACCGCTGGTATGACAGGAACCTTTGCTGTCAAACTAACGGCCTTCTATTCTACCGTCCGGATGACGGCCTTCTATTTGCTTTTCGCCGCTGGTATGACAGAAACCTTCGCTGTCAAACTAACGGCCTTCTATTCTACTGTCCAGATGACGACCTTCTATTTGCTTTTCACCGCTGGTATGACAGGAACCTCCGCTGTCAAACTAACGGCCTTCTATTCTACCGTCCAGGTGACAGCCTTCTATTTGACTATTCACCGTCCGGGCGACGGTCTTCTATTTGCCTTTTACCGTTGGAATGACAGGAACCTTTGCTGTCAAACTAATGGCCTTCAATTTCACCGTCAGGGTGACGGCCTTCTATTCTACCGTCGAGGTGGCGGTCTTCTATTTGACTTTTACCGTCAGGGTGACGGCCTTCTATTTGCTTTTACCGTCAGGGTGACGGCCTTCTATTTAACTTTTACCGTCAGGGTGACGGCCTTCTATTTGACTTTTACCGTCAGGTGACGGCCTTCTATTTGACTTTTACCGTCAGGGTGACGGCCTTCTATTTAACTTTCTTACCGTCAGGGCGACGGCCTTCTATTTGACTTTTACCGTCAGGGTGACGGCCTTCTATTTAACTTTTTCACCGTCAGGGTGACGGCCTTCTATTTGACTTTTACCGTCAGGGTGACGGCCTTCTATTTGACTTTTACCGTCAGGGTGACGGCCTTCTATTTGACTTTTATATCTGCTGGGATTTGACGTTTGTCTTCTTTATTTATTTTTTTTACTTTCCTATTATCGAGTTGGGCGCCCTTTCGGGTTTTCACCCAATTCGACCCCCTCTTGCTTTTGCCTACGCGCCCTTTCGGGTTTTCACATAGCGGGGTACCCGATTTTTGTCCATGGCGCCCTTTGCGGGTTTTCACCATAGCCGGGTTTTGGTCCTTTTTGCCCTTGCCCAGTGGACAAGTCTGACGAGGCATCTCTATTTTTAACCTCTTCTCTTTTTTTAATAATGCGAGGACGGTGGCGTAGTCTGCCAACGTCTTGGCTAACGTCGGCTGCTCGAGCTTGTTGACGCTTTTCCTCTTTGCAACCCGATTGCCGATGCGGCTTCGTGTTGGATTGGTGCGACGCCGGTGGGACTTCATGGCGTCGATCTCTTAAACTTGTCGCTGTCATCAGCTTTAGAGGTCCCTGCCCATAAAAGATGGTACGAGTCAGGTTAATTAAATGATGACTATTCATGCATGCTAAAGCATATAATTCTCATTTAAGTCTTTTTTTATTATTATTACTATTTCTTTTTATGTGTGTTTAAGAAACACGAATTTCTTGTCTCTATTTTTCTTAAGAGATCTTTTTCATGCGAGGGGAGATGCGGAAAACCCGAACAACCTTCACACGGCTCATGAATATGTGATACGCTAATTGAAACGGAAGACTCCTTTCATTGTCCTCCCCTCAGAAATCAGCGGAAATCACAAAAGTGTCATGAATTTGGTTGGGACATTCGTCGCCTCAGAGCCATGGTCCGGCTAGCGGTATGGCTGCCTCTTTTCTACTTTTTTGCCATGCATTGCATGCCATCCTTTTTTTTGCATTTTTTTGGCTCTTCGTCATTGGTGGCTGATGTCCCGAGGGTTTAAGAGCTTATTGTTTTGTCGTCATCTTTTTTTGTTGTTTTGTTTTGTGTTTTTTTTTTGTTTTTTTTTGTTTTTTTTTTTTAATGATGGGAGAATTGAGGGTAGAAACTCCCTGCTGTTGCAAATGCAACAGTTCTTTTGCAGCCGAGCTCTTCATTCATCGAACAAGTCGATCAGGTCTATTTCTTGTTCACCCTCTTGCTGCTCATAGTGCTGGCCACTGAAATCTGGATGGCATGCATGATACAGCTTCAGGTGTCTTCCGTTGAGTGGTGGGAACTGTATTTCACCCCGATGGTTGACCAGGACGTAGGCGCTGCCTTCATAGACTCTTTGCACCACGTATGGCCCAGTCCAATTCACTTCAACTTCCCTTTTGGGTTGCCGGCCATGACTTCTCTCTTCTTGACCATTACCAGGTCCCCTCTCTTAAACTCGCGACCCTTGACGAGCTTGTCGAAGGCACGTGCTATGCGGGCCTGGTAGACTTGAATGTTCTGTTGGGCTCGTAATCTTTTTCCTTCCAAATCGGAGAGTTCTTCGAGCCTCCTTTCGATATTGGTTTGATTCTCAGGAGCTAGTCCATGCTGCATGGCCACCCTGAGTGATGGTACTTCTAGTTCTACCGGGACCACGGCTTCTGAACCGTACACCAGAGAGAAGGGTGAGCAGCCCGTTGGTGTTTTATAGATGGTCAGGTAGGCCCATAAGGCTTCATACATCTGGTCCTCCAGTCTCTCTTTTTGGCACTGACCGTCTTGGACAATAGTGTGCACAATGTCTTATTAAAGGCTTCCGCCAGGCCGTTGGCTTGCGGATTGTAGGGAGTGGAAGTCCTCCAGTCTATTCTGTATTTTGCGGCCATTCTGAACACCTTCTGGTTCTTGAAGTGTGTTCCATTGTCTGATATGATTCGGTCCGGACTGCAGAATCTGAAGATGATGTTCTGCTGAATGAAGCGTGCCACCAACTCCCCTGTCACTTCTCTTAATGCCACGGCTTCGGCCCACCTTGAGAAGTAATCGGTGATAGCTAAGATGTATTTACACCCCGATGAAGAGGGTGGCAAAGGGCCCACAACATCCGTGCCCCATTGTGCAAATGGCCAACTTGGAATGGTTGGATGCAGATGTATGGGAGGTCTCCTTGGGATGACCGCATGCTCTTGACATTTGTGACACATTTTGGCGAAATTGCCACAATCTTCAAACATGGTTGGCCAGTAATAGCCAAGCTTTTTGATTTCTATTTTCATCTTCGGCCTGATGGGCGCCCGCGGTCCCGGCGTGTACCTCTTTCATGACCTTCCCGGCCTCTTCAGGTGACAGGCACCTCAGCAAGATCTTTTTCTTGGAGTCCGCCATGATTCTGAACAGAACTCCGCCTCTTAATTCATACGAGTCCTTTATTCGGACCAACTTGATCCTTTCTTCTCTTTGCGAGGGCAATCGCTGGTGTTCGAACCATTGCAGCAAGGGCTCTCTCCAGTCTTTTTGCATGATCTCTTCAGCCGCAGATACTTCTTCTTGGCCGCTCTCTTCATTTTCAGACTCTTCTTCTATCATGCTGGGGACTTGCCGCCGATTCATGACAATGACTTCTAGCTTCTCATTTGGTGGCACCGCCAAAGAGCTAGCCAATTTTGCCAGGGCGTCAGCTTGTGCATTCCTGCTTCTGCCAACATGCTCTATTTCTATTCGATAGAATTTTGACAAGAGTCTTTTCACCTTTTGGTGGTACGGCAGCAACTCTGGCTTTTTGACATCAAACTCCCCTTGCACTTGTTTGACGATCAGCATTGAGTCGCCAAAGACTTGCAACACCTTTATATTCATGAAGAGGGCCACTTGCAAGCCGATAATCAAGGCCTCATATTCAGCCTCGTTATTAGTGCATGGTTTGTTAATTGAGCAGGAGGTGTGCGTGACTTCTCCTTCAGGTGACTTCAGGACAATACCTGCCCCCGCTCGGACTCTGGCGCTGCCATATGCAGTCGGTTCTATTCTGGATGCTCCATCGAAGTAAAGTTGCCAGGTGGCTGTTTGCAATTGGTTTACTTCGAGGGTCTCATCCTCTGGTAGCTCTGTGATGAGCGGAGAATTTTCGGCACGGGATGAGCTGCAAAGAAGTCGGCTACCGCCTGTCCTTTGATCGCCTTTTGGGGGATGTATTTGATGTCAAATTCCATCAAGATGACAGCCCATTTGCCTATTCTCCCCTTCAACGCTGGTTGGGAGAGTATGTATTTGACGGGGTCGGCCCTGGAGATCAACCTAACTTCGTGTGACAGCATATAATGTCTTATCTTCTTGGCTGCGAACACCAGGGCTAGGCATACTCTCTCAATTGGAGAATATCTCTCTTCTGCCCCCACTAACCTTCGACTGAGGTAATAGAGTGCTTGCTCTTTCCCTTCCTCGTTCTCTTGTGCTAGCATAGCTCCCAAGGAGTGTTCTGTAGTTGCTATATACAGGATGAGAGGACGGCCTTTTACCGGAGCACCCAACACCGGTGGAGTATTCAGGTACATTTTCAGTTGATCCAGAGAGTTTTGGCACTCCTGGTTCCATTTGAAAGGGACGTCTTTCCCCATCAATTTGTGGAAGGGATGACATCGTCCCGACAAATTTGAGACAAACCTACGAATGTAGGCCAGCCGTCCCTGTAATGACCTGAGCTCGGTCAGATTCTTCGGTGGCGGCAACTCTTGGATGGCTTTGATTTTGACAAGGTCTATTTATATTCCCCTGTATCGGACGATGAAGCCCAGAAATTTGCCGTTGGATACCCCGAAGGCACACTTCATCGGGTTCATTTTCAGCTCATACCGCCTCAGCCTTTCAAAAACGGCTCTGAGGTCGGCCAAATGGTCTTCTCTTCTTCTTGTTTTGACCACGAGGTCATCGATGTAGCACTCCACCTTTTTATAGAGCAGCTCATCAAAGATTTTTGTCATGGCTCTTTGGTAGGTCGCCCCGGCATTTCTGAGGCCGAAGGGCATTCTCTTGTAGTGGAAGATCCCTTTGGGTGACCTAAAGGCGGTGTGCACCCTGTCTTGTTCGGCTATCCATATCTGATTGTAGCCAGACGACCCGTCCATAAATGACAAGGCTTCATGTCCAGTGGTGGCGTCTATCATCACTTCAGTGATTGGCACAAGAAAATCATCTTTTGGACAAGCCTTGTTTAGATCTCGGAAATCTACACAGATCCTGATCTGTCCATTTTTCTTTTTGACGGGGACGATGTTTGCCAACCAGGTGGTGTACTGGTTCTCTTCAACAAAGTCTACATCTATTAACTTGTCCACTTCTGTGCATACCTTGTTAATCAATTCCGGTCTCATTCTCCTGGGAGCTTGCTTGACTGGTTCTATTTTCGGGTCAATTTCCAGGAAATGTTGTGCCACATCGGGGCTAAGTCCCGGCATCTCTTTGTAAGTCCAGGCAAAGCAATCCCGGAACTCTTTCAACAGCATGATATATTGCTGCTTCTCTTCTTCCGGGATGAGGGCACTTAGGAAGGTTGGCCTGTATTCGTCTTCCGTGCCGAGATTCACTTCTACTAGCTCATCCACTGTGGCTTGGACACCGTCTTCAAGCTCTTCTGGTGCTGGCTGGAGGTCTACAAAGCCCTCTTCGTCAGCTTCTGCCTCTAGCACCTCTGCACATTCTCTTCGCTGGCCTGCAGTTGGTACATCTTTTTCAGCCATTTCCGTCTGTTGGACCCCTTGACTTGGATTCGAGGGAACATCTGTTATCGCTTCCTGCTCTCTTATCTCTTCTGAGCTTGCAGGGCCTAGCAGCGTTGCTCCATTGTGTCTGTTTTCTCTAGCCGTCAGGAGTACTTGGGTAGCCAAAGACTCTACGGGAGTGCAGGTGGGGAACGCTGCTGCCCCCTGGGGAGGCTTGTCATTTGCATTTGTAGCCATTTCCACCATGCTTCTTTCTTCAGGGTAATCATCATAAACCACCCCTGAAGGGTTTTCTTCTGTTTGGTTGGCTATGCTGATCATGCCAACAGTATAGCTTTCTCCCAGTGACAAGCCGAGTCCTGGGTGCTGGGTGATTTTTAACAGGTCCCTGTCCATATTCGGCGGGTACCATAGCTTTCTGAACATCTCCCTCTGACTGAGGCATTGCCGAAGAGGGATCTGTTGACTTTCGGCCAGTCTAGCGACTGTATCGGACATGTCCGGGAATCCTATGATCGGAACCAAGGGATCTCCAGCCTCTTCAGGGATTTTGCAATCATCATCCCTTCTCATTGGTTGCTCTTCAGCCGTGTAGAAGACAGTGAAGTGACCTCCCGGGTGAGCTATCACCATGGTCTTCAATGCTCTTACTATTTGACAATCTATTTCGGCGGCTGGCTTGGTAAGGCCCTCTGGGACCAGAATGAATTCTGGCTCTTTTTCGTTTATTTATGGAGTAGAATCACGCCTGCAATCTGGGGCATCACACGATTGCACCTCCACCTCTTCTGTTGATGTGGGCTGCTCAGCAGTGGTCCCTGGCGGTGGCGGCGGGAACCACTCATCATCAGGGGTGACTTCTTTTGCTTTACCCCCTTGAGGGGCTTGGATTTTTTAGTGTTCCGGTGGAAACCACTCATAAGCAATGATGCTTTCCTTTTTGTTGCCCTTCTCGGGGATTTGGCTTTCTGAGCGCCCCTGATACAGATCAGCATCAAGGAGGTGATACTCATATACTTCGAATGGGTGGGCATCGGCGAAAACCCTTTGCTCTTCCCCTCCTTTCACATATTTGATGCACTGGTGCAGCGTTGAAGGGACCACCCCATTTTGATGGAGCCAGGGCCGACCCAGCAAAGCCTTGTAGGATGTACTTGCATTGATCACATGGAATTGCACCTTTGTTGTGAAGTCCCCTAGGATCAAGTCGAGTTCTACGACTCCCAGAGGTACCTCGAACTTTTGGTTGAACCCGGCTATTCTCACATCGTGCACTGAGGCTAGATGCACATTGAAGTGATATTTCTGGTAGATCTTGTACGGTAGGATGTTTACCGCTGCTCCAGGATCTACCAGAATTCTGCTTAGGGGTTGTCCATTCAACTGCCCCCTCATGTACAGAGGTCTGTTGCGAGTAGCCATAGGGAGGAGCATGTCCTCTGAGGTGAATGTGATTGACTTCAGATTGATGGCGGCAGCCTCCACCTGTATTTCAGCCAGACAAGTCTCATACTGCACTGGAGCCAACAAGGCTGCGATCAACGCTTTTCTAGTCTCTTCACTTAATGACAGGATTTCCCAAACACTGAACCGTGTAGGAATTTTCTTTAGTAGCTTGATGATTCGGTCTTCCGCCCCGACATCATCTAGCTTTGACTTTCCTTTGTCATTTTCACTATTTTTGGCTTGAAGTTTGGTGACCGGGCTATTTTCCCCACCATCGGCCTTCCTTTGTAATATCGGGGGTTTGGGGAGTGCCCTGGTCTTCTCTTCTGCTACCAGAAACTCAGCAAAGGACGGGACCGTGCCCCCAGTCTGTTCATTGGGATAGAACCCCAGAGGAGGTGGAATTTCTGCCCTTCGAACTTCAGGCTCCGGGATCTTATAAGAGGGTTCACCTCGGAAGACGATATTTTGATTGGCCGGAGGAGCTCGTCCCCATTTCCTTCCGGACCTTGTAGTAAATTCTTGACCCGAAGCCCCAACTTGATTGACATCACTTGAGGAAGGGTAGAATTCCTCTTCTTCATAGTGCTCCCCCAAACTTAGCAAGGAGGAGATAGTATTGCATGAGAGGGCTGCCACCACCTTCTTTTTCTTGGATCTTCTCTTCTTATTCTTTTGCTTTATCGGCTCTTGCCCCTAGAACAACTCTTCTTGGGGTTGAGGTGTCTTTTGCTCGGCAGGTGCCTCCAGGGTCAACTTCTCGAGTTCTTCCCACGGGACAAACTCTTGCAACTGAACAGGGTATCTGTTTGGTTGCTCATATTCGTCTAACTCATCAATTAGCGCCTGCAGACGCTCGAGTGAAGGGCTACCTCCCCCGTATAGAGGGAGAGGTGTTCGACGCCTTCTATTGCCAGGGTTCCTCTGAACGACGACCCTGGGCTCTATTGGGTGCCAAACTGGGGTGACCACTGGTGCCGGCAGCTGAGGTGTCACACCCCGAATGTGCATTTTCGGAACCGGCTTCTTTTCGGGCTTCTTCTTTGCTTTAGTGGGCACCTTTTGCCACTCCTCCTGCTCCCTGCTTGGGGTGAGGATAAGATTCTTATAGGCGTTCTCCGTGCTGGCCTCGGAGATCTCTTCTGGTAGCTGTTGATATATAGAGATCATGTTGGCTCCAGCTTGCCGGGCAGGCAACTCATGTGGTTGCGGGGGATCGACCCGGTAATCTCCCATCTGCAGTTCTCCTTTCTTGATCAGAGACTCTGCGATGTCTTTGAATACATAGCAATCCTCTAGAGGGTGCCCTAGGATCTGATGGTATGACAATACTGGGGGTCGTCTTTCTTGGCAGCTTGATCTGGTCTCTTCGGTGTTGGGAGGGTGATCTTGTTATATCTGATCCCCCAATCAAACAGCGTTTTGGTCTTTTCCTTGGGGAAGGAGTATGGCTTCCTCATTTTGTCTTGGAAAGGGATGACCTTTCTCTTTGGTTCAGTTTTGTTGCTGGAGGTTCCGGCTACCGCCTCGCCTTCATCTCTTTGCTTTTCAAACGTTTTGAGGTCCACTATATGGACTTCCTTCCCCGCAGGCTTCTTATCGGCCGGCTTGGTCTTTTGACTAGCGAATGAGTTGGTGGGGTACTTGACCAAAAAGGCCTCTATTTCCGCCACCATGTTGTTCAGCCTGTCAAATGACCGGATCTCTACTCCGATCATTCTTTCAAGCAGCTCTCTTTTCAGATTTTGCTTGCAAATCTGAACTGCATCTTCTTGATGAGGAGGGCGCTTGCACCTCATACTGAGGTTCCTCCATCTTTGGATATAGTCCAGTGCGGACTCATCACCCTTTTGCCTGGTTGCGTAGAGTTCGACAACTATTACCTCCCTCTCAGCAATATAGAACCTCTCTCTAAATTTCTTTTGCATATCGGTCCAGTCAGATATGGACCCTGCTGGCAGACTGGAATACCATTCAAATGCCAGGCTTGTCAGGGAGGAGCCAAAGAACTTCAACAAGTATGATTCATCGGCCGCTAAATCTCCCATCACGTTGATGTAATAAGCAATGTGTTCTTTTGGAGATCCTCGCTCATTGAACTTGTCGAATTTCGGGGGCTTGGTGACACCTGGAGGCAATTTCTTCACGGCATGATACGCAGGGTAAGGTACCCTATATGCATCAAAAGCCATTTGATCTCCGTCTCCCCTTTCAGCAAGCTTCATGTCAATTAGCTGTTCCACCATGAGCTTGTTGATAGTGGCTGGGTCCACTCGCCGAGGATAGAAGTGGGCCGGCTGATTGCTCGGGGTATTGATAATAGCTGCCGGTAGCACCGGGGGCGGCTCTTGATTGTCTAATTTCTGCTCAGGATCATGAGCAGGCAATGACTGCTGTTGCACAGAATAAGCTTGCTGTGACTGGTGTGGTTGCTGCTGCTGCTGGAAGAACTGCGGCTGCAACAACTGGTATTGAGCCTGTGAGCGTGGCTGTTGAGCCGTAGCCGCAGGGGATTGTTGAGGTTGTTCATTTGCTGTCCATACGACAGCACGCTGGGCCGAAGCTTCTATTGACCCTAGGGTCCCTTGGGGAGTCTCTCCTGAGCCCTCCGCTGCTCGGGATGCATGTCCCTCAGTCTCTTTTCCTTTGATCTGGCGCTTGAGATCTGCGATCTCGGCTTGATATTGCTGCAACAATTCCATGATGGCTGGATCTATGGGTGCAGCAAGAGGGATCTGTTGCGAGGTGCCCCCGGAAGCTGCATCTGGAGGTGGCGGCGGTGGAGGAATATCATCACTGCCCCCACTGCTTTGGGCAGTGACCACATTGGCACTGACTGCCGTCATTTGTGCTGTTGGCACATCTTCAAGCTCGTATGCGGCCGCCAAGGCTGCTGCCGCTGCTCTTCTCCTGGTGATGGCACCAGGCCTCTCTGCCAATTCTGCTAGCTCTTCATCATTGGCTGGAAGTGCCCCATATCAGCCCCATATGCCGGCCATGTGGCATGCAAATATCCTGATATTTCCACTCTGGTCTCTTTCAGCCCTCCGAGAAGTGCGGGAAGGGAAAGATAGCCTTTCGAAAACCGATGCCCGGGGTTTAGCCCTCCCGGCATACTTATACCGATGTCTGCATGGAACATCATTCTCATCAGTGAAGCTCCTGGCTGGCGTCCTAGGAGCTCTCGGATCTTTTTGTCTCCTTTCACGCCGCAGAGGGGCGTTCCTGAGGTGAGGGGTACGGTAAGACATGACCCTTGTTGCCCCCTGGCGCTCACAGGTGGTTGAGATCATCGACTCGGGGGAGTCTTCTCTTATGGGCGGTAGGTAAGCACACCTCCGCAGCTCTGCTCTTTTGTTGTGGAAGCGGGCATAGTCATATGCCCCCCCTTGACGAATACCAGTCCCGAAGCCTCTAGGCGGCCGACGGTAGTCATAGGTCTTCTTCTCAGCTACATTTGCTGGAGGGTTCTCTCTTGGTGCGGGCTCTTCTGGCCTGAGCTTCTGCACTCTCTTAGGTCACCAGACCTGTTTGAATTTGATCGGTTTTGGGGGCATCTTGCCCTTGAACGTGTTGTACATATCTTCTCTGTTTTCCAAAGCTTGGAAGGAGTTATCCACGGGTACCGTTGGCATGACCCGCTTTGCTATAGCTTCTGTTTTCTTCTCTTGCAGATGGATCCTTAAGTCTCCAACCCGCACAGTCTTTCCCGAAGCAGACACCCGTGCACGACAGGTGACGATGTTCTCAGCTTCGGTGATCTGTTGGTTGGCCTCTTTTCCCTTGGGTTTGTTGTTGTTGCCGCACTCCACGTGGTGCACGTGGCAGCTTAGCTCTTGAGCGGTCCCTTTGAGTTCAGCTTCACGAACGACTTCAGCTCCATCTTTTTTCTTAGCCTCCGGGTGAAGGATGTTGACGATGGCGACCCCCAAGAAGTTGGGGAACTCGACGACGGGAGGGAAGCTCCCGAAACGGGTCGGCACAGCGAGGTAGCCGTGCCGAGCGTGATCTTGAACCACGAGAGGTCCGAAACGTACTCCCGCCATTAGTCAATTAGTACTGTTAGTCAATTCAAAATGATAGTCAAAATCAATTACATAAGGCCACATGACTTTCTATTCTGGCGAAAAGATGAAGGGAAGTATGGTCCTACCGGGCGTGCCACGCTGTGGAAATGAAAAAAATTTAAAATCATCAATTTAAGATTTAAGTTATGTTTAAATCATGTGGTCTCATGGAAGGCGTATTGCTAATCCAAGTCCCGTCGGATGCTACTCAAGCAAGAGTGACGTGAGATGAATCGGCAATTCGCACAGCGCGGGCGTGCCAGTCACCGAAGTGACAACCAAATGGTTTGCCTCCGAGAGTCGGAGGACTTTAAGTCTATTGTGCGCGCCGTTTGACTTCGTCAAACGAAAGTGAGTGGTCGGGTCCTGGACCAAAATCTCGTCGTTGCCTGAGCGCAACGATGTTAATTACATCTCTTTTAGAAAGAGAAAACCTTGATTAATCGCCAGATTAGAAAGCCTCGTGACCTTAAAACGGGACATCCAATAAAGGGTGCGAAGCATAATTGAACTGAAATATTAGGGAGCAAGACAACGCCCAATCAAACCCATTAGACCTTCCACTCAACCCGCTACCCAATCTCTTTGCCTATTTACTTATTGGTCCTCTTTATCACAAAAAGGTTCAATTTGGTCTTTTAAATCCATTTGAGAAAGACAATTTTGAAAAGGGTGGTCTCTTTGATTTTTTTTGTTAAAAATAGATACAATTTGGTCTTTTGTTGAAAATCATTTCAATTTGATTTCCTTTTTTTGTTGCAAAACGTGTGATGATCATTTGTTTAGAAAGGTTTGGTTTGACTCTTTTGTGCATGGTGATGCAATCTTTTATTACTTGAGAAAAGGTCTAATTTGATCTCTTGCTCTTTTGGAAAACATGAAGTGGGCTTTTGCTCTTTGCTTGAAAGGGGCTCAATTGCCTTTGCAGTTCTTCTTATCATTAAACGATTCTAATTTGCTGTTTAGGTCCTCTGAGCATTTGGAACGGAGTTCTATTCGTTCGGCGGAGCTCATTGGCTCAACACACTTCACAAACGTCTTCGAATCGGCGCAGCTGACGGCAGAGAGTGAGTCGGCGCAGCCCTGCTGAAGTCATAGACATCATTGAATCGGCGCTCGTTTGCAACGTTACCAATTCAATTGGAAGCTAATAACCTCTTTTAAGGGTTTTGCGCCAACTCAACCCCCGCGGAAAAAATTCGGCAGCATTTCCCCTTATCGTGGTCGATAAGGGGAAAGCGCGATACTCATCCACCACAAGTGGAGATGGCACCAAAAAAAGAGAGTATACATCATAGAACGACGTAACTCCAATGGCACATGACCCCGATCCCCCAGGTATGCCTACGGAGATCCGGGCAATGTCATGGCCAAACAACCCACGGGACGGTATGAGTAGCGTGCGAACCCACCCGTCCGGACGTAGACATTATATTGTCCAACCCGGGGGTGTGGATGGGTTTTACATTGGTCATTTAACTGTTGATTAGCTGGTGTCACATGGAGCAATGATTTTGCTCATGTAACTTCAGCCAACATGATGGCCAGGACGTCGAATCGGCGCAGCTCTGCTCTGGTCTTACAAGACTGCCAGAACCAGTGCCAGGCCGAATCGGCGCAGCTGACCACCTGGGCAAGAGATGGAAACCGCCTCTCTCCTAGAACACCCTTGCTCATGGCAGGGATGATCTTGGAGTTTGAGATGGCATTGTAACCCATTACTTGGTGGGCTAAACAAAGAGATCTAGGCATTATTTGCCCAACCCCTTTGATTAGCGAAATGGGGCTCTTGGAAGGACTATTTGGTGTTGGCTTGAAATGCACATCAAGGGATGGCTGAAAACCGCAAAGGGGATGGTCTATTGGGAAGGGCGAACCAGGTTTGATGATCTCTTTGAATGGGGCTTTTGAAAATAGCATTTAAGCAAGGGGATATGAGCATTGTTGGCTCAATCTCCTTGACCATTGCCATGGGTGCATATTGACCACAAAGGGGACCTTTGAGGGGCGGTTAGAACAGTAAGAAACTGGTCTTTTGCAGGCCCAAAATGATGGGAACATGGCCTATTGAGGGGAGAGATTTAGTATGCTATACATACATTAAATGGGGCATGAGGTCCCATGCCCCCATGACCTCATTTATTGAGGTATGGGAGGCTTCTTGGCCTCATGTGAGGTATTAGAGGGGAGAGAGACATACCTCTATGAAGAGGCAATCCCATCCCGTAACCCCATTGCAAAGGAAGAAAACTTCTTTAGCCAAGAGGAGATGAGGAGAAGACATGCATTAAATGCTATGACAATGGTCCATCACATCAAGAAAAGGTGAAAAGGAACATGCAAAGTGGCATTCTCTTGTTCAAGAGGTAAAGAAGGTACAAGAAACCCAAAGAAAACAATGGGGGAAAGCCTCAACGTGGCAAACTCCTTTTCCTCTCATCCCTTGATGGGACAAGACAAGGCCTCTCTTTCTCTCTTTTCTCTTCTCTCTTTTTCTTCTCTTACCCTCTCTTGCTTGCTTTCTTCTTGCAGGTGGGCTTCACGGGTGGAGATCTTGGGAGCTTTGGAGGACGAAAAAACGCAGAGCTCCTTCTCTTTCTTGCTGCTGGTTTCTTCCCCTTAGTGTGTGTGTGAGAGCAGCCACCAGACCTCTCCCCTTGGCCCTTCACGTATTCCCCTTTTTTCTTGGCCTTTTTCCCAACCTTCTAGAAGAGAAAGAGGCCAAAACTAGCCCCAACCTGGTTCCTGGCGCAGCAGGTGGCAGGGAGCCTTTTTCCATTTTTGGAACCCTCCTTTTGGGAGGTGTTCCATTTGCTTATCCTCACCCCTACTTTTAGGATGAGATAAGGGTTAATTTCAGACGGGCCTTTGGGGTCCCTTTTAATGGGCTTTTGGCTCTCTTTTGCACAGCCCATGAGGGGCTAGAACCGGTGCTGGCGGGCTGAATAACGGGCTGGCGGCTTTAGGCCCATTAACGACTTGGGGTGTCCACAGGAACTTCAATTCATCTCTCAGAAAAGTCATAGCTTGACTCCTAAGGAGTTCCTTGATCTCTATCCAGGAGAAGCAGCCAAATATCAGCAAACCCAATCTAGAAACCAATTTTTAACTGTCCAACATCACTTATCCTTAAGGTTTCATGATATGTTTGGACATTTTATCCAAGACTCTCAGGCCAAGTACACCAGAATGAAGACATTCAATTTCGACATATTTAAATTAGGATTGCCTGATGTTTCTAAAGGCCAATGGGACAATCTGCTAAGAGGCCAAAGAGAAATCATTCCCTCCATAACTGTGGCCTTACCCTCTGGACTACATCCATCCTTTATAGGAGCAGTTTCCTTTAGAAGGGATTTTACTGAAGTAGTATTCAACAGATTCATCCACATTGCCACTAGGTTCAAAATTAAATACAAGCTCAAATTATCTTTCCAAAGATTTGTGTTCCTCCAAATCTTCAAGAACCCCCATCATCTGTTGGATTTCCAGTTATGTTTTGCTGAATCTGAGAGACTCAATGAAGATCAGTGGGCAGTTGCCTATCCCTCTTACCACTCTGACTGTGAAAACATGAAGCTCTCTCTTTATGAATTCTAGTCCAAGAGTCGTAAGGATATGAGGAAGAACATTGGTCATAAATGGGCTCAAAGGTACTTAGTGTATTATCAAGCCAAAGATGCAGCTGTGGACCGAGGCCTGCACTAGAACATCGCTATCCATGAGTTTCTTCTTCTTGCAGCCTCTAAGAAATTTGTTTCCCATAAGTATCGTCTGAGCAAGGACAAATTCCACTCCAAGATAGGCTAGTTCCATAGGCGCCACATCAAATCTCATAGGAAACTGCCTACTACTAATCCCTCCTACAACATTGACCTCTCCTTGTTTGAAAATTTCTTTTGTGAAAATGAGACAAAGCTTTGGGACCTTCTCAAACCATATTTTGCTCAAATTCCCAGATCTTTGTACTTGCCTAGCTCCTTATCTAGGTCTTAAACACTATGCTCTGTATTTTTTTTTTTGTATCTGAATGCAGCTATGATCTTTCTTCCCTGCTTATTTCACGTTTTCCTTATGGTTTGTTACCCTTTCTGTTAATGCCACAATGGGGGAGAAAAAGGAAATCTTAATTTTTTTCATTGTTCTTTACTGTCTATTTTAAAGTTTTTGTCATTAACAAAAACGGGGAGAATTGTTGAGCAACTACCCCTAAGAAAATCTAAAATCATGAAGATATAGTATATATCATGTTTTTGCTTTAACAAAATCTTTCAATAGACTATCTACAAAATAAATGTATATCAAAATATATATGCATACAACTGTGTGATAAACTTCATCGCCAAAAAATTTCTAGGTCCACAGACTCTCAGTACATCATACTGTATCTGACTTCAGTCTCCAACTATTGACTCCGATGAAGGATCGAAGTAAATGTGTGGAAAAGATCTAGAAGGGGGGGATGAATAGATCTTAGCCACTTTTGCGGAAGCTTAAGCAATTTGAAAACTATTTAGAATCAGAGGCAATGTTATCAGTGAAAAACTACAGATCTGATTAGATTTGAGTGAGTTGAGAAATTTAGATGTGAAGCAAGTTGATTGAGTGAATTAAATACGGATCCTATGCAAGCATCTAGCGAATGAATCAATCAAACCACAGAAGACAAATGCACAAGGATTTTTAGGTGGTTCGGAAATCACCCATGTGATTCCTACATCCACCCCTCACAACCCGTGAGGCTTCACTAACACAACTGGGCTACACACCCAAAGGAGTATGACAACTCCAATACTTCAGAGCATACAACTCACACAACCTCTAGAGAAAGACTACTCTAGAAACACAGAGCAAGACTGCTCAAACCAACCCTGAGCTTACAACTCAGACTGAGCTCGACGGCTCACAACACCCTGAGCACAATGCTCACACTAAGACTGCTAGACACCAACTTAAGACTAAGATCCTCTAGCAATAGATCTAGTCAAAGTTTGAGAACTCTAAAGAGAGTTATGCAGAAGTACTTGCATAATCCCAAAAGATATCTCAGAAGAACAGAAGAGAAATTAAGTTGAATTGAAAGTCTTCGTTCTTCAGTGTACTCCCTTGTAGAGGCTTGAATTGGGAAGAAGCATGTGAAGCTTGAAGTCCAAAACGATGCTCTGCAATTTGAGAAGTTGGATCTTCCTCGAATTCTTCACCAACAAAGTCTTCTACAGGATCTGCCTCCTTGGAATGCTTCAGAGGAATCTTCAGGGCTCAAATTCCAATTCCCACACCTTGAATTGGTGGGAATTGGTCTTCTAGAAGCAATTGGAGAGCAGAGGAAGGAGACACGAGCTCTTCTGGCCGCCAGGAGCTTCTTGGAGGCTCTGAGAGAGTTTGGTCCGTTGTCTCTTGCGAAGGCAGGCCAAAAAGAACCTTTTATACCCTTAGGATTCCAAAGATACCCTTTTGGGGTACAAGGGCACGCTTTCCTAGACAGATTCTGATCGCCCTAGGAGGACACGTGGCAGCCATCAACTTTTAGGATGAAAAGTTTCCGTAGTGTGTCGACCTGCCCTGGTGGTAGTGTCGACACACTGTCCAAATATGTAGAAGGCTGTTCTGGGAGGAAGGTCCCGTGTCGACCTGCTCTGGAGTGTGTCGACCTGCTTTCCTGATTCCTCAAACTGGCTGTTCTGGGAACTGGGTCTAGTGTCAACCTGCTATATGAGTGTGTCGACCTGGGTAGGCTTGATTTCTGAAAAACTGCCACTCGTGTCGACACACTATTGACATGTGTCGACACAGTCTCAACATTCTTATGCATTTTGTCTTTAAATCTGTGTTGTTGTGTCGACACCATTGATGAGTGTGTCGACACATCTTCTGCATAAAAATGTTTGTACTTGAAAAATAAACACATATATCATTAGTTAAATGATTTATCATGACTATAAATGATAAATGTGATTTGAAAAATACTTTTTGAATATGAACCTCAGGTATGATGTTTTTGACATGTTTCAATTAAATTGCTTTAAGAACACTTCTTGTCATCATCAAAATAGGAGGGAAATGATATGAATTTGCATTCAACCCAACATCCGACTCCTTAAGAATCGAAGTCAAAACCATCCTGAAATTTTTCTAAGTCCATACAGCTATACATGATTCAACTGTTCACTTCGACTCATACAGTCGAATGCTTCATAAATCCTAACTACATGATTTGACTATTCACTTCGACTTTTACAGTCGAATGTTTTAGAAATCAATCTCCATAGTATCCGACTGCTAAAGTCGAATCATTCTATTTCCACTCCGACTTCTACAGTCAAATTGTAATCTTCTTTGGCAGTCGAATTACTCTGTCTGCAACTTCGACTCCTACAGTCGAATGACTATCTTTCTGTAAAGTCGAATCATTCTTCAACTTCTACAATCGAATTGCATGTTATTATGAATTCAACTTCTCTGTCAGTTCTGTGCTTAATACTTTTCTGATCTTTTAAAGCTTAAACACTTAATGTAAGATTATCTCCTAATCTTTCTTACAACATTTCCAATGAACTTTTAATTTCTTATTAGTTCATAAAAAAAATTATTATTTTATTATTTTCTCTAACAAGACAAGTCATATTATATACATCTAAATCATGTGCATGTTATTTCTGAAATATCTTAATTAACTAATCTTTGAGTTGTTCAATGACTTTGCTCTGGATTTTTCTAGATTCAATAGATACAATGCATTTATGAATTCTCAGGCGCACGGCATCTGACAAGACTCACCTACCACTGACAAGACCCATGCTTTACCTTTTTAGCATATCTGCCTGTCTATTCTTTCTATCTGAAATATTGTGCATACGAGGTTTCCATACCTTCTTTCTGTACCTATCTGACCTACCTACCTCAAAGGTATGGAGTTGCTTTCTCTTTTTATCTTGTCTTTATTGCAGTCATTTATTGGAGCACGTTTCTAGTATGTCTCCTTCACAGTCCACTCCTAGAAAGAAAGAGCTAATCTTCTAGCAGTGAAGACTGCACCTCTTCTGAAGACCTTGGAAAGAAGCAAAACTGAAGAACTTCTGGATAATAAACTCATCAAGATCCAAAGGATCCTAGAGTTCTCTTCAATACGGTCAGATTACAAACGGCCACAAATTCCAACGGCTATCTTCCAAACGGCTATATTCTAAAGTGTATAAAAGAAGCTCAAGTTTGAAGAGAAGAAGATACAGAGATACATAAAGCTTTTGAAAATTTTGTGAGCTACATACTTCGGATTTCCTACAAGCCAAGTTTGAGAGCTTCCCTCTTCAAAAAACACTCTCTCTGAAGCTCTCCAAGAAGTCTTGTGTAGGGTGGCAATTGTAATTGCTTATTTTCTCTAAGTCCACCCTTGTTTTTCAGATAGGATTTCAGTCTCATCTCTGATCAGTTAAATCCTTCTGAAGTCTGTGTTTGTTCTCAGTCCTGAGGCAAACACACAAGTCTTTTTATTCTCTTGTGTATTTTGTGCAGAAGACTGTTTCTGCATTTTCCCCTCTGTGATGGGAAGGCCTTGTGAAGGCAGGTTTGTACCCCTGTTCAGGGAAGGCTTGCTTGGGAGCAAGTGGGTTTGTAATTCTTCTTAAGGGTGAGAGAAGGCCAATTTATTGGCAGTTAGTGAAAATCTCAAATGGTTGGCTTGAGGACTGGACGTAGGACTTCCTAGTTGGAAGGGCCGAACCAGGATAAATTCTTGTGCATATTTGTGTGATTGTTTCCGCCTAGTTCACACTTGAATCACACACAACACACTAAGTACTAACGAATCTATTTAGTGTTTTGCATTTCAGAAGAAATTTTTTAAAGCCAAGAAGTCCTATTCATCCCCCTCTAGGACATCTAGTGTGCCATTTCGATCCATCAGTGAAAACCCGAAAGGGCGCATAGGCAAAAGCAAGAGGGGGTCGAGTAGGGTGAAAACCTGAAAGGGCGCTCAATGCAATAATGAGAAAATAAAATCCAAGACAGACGCCAAAGATAGACAGATTTCAAGTCTCCAGAAAGGAAATCCCGACAGAAGTTGTGCCTGCCAGTAGGAACTTGTCTTCATGCCAATCAAAGTTCATCTTCGTGTGAATAAGAGCATATCTTCTGGCCAGCCAAAGTTTATCTCAATATCAATCAACACTTGTCTTCGGGCCAGTCGAATCTTGTCTTCATGCCAGTCGAAGCTTGTAGTCATGCTGACCGAAGCTCATCTCTATACCAGCCAAAAGTTGATCGGCACCCAAAGAAGTAGGTGTCAATACATGATAGCGTCGACAAATGACTAAATTGCAGGGGTCGACACATGATACACTCTAGCTGAACCCGTTGACACCCAATGAAGCGGGTGCCGATGAATGACTAAATATGTCGACACCCAGACACAACAAAAGTCAAAAGAGGAAGCCAAGAGCAAATTAATCCAGCTGTGAGCAAAGCGACACTGATAAGAGCTACAAGATCTCCAAGGCAGCAGTTTGGTTATCACAGTCAAAGACAACGGCGTGGCAGTGGGCTATCTCTTCCCGCTAAGGCCTCAACCTTACCGAGTACTTAGATTGTTGCGCTTTTAAGGTGACCAATCGGCTAGACAATTCAAAGAAAAGAAAGCGGGAAGGCCACTTACTGAGTCTAGAAGGAGCTACCAGCCCATAAATCAAGCCAGCATGCCCCATCGGCTCATACAATAGGCCAACATAACCTAATGAATGGCTTACCCATGAAGGCCACCAACTCACATGGCTTCGCTAACTGAAAGAGGCCATCGATTTAGGGCTCTTGTCGATTCAAGGAGACTGCCAATTCAAAAGAATCATATCTTCAAAACGTCCCACAGGGTCAGAAATCTCGACAATCTAAAGAAGTTGCTGGTCCAGGGCTTCCACCAAAACTAGGGGCTGTCAATTCAGTGTTGTTGCCGTTTCAAGGAGGCTGCCAGTTCAATGCGCTCACCAATACAAGAAGCTACCGGCCCAACGCTTTCGCCAGTTGGAAAATTCCCCAGTCCAGCAATCCTCACCAATTTAGTGGCTATTAATTTAATGAACTCACCAACTTCGCAAAATGTTGTCGCAGTAGTTCTGATTGACTGTCAATCTTAAGACGATGATGTCAATTCTGATGAAGCCACCGGCATGGTGACACGTCAGAAGACTGCCAGCCAGCTATGAGACAATAGACCACTAGACACCACAACACAACAGAACGACAACAGATCGACAGTCATGAGACTGAATGGCAACAAAACACAAGACAAGTTCAAATGGGGCTACGAGAGATACACCTGCGGGCACTGCTCCGCTCAATCTTTGCTTGCACCATCCTCAGGTGGGGGGCATTTGTCTGCACCCATTTTCTTATGGCTAGTGGATTGTGAGTGGGCCAACAGCCCAAGAAAAAAAAAGCAACAAATGGTCTGCATCAACAAATGGCACATGAAGTAAAATCATGAGAAAAGGAGGGGTTGTCTTGAGGAAGGGACTTTGCCACCTCAGCCCTCAAAAGTGGGCCTTTAAAAGGCACCACTTTTCCCATGCAAAGGGGGCCATCAGATCAAGAGGCAAGAGAGAGGCAGCAGCAAGAAAAAGGGGAGAGGAAGAAGCTTCCAAGAGGAGCTCTTTCTTGCGCAAGAAGGCAGCAACAGAGGAGAGGAGGAAGGGGTCCGGCTCCCTAGAATTTTTTCTATTTTTCCTCTATCTTGCTCTATCTGTACTCCTCTTCCATGAATGAGATCATCTTTATATTCTTTTTTTATGATGCTTTGAACCTCGTGTAGAATTTTCCTTCCCCCTTTCTTTGGACGTTGGATTTGTTTCCTTTAACTGTGTGTTTATGGAGGTGTGCCCGACGGTCCAATGAAGGGCATGAGAGATTTCCCCCTTATATGTTTCCATGGTTTTCTCTTTCCTATTTCTAATATTACAGCCGTTGTTTTATGCATGATGCATCATTCTTAAGCAGGGAAGACCCTCCCTGCACACTAGATTGGAATGCCTCCATATCCCCATCTCTAGTGCACATACAGGGGTCTACATGGTAGCATGTCTCTGGATCCTCCTTTCTTTTCTTTTACCCACTGGACTGGTTTTAAAGTTTTCTTTTAATGGACAGCTGCTACCTCTTAAATGTAGGCAACTGCTCACCTGAACAATAGCCCACCGTTGCATATCTAGTGAACTCCTTTACTGATCCCTTACCTTCACCATGTGAGGAGCATTGGTTATTTAATGTGTAAATATTTTTGCACTTGTCTGTATGCCTTAAATGCTGCTTTATAAGCCCCAAAAAAATATTTTTGTGGAATACTGGTTTTACATCAAAGAGATTACCGAATTTTCTTTTTTATCCTTTCTGTTAGGTGTGGAAGGTATTGAACGGTGGCCCTACACAGTGCTTGTGCAGTACCACCGTTCACCCCTCTTCCCCACTTCATGACCATGTGCTTCTCCTCTGTTGGGTGTTGAAGGTCTTGAACGGTGGCCCTGCACAATGCTTGTGTAGTACCACCGTTCACCCCTCTTCCCCACTTCATGACCATGTGCTTCTCCTCTGTTGGGTGTTGAAGGCCTAGAATGGTGGCCCTGCACAATGCTTGTGCAGTGCCACCATTCACCCTTCTTCCCCACTCTTGAACTATGTGGTTTCCTTCACTATTTGGAGGCCACCGTTCAAGCCTATTTGTCTATTTGAAGCCCCGTTCAAGGGTTCTCCCCTCAAATGAAGCTCTGTGTGTGTTCTGTTGAAGCCACCATTCAGGCTTGATCGGTGGCCCTACGCAGTGCTTGCGCAGTGCCACCGATTCTGCTGCTGCACCATCTTCACAATGTATATGTGATCCGGTGGTCATTATAATCACTGATTCGTGAACATATGCTAAGAAGGGGGTCAAACGGAAAATAATACATTGTCCTGATGTGACGATCTATCGTGTTGCCCCGTCTCTTGGTCTCGGCATATATCGGTCCTCTCCTGAGGATGCCTCGGGAACCGGTGTCGTGTGCCATGTGCCGTGTTGTTGTTGCCCTCGGCATCAACATCGTTGTTGGCACCATCTCCATCATGGTAGACGGATGTCGCACAACCCCCCCCCCCCCCCCAACGTGTAAAATAAGGGGAGGTGCTGTCGGATTTTTCCCTCGCGCTTTTGACTGGTGGCCTTGCTTTTACATCCCCTCTTTGCTTGGAATCGGTGGCCCGGTGAGCCGACGACCGTCCCGTATACCATGAGATTTAACACGAGTCTTGTGTTCATCCGCTTCTTCCGATGATTTCCAAACATATATTGCCGACATGGCCATCGGGTAACTTGTGTTGTGATCCAGAACCAATGGCAAATATCGTGTCACCACCGTTCGTTGAATGTTGTCCCATGGGCATCACCTCGGGTTGATAGGTGGGCGTACTTAGACATCACCCCAACATACGGCGGGCAGGGGTGATTGCCATCAAGTCGGGTCGTATGATACGACCAGATCTCTGCCAATTTAAATTTTATTTCTACAATCGTGATTTCACTGGCTTGTATTGTGTGCATGTATGCGTGAATGAATGAGACAAATGAATGCTGACGTGGTGTACGTCACTCGATCAACAAAGCAAACACAAGAACAAATAGATGAGATAAATAACAGAAATAACAATAGCAATAATAAATGGACAATAATAATAATAATTGAATAGAAATCACAAGTAATGAAATAATAGGTGAAAACATTAACAGACATTAACATAACAAAAAACAAAAACAAAACAACAAACAGAATAATAATAATAATAATAATAATAATAATAATAAATGTGAACAACAAAATAAATAATAAATGAAATAAAGACAATAAAAGAAGAATAAAAGAAATGAAAAGAATTATTGGAACCATCGAATGAATTATCGGTGGAATAACAAGAGAAGCGGGGAGCCACCGAACCATCTGCATCAGTTCCTGGCCCCACCGTTTTAAACCCATGCACCATAGCCGTCGTTTCAGCCATCCATATATACACAAAATCCCCACCGTTCAACCCATGCATACACTCCCAAGCCCCACCGTTCAAGCACACAATTATGGCCACCGTTCAAGCCTTCAAACAAATGGTCACCGTTCAGGCCTTCCCTACACACATGCGCACACTCCCAAGCCCCACCATTTAAGCCCATCACTTGAACCCATCAAGTGGAGAAAGGATGCCTCTTAGAAGAGAATCAAGAGTCAACAAAATTTGATAAGTATCAGTATTTCAGGCGTATTAAGATGTCAGAAGTGGGTGATGCTTTAAGAAAAATGAAATTGGGTAAGGCCTTAGGACCGGATGACATACCTATTGAAGTGTGGAAAGGCTTAGGAGACATTGGTATTAAATGGTTAACTAAGTTTTTCAATAAAATTTTAAAGGAACGGAGAATGCCAGAAGAATGGAGAAAAAGTGTTGTAGTTCCTTTCTATAAAAACAAAGGGGATATTCAAAGCTGTAATAATTACCGCGGAATTAAGCTTATGAGTCACACTATGAAACTTTGGGAAAGAGTAATCGAGAGCCGAGTGCGATGCATGACTAGTATATCAGAAAATCAATTTGGTTTTATGCCTAGTAGATCTACTACATAGCTATTTCTTATTGCGTCAGTTAATGGAGAAGTATAGAGAGATGAGAAGAGATTTATATATGGTTTTTCTTGATTTAGAGAAGGCGTATGATCGAGTACCGAGAGACTTGATTTGGTGGGCATTAACAAAGAAGAGAGTCTCTCAATGATATGTTGACTTGATTCAGAACATGTACGAGGGTGCTACTACTAGTGTGAGAACTATTGCTGGAGAGACCCGTGAATTTCCGGTCACTATAGGTTTGCATCAAGGTTCTGCCCTAAGTCCATATCTCTTTGCTCTGGTTATAGATGAGGTGACAAAACATTTGCATGATGATATCCCTTGGTGTATGCTATTTGCAGATGATATTGTCTTAATTGATGAGAGTATTGATGGTTTAAATGTTAAGTTAGAAAGTTGGAGACATGCTTTGGAGTCTAAAGGTTTTAAAATTAGTAGGAGTAAGTCTAAGTTTATGCACTGTAATTATAGTAATCAAATGGTTCCTCAAAGAGATGTGGTTCAAATTGATGGTCAAGATATTTCTAAGAGTAGTAGATTTCGATACTTGGGATCTATCATCCAAGAGAATGGGGAGATTTATGACGATGTGGCACATAGGATTAAGGCAGGTTGGGTAAAGTGGAGAAGTGCATCAGGAGTCCTTTGCGATCGTCGTATACCAGTGAAACTTAAAGGAAAGTTTTATAGAACGGCAGTGAGGCCTGCATTATTATATGGCACGGAGTGTTGGGCAGTGTGAAAGGAACACGTAAACAAAATATGTGTAGCAGAGATGAGGATGCTGAGATGGATGTGTGGTAAGACTAAGAAAGATAAGATTAGGAATGAGCGCTTCTGTGAGGATCTGGGGATAGCTCCAATTGATAGAAAAATGAGAGAAAATAGACTTAGGTGGTTTGGACACGTGTACCGTCGCCCTAACTCGGCGCCGGTTAAAAGATGTGACCAAATTTTAGTGGATGCTAGTAAAAGAGCTAGGGGGAGGCCTAAAATGAGATGGTGCGATGTTATCAAGAAGGATTTGGACTTTTTGAGTTTAAACACGACTATAGCACTTGATAGAAATCTTTGGCGGAAAAAGGATTCATGTAGCCGACCCCAAATAATGGGATAAGGCTCTGATGATGATGATGATGATGACTTGAACCCATCAACACGTACGTACACACCACCACCGTGCAAACCCATCCCCACACCCATACAAAAATCACACAAAATCTCCGTTCAATCCCACGCCGGTTCCATCCCATTTAGTTTTAATTCCCCCCATCTACGCATACACACATCATACGCCTTCTCTTTTCCAATTTAAATTAAAAAAAAATCAATCAAAAAAAAAAGGGGGACATAGGATAAGACTTATGAAACAATGATTAAAAGGCATTAAAAAAAACAAACAACAAAGCTGACAGCAATTCACAAAGAGGAGGAATAAACCAAAATGAACTTAAATCAAGTTTAAAAAATTGCAACACAGTAATTTCAGAAAGGAAATTTCAAATTAAATAATAAAAGTATATGAATAATTGTAGACCCAATGTCACAACATAAAACAAATGCAATAAATAAATAAATTTCAAACTCAAAAAAGTCAAGAGAAATAAATGAAAAGATATCTGAAATCAAATAGAAGCCCCACATCAAATCAAATGATCAAAATTAAATTAAATCAAAAGACCAATAGATAAAAAGATGATCCCAATAAAAGACCAATCACAAGGAAGAATGCAAAAGACCAAAAGAAAATAAATCAAATCAAATAACTTTAAAATCCAATTCAACCCCTTTTAATAAACTTGAAATAACATTAAAAAAAAGCGTTAAGTGTTATCGTTTGGGTCGTCTCGCGTTAGGCGCAATTAAATTTACATCTTTACGCATGCCTTTTATCGGATGTTTCTGTTACAGGCCACAAGTCTTTTTATTCTGGTGATTAATCAAGGATTTTCCCTCTTAGAGGGATGTAATTAACGTCGTTGCGCTTAGGCAACGGCGGGATCTTGGTCCCGACTTGATCTCCACTTTCGTTTGGAAAAGTAAAACGGTGCGTGAATAGACATGAAGTCATTCGACTCCTAGAGGCAGAACATGTTGTCGCTGCGGTGACTGGCATGCCTGGGCTATGAGATTGCGGGTTCATCTCTCGTCATTGTCACTCAAGTAGCACCCGATGGGACTTGAATTCGCAATGTACATCCACACACATGAGAACATGATAAAAGAACTTTTAAATTTTAAAAATATTGTGATGGAATTAAAATTTTCTATTTTCACAAACACTAAAAATACAAAGTCCGGTAAAAAAAAAGTCAAACGTGTATGTGACTTCTCTAAGAGAGACACTCTCCATGCGAATCGGATCGAATCAGGACGAACCCGATTCGGTCCGAATCGCCACTCCAGCAAACCATGGTGCTGAGGCACTATCTTCTCTTTGTGCAGAAGGGATAGATACAAGATCAATATGCACACACCCCTTCAGTCACTCACATTATGTTTCCGACAACATCTTCTTATTTGGTAGAGCGGAAGAGTAAGACTTGAGGGAAATTATGTGTGCTATGCAAAAATTTACATACTGATCTGGACAAGAAATTAACAT
This sequence comes from Colocasia esculenta, assembly GCA_014218235.1. Lineage (NCBI taxonomy): Eukaryota > Viridiplantae > Streptophyta > Magnoliopsida > Alismatales > Araceae > Colocasia > Colocasia esculenta. The sequence goes on along the minus strand of CM024763.1, from coordinate 32,007,073 downwards.
GCATAAATCTGAAATTATATTTAGTCTTAACACCTCGTAAACCCTACGGGCTCATTTGAAAAGAATTTTGGGATTCCAAGAGCTTGACAAGAATATTTCCTTATATCTGGATACCTCTGTATTTTTTGGCAGATCAAAAAGACAACTCTTCCACTTCCTGGAAGACAAATGCAAGGCTAGATTGAGCTTGTGGAAGGCCAACACTTTGACCTCAACCGATAAGTCTATGCTAATTAAATCAATGTTGAACGTTTTGCCGGTCCATGTTATGAATACTACCTTAATTCCTAACGGTATCATTCATAACTTGGTCAAAGTTTAGAGGACTTTTTGGTGGGGTAGGAGGAATGGTAACCCTAGAAGCCCCTTGGTAGCATAGCATAAAATGCAATCACCTAAAGCCAATGGTGGTTAAGGGTTCATAGCCATCATGAAGTTAACCTGGAGAATTTTGAAGGACCATTCGGACTTTGGGGATCTATTCTTTAGGCCAAGTATTGTTTCTCTCAAACCTTATGGCAGTATCAAAAGAGGGGGAATTACTCCCACATTTGATGTTGTATGGTGGCAGTCAGAGAAGACCTTCGGAGGGGGTGTTTCTGGGTTGTTGAGAATGAGTTTAACATCCATATATATCTAACAGGACAATTGGGTCCTTAGTATCGTTAGCCACCTTTCTCCTGCTAATGGATTTGAAAGCCTAATCCCCAAGTCGATAGTTGATCTCATTAGAGGTGGTCAATGGAAATCTGAACTAATTCAAAACTTTTGACCATCCTATTGTCGAAGTGATTTGCAAATCAAGTTGCCTCAGATCTCCATTATGGCCCAAGATGATCTTATATGGAGATTCACCCAAGATGGTCAATTGAATGCAAAATCAGCATACATATTTTTATATGACAGGCAAGATAGACCTTCTTCCTCCTCAACACACCCAGTTTGGAAGATCCTTCAGCAACCAAAGCAGTTTAACCAAGTGCCTCCCAATTAGGGGTGTCAATGGATCTGTTAGATCCGAAGGTCCGATCTAGATCCGGAGACTAAAATCAGATTCGGGTCATATGTTCTAATCCGAAAAGACCTTTTTTAGATTTCGGGGCATTTCTCCCTGCTCCGAAATCCTCAATCGCAGTTCTCATTCCAAGGCGCCCTGATCCAGAGAAGCCCAAATGCAGAGGATGAGGGTTCTCCATTTCCCTCTTCCATTTCCCTCCTCCGTCGCCATTCTCATTTTCGCCTTCTTCGCACAGAGGAGATGAAGCGGCATTCTCAGAGCAGGCACCACACCCCCACCGCCTTTGCCTCATCTTTCTCCTCTTCCAAGGCGGCCTCCGATTCCCACTACCAGAAGGCGATGTGCGCCCACCCAACGCCCCCAGCAGCGATGAGACTGGGTTGTTTGCCGATGAAGACATGGTCACCTCGGTCGCGGCCCTCGAGTCCCTCCTAGGGTTACACCTTTCGCCACCCCTGGCTGGCAGAGGAGTCCCTCACCCACCCCTCTGCGCAGCACCCCTCTACGCAGTGCCGCATCTCCTACCAGTGCCTCGAGTTCATGGGAGACGTCGCCCTCGGCCTCGCCGTCGCCAACCATCTGTACCTCACCTACCCCGAAGGTAGACCTCGGCCGCCTCACCACCCTCCGCGCTGCCAATGTCTCCACCGAGAAGCTCGCCCATGTCGTGCTTCACCGCGGGCTGTATCGCCACCTTCGCCCCCAAAGGCGAATGGGGACTGATGATGCTCAACTACGCCTCCGGCACCACCTTCGCCCCCAAAGGCATCGTGCACTGCCACATGTGCTCCCATGCCACCTTTGACAACACCAGTGCAGTGGCAAGCCCCAGTTGCACGCGGCATCACCCTCTTCCTCTCCATCTGGAAGTGCTTCAACCGCCAACCAAGAAGAGGAAGAGGAAGAGGAGGAAGAAGAAGAGAAGCAGAACTTGAAGATACAGAATCAACCGAAGATGGTTTGGGATCATCCGGGATGGTGCGGGGGGTTGGTAAGTGATCAGAGACGGGGCCAATAAACTGGTTTACAGAGGTACCTGCGGGAGAAGCGGGCAAAGGAGAGGGCGTGGCGTGCACGACCGAGGGCGCACAGAATGCCGGACTTGAGGGAGGAGAGATCAAGGCAGTCTGTGATGGACCGGATCGGGTTCCCAGTGTCGAAGGCGGACGATCCAGTGTAGGCGAGGGAGGTGAAGAGGAGGATGATGACGGCGGCGGCTGAGGTGAGAAATCGGATTCGGATCTTGACCCGAATCTGAAATTCAATTTTTGATCTTGATCTGAATCCTGATCCAAAATGTGTTTTGATTTCAGATCCGACTTCGGATCATACCGGATTCGACCTGGATCCGATCCGTTGACACCCCTACTCCCATTCAAGTTCATTTTTTTGTGGAAGACATTGGTTAATGTCTTACCGACACTTTCTCATCTAGCTAGACTTATTCCTGCCATTAGCCCATGCTGCCCATTATGTCAAGAGGAGGAGGAATCCATTGATCATTTATTTTTTGAATGCAATGCAGCAAAAGTAGTATGGTTTGCAAGTAATCTGAGCTATAGTGTGGATCTAAACACCATGTCTTTGACTGATAAAATAAACATTTGGGCCAGTCCCCCATTTTCTATCGATGAAAATGAGTGTAACTTTTTGAAACAAGTGATAGTAGTTATGTGGAATATTTGAAAGGCAAGATGCTAGCAAAAGTAAATTAATCCTCAACACATGGTTGAGAGAATCAAAACTGATTTATCTTTGTGGCCAAGGGGGCTTGACATTACTATGAATTCAGATCACCAAAGCCCCATTAATGGTACCAAATACCCTTTTATCATGCTAACAGATACAGCCTTTAAGGATGGGGAAGCCACAAGTGCTTGTGTTCTTCTGTCATCCGAAGTCTTTGTCCTCGAAGGCAGGACATTCTCATTCAGTGCTTTTCATCCCTTGGAAAGCTGAGGCTTTTGGCTATATTCTGGAGCATTCAATAGGCCTCTGCATTTGTTTGCCCAACCCTCGTCAGCAGTGATGCTCAGATGGTCATTAAGGCTATCAAGAACTCAGATACTTCTTTGTGGAGGTGTAGTTGTACACTAGGAGACTGCAGGAATATTTTGGCTCTATTCCACTATCCTAGGTCACTTACACTTGCTGCTCATCTCTCGGCGAAATCTGCTCCTGCTAGTACAGCTACTAAAGAGTGGGCCCCAACTGCTCTCCCATCTACTGTTCTGACAGCTTGTAGCCAAGTATTTGTATCCCTTGTTACTTTATGGAATGGAATACCTAGTTCCTTGTCGGGAAAAAAATATAAAACGGCCGACACCCTAACAGTGACGACTAAAGCTCGAAGGCTTGAAATGGTGATGCCTCCCTGATCAAAAAACAGAAACAAAAAAAGGGAAGGTAGAAGCCAAGAGACCTCAAATGCCATCATGGTGGAGAAAAAAAAAATCCTAAACATCGACTGTCTTTTGAGAGACTACTCATAGTTCAAAATACTATTTCAAAAAATTACTTATTGTATTTATCAATTATATTTTTTAATATATTTTTAAACTTCCTATTGACCAATACACTCAAAGAATATTGTGTCTATCCAATGAAAAGTAATAAGTGTACTCAAAAGTGTAATTGACAATTGTAATAAATATTTCTCTATTTAGAATAATAAAAAGAGATACTTATAACACTCTAAATATATAATAAATACACGTGCCATAACTCCTTGTTGATCAATGTACTTGTGATATAAAAAATACACTTATTACACTTTTGATAATGCAATAAACAACAGTGATCAAATAAATGTTATTGGAATGTTAGGATCTATTTGATTAGTTGTAAAATATCTTTATAGGGAAAAAAAATTACAAGGAATAGCATTTATAGAAAAATAAAAAAAATATAATTACTTAATTGGTGTCCACGTAAATGATTTATGTTTTATTTTTCAGTAAAATATTTTCCAGAAATCATTTCAGATGTTTATTTGTGCGTAAAAAAATTTCATAAAACCGATAGAATACCTCTAAAAGCCCAATAAAATTATGCAAAATACTGTTTGCTTGTCTTGGCCGTCATATTAGTTTGCCACTAGATATCAAAAGTGGGGGATTAATCAGTTAAATATTAAACAAAGGGAGATAGATACTAGATTTTGGGTGTTCCCCCCACCAGAGAAGTTACATGGCCGCATCTTGTATTAGAAAAAAGTCCATATTCTTTCATTTCCTTTCCTTTGATGAACCAGAAGTCCGGCACATGGTGCCATTCAATACTTTGTTCTTTTTTCTTGTTGGAACACCGGCGTTGCTGGATTGAAGCGGCGGGGGCGAGGTCATCCCCGGACATGTCAGTGCCGATGGCTCTTCCTCCGTGTCATCACCTCTCTCTTTGCCCTCTATGGATCTTATCAAAGAGTGTTGGGGGACGAACGTACCGGCAAACGGGGCCACCGCCACCGCGTGGGTCATCTCCTCCGTTGCAATTCTCCGCATTGGACAAGCACCACCACCAAAAACAGCCCACAACGACCAAAAACAGGAGACCGTGCGAGAAAACCAAGAGACGTAAGAACATATCAAAAACGCAATTAAACTATGGGAAAGTTTTGTGCCACTAGATCTTGTCACCAAATTAGCCTTAGCCCCGTCGGTCTTACGTCTCAAGATTTTGATGCGGTGGTACACAACTAAACGGTGTACATGCTGTTCTGGAATCCAAATAAAAGAATGATGGGTAGTTTGGGATCCAGATTTTTTTTCTGTACATCTTTTTATTTTCCATGCCAAATAAGTTCCAAAAGGAAATATGCAATGCTTTCACTCAGCATTTCTTGCTAACTTAGTTGACGAATATATCAATTATGGTAAAAGGATCAAGTCATTCAGACATTTCACTACGATGCATACACCCAAGTCTACATCAGGCCTACAAAAGAAGTTCAAGTACTAACCAACTTCATTTGTCGCAACAACAAAAACATCACAGAACACTGAAACCCAACCTTCCTTGCCATCTACACAGATAAAACCTTGTTCCAGTTGTCTCCCATCATAGGCACACAGAGGCGACAGGAATCTTGTTTCCCTCAGTCCTCTTCCCTCTCAGGCGGGAGGCCACAGGGCAACAACATTTTCTGTCAATAGAATAAGTAAACGATTTTAGATAGTTGACAGAAAAAGATGGATTAATTTTTCTCCGAACAATCAACTGAGTCCATAAAAAAAAAACAAAAAATAAGAGTTACAACTTTTACGGTACCCAAGTAAATAAGTACATAAGAAAAAATCAGCTCATCTACCAACGACATTTCATCTTTATGCAGGCCAGGCATTGCGTGCCAACGAGAACAAACAAAATAAATCCTACTTTCTACAACATGACTATGATGTCTAATTGGATACAGATTGTTAACATTGTTATATGAATGATAACTATGTATCCATAAAAGTAAAAATCCACCTTCTGAAGCATGAATGAGAATCAGAAAAAAAAAAATCAATTCCATTTTCCTTGTAAAAGCATGAAGAGAACGCTAAACAATGGCATTTTAGAAAATTGAAGCTGCAGAAAAATGTTATAAAAGTGTGGCTTGTAGACATGAGTACAACAAAGTGATGGTCAAAAGGATGAGAACAGAGAACTAAGAACCAAAATTCTCTCCGTCACACTCTAGTGGTTGAAATTGTATGTTGCTAAGAAACCAATAACACATAATTTGATAAATTTTCTTATTTATATCATGAAAGGAAAAATTGGACCAGTTTAAGAATCAGTCTGGTCCAATCCCAATCCTAAAGTGGAGAAAAACTTATAGTATAAATAAATAAATAAGTATATGAATAAATAAAAAGAAGAGTATGTTCTAAGGCCAGGATATTTGATTATTCAATTTTTATTCATTTGAATGAAATCCGTCTTCAGGGACAACATCATACTGGCCACTGCCGATTCTAAGTTGTCAGTCGATCCTTCCCTCCATTCTTAGCATGAGTGAAGAACAGAAGCTGACATCTAAAGTGAAGCATCCTTTTACTGAATCAATATGCATTGATACAAGCGGTGTCAACAGGTGGGTAAACAGCGTGCATCATTTAGAGATCTAAGAAAGTGTAGACCCATATAAACAAGAGGTATGTTGTTAAAGAGTCATTTTCAAATGATGCAGACACTTCAATTTTTTTGAGTAATCTGAAAACAACAAAACATATTGATCTCACTACTTTGGCCTCATGTTTGAAGGAACTGTTGCAGAGGACTCTTAGCTGAGGGGTTCTATTATCCAGTGGAAACTATGACATCTTCATATTTGGAGAAATGGTTGGTGTAAATTTACAGGTATTTCCTTTCCATTTTTGGTATAGAAGGTTTTAGATCTTTCTGACTCTTTTGGCATCAGACAACAGAGGAATAAGTACAAAGGTTCTGGTGGAGCTGGAAGAACAGTGAACTCAAGAAAAAATTACACGGGTGTGTGTGTGTGGGTTGGGGTGGGGGATGGGATCCCAGCATAACAGGATGTCATATTAGGTCAGTCAGAAACAGTTCAACATGCAGCTCTCAAGGTTGGTTGACAATCTGATAGCACAGTAGTTACAAAAACAACGGTTCAACATCGAATGTTGAATGACAACCTAGTTCACACAAATGTTTCATCTGTCAAAGGAGCCCTGAAATACAATTTTGGACACGGTTCACCAACTCAGCCTGATTTAGTATGATTCTTATCTACGCAACACTGAGCGTAGATACGCACGGTGGTATCAGTCAACCTACACATATCTGGGCCAGACCAAGTTAGACTATATAACTGATATTGGCCCACCTTGTTTTGGAAATTCAGGTGAAATGGCCTAATGTGACACAATGGCAGACGCAGAAATTTTGTCCAGTGAGGTCACTGGGCAAAAGTACCCAAGATATAGGCCGAGTGGCCCAAGTCAGTAGGGTCACCCATAAGAGTTTTAGCCCTTTTAAACCTAGGTTTAAAGTAAATTAAAAGTGTTTGGAAATCCAATGGGGTCACAGGACTCCACTTGAACTAATATAGATCGGCCACTGGTGTGACGCTACATCTCACTCTGTATCACTGGCTGTGGAAAATTTTGGGGCTGAGATGAAGGAAGATCAACAGTGGCCTGCTTACATAATGTATAGGCAAGTAAAGGGAAATAACAAGAGAAGAGACGGTGTTTCTAAAGATCCATATGCAATTGGCATGGATTGAGCCCATAACTAAATTTTCTGAGGATAGACTACAGCCTCAGTTTTATAGGTTAGAACTTTAACTTATAGCTTTTCTTTTTGGTACTATGAATTTATTTATTTAACTTTGTCTATTCTCTTTGTTTCATCTCTCCCTTTCTTGATTTATTCTTTCTTCTTTCCTTTTCATTTCCACAATGTTTGTCATATTTCGCTTCATGCCCTATTGGACTTCGGTATGATGTGCTTCTGTATTTTGTTTCCTCAGTAAGACACCAAGATTGACAGACTACATCATCTAAGATCCTAGACATTTATATTTAAAGATGAGTCTCTCTTTGGTCGCCAGCTGGTTTTGACTGGATATAAGTACATTCGACCTTTAAGAGATGATCATTCAGATCCAGATTCCCAGCCTAGTGATGGCAGAAGGATTTACATGACTATTGTCTGGATTTACATGACTATTGTCTGTCCATGACAGTTCACTAGGATAGTTGGAGCAGAAGATGTATGGATAGGGATATATAAAAATTTCTAGTCGATTCCTCTGTTTAAATAGAAAGCTATCAGCTCCCACAAGGAGTTGCTATAAAATCTGTTCTTAACTCCACCTGTGTAGTCATGAACTATCTTATCTAGCAGACCAATGTAACAATGTAATAAGAGCTATATATGCGTGCCTAAGGATGTGTACAATTCTCATTATATTCCAACCCTTTTTTTGTCAATAATCACCAAAAACCGCATCCATAGGAGAAAACAAATGGTCAGAGAACAAATAGATAGACTTAGAAAACTAGGAATCATACACCAAAAGAAAAGGACTTTACCTGCATAAAATTGTAGCGCTCCCTTCCAATGGATTCGTTCTCTGCCAGAGCGAAATAAGCCATAATAGGATAATGGCCTACGTACGACGCGTAGCTGTCGCGCTGGATGTTCACTGCCCACTCACTGCACATCATTTGGAAGGGGGAAAAGAAAAGAAAACATAAGAGGAAAACAATACTTCATTTTTAGCAAACTCTCGAAAATCACATGCTTACTAAACATGGGAGGATCGTGAATGGAAATGTACTCACAATCTGTTCAGGTCGGCATGACCAGTGCCCACATACTTGGCCTGGAGGTGCTCGAGTTGGGAGTTGATGTTGAACCTGTCGCTGGCCTGAGATTTGCACAGGAAAAAATGAGAAGCTGCAATTTCCTTTTCTATGCAGTATTGGAATAATAATATGACCTACCTAGGTAAAAAAACCTAATCTGCACCCGAAGCATTCAAGTAGGAATCGAAGCTTACCTGCATGTCGACCGTTGCAAGGGGGCCTTCCAACAAACGCAAAAGGAAGACCTACATCGAAACCACATGTGGCTAGGATTAGCATCGTTAGCTTCTAAACCATGCACTTCCAAATGGTGCATGCTGCTGATGTGGCCATTCACACACATTTCCATGTTATTAATGTGGGTCTACGGAACACAGATTCCCATTCACATGTATGCAGAATTATGTAAAGCATGCAAACAACTCCACTTCCATATTCAAAAATAGAATTGAGGTTCAGGTGAATATACCTATAATCTGGAGATCTGTGGGTTTATATGATATAACATGACATCCCATATTCAAAAATAGAGTAGCATGCCCAAACATTGACGATTGACCAACAGATGACAGCACGAAACGGTTTCAAGTTTCAACCAAGCATAGAGCAATGCATCTATCAAAATGTTCGCTACTGTTAGTGTGAGTTAAATCCCCACCCCTCGATTGCCCCCGATTCCAGTCCTCTCAGGAACCCCCTTAGGGCTCTCACCCTCCTGGGCAAGCGAGACGGAAACTTGCAGGCAGAAGAGGCTCACACACATCAGCAGCAACACTCACAGGCCGCCTCTCCTCCTTCCCATGCCCATTCAAGACACGAACAGAAGACAGAGAAAGAGAGAGCGAAATTGGAGCTAACGCGGCGAGTCCAAGACCACAGGAAGAAACAGCAAGAGCCCTTCGTCGAGGCTATCGTGCTCGGAACCCCACAGGCGGGCCCAGCTAAGCTTCGGCCCTCACGGGGAGGAATTCCCCGTGCCTCACCATTGACAGTGAGCAGCACAAGAAAGGAAGAACCAGACGGAATGGCAGGCCTCCTTTGCAGAGGAGAGGATGGGCAGCAGAGAGAGAGAGAGAGAGAGAGAGAGAGGGAGGAGAACGCGGGAAGAAATGGAGGCGGGGGCGTTCAAAGGAGGAACCTGGAAGAAGAAGAAGAGGAACCGAGTTCGACTTTGACTCTTTACCTGTGCTAAGGGTGGAGGGTGGTCAGATCTGGGGAGACGGGGATGGCGGCTCGCCGAGGTGGGGGGTCGCCGGGAAGGGAGACGGTCGCCGGGGAGGGACCGGTGTCTTGAATGGGTCCCCGACGGTGAGAGATCTGGGAGGCCCGCGATGGAGGTGGCCGGCGGTGAGAGAGAGAGAGTGAGAGAGAGAGAGAGAGAGAGAGAGGATACCCGCGGCGGTGGAAGTGGAGCTGGGGGCCCGACGGCGGTCGCAAAAGGCCCGGCGGAGGCGGTGGAGCTGGGGGGCCCGGCGGCCGACCCGGAAACGACCGCGCGCGAGAGGAGGGCGCTCGAGAGAGCCGGAGGGTTCTGTGAGATTTGGGTTTCTGTGCGAGGGAGAGTGGTCGATTTGGGGAAGTTAGGTTTTCGGGGCCGGTAAATTTGTTGATAAAAGTGACAGCATTTTTAAACGTACTCGATTGATTTTGATAGGAGGAGATGGATAGAGGGGTAATATTTTCTCCGCCATCTACCGAAAACTGGATCTGAGGCTGTTTTTAGGTGATTTTTTTTAGTGTGGATTTTCTAAGTGCAAACGATGACGAGACTTCAGCAGTCACACTAATAAGAGGATGTCAAGTGTCTCAATTTTTTTCCAAAACATATTTTTACCTATAAATTGGTTCTCTAGATTAAAATACAATCATAAATACTAGAATACAATCATACATATTAAAATATAACTATAAAATATTTGAAATATAAATATTAAAATACAACTATAAATATTTGAATATAATATTATGTTTACGGATGCATTTTGGTGTTATATTTGTATTCAAGTGTTTATGGTTGTATTTTAATATTTATATTTCAAATATTTTATATATTTTGGTACGTATGATTGTATCTTAGTGTTTATGGATGTATTTTAACCTGGAGAATCGATGTACAGGTCAAAAGTGTTTTAGAAAAGGGGCTTGGGACACTTAGCACCCTCTCATTGATGAGTGCTGGAGTCTCATCCTCCTTTGCACTTAGAAGATCTACACTCTTTTTTCATGAGTGACAAGACCCAACCCATCGACGTGCATGTAGACAATGAGGGAGACATTTTTTTAATGATTTCTTTGCCCCTTTCTTCCGGTTGGCATGGGTGACTAGATTAGATGTGTAAACAAATCAAGTCGAGTAGAATAATACTTTATTCAAATTCGAACTCGTTTTGAGTCTCGTTTAAAATAAATGAATTTAAAATCAAACTTGAATTCGAGCTCCTGTTGAAGCCCACATGAAGCTTGGAAAACCTAATGAGTTTCAAGGGTTGGGGGTCTTTTATATAAAGGCTTAAGGCCTACACACACATGATGTATTCCATATGGGACTATAGCCCATGGGATACACACAAGTCACAGAATAGGGCAGTGGGTGCACAGGATGGAGACGGTGTGGGCAGCGCCGTGTAGGGGTGGGGCGGCGAAGAACCCCACCGCCCGGGTATTGTGGTCGATGTACAGCGCCGCCTGAATCGCCGCGTCGGCCTCCGAACAGCAGGGGGCGGAGCTGCAACTGTAAGATGTCAGAAGCTCGCGAAGAAGTCAGGACTCCGCATTACCAGAGGGGATGGTGGCCCGGCCGCCGTCGCCACCGCCGAAAGATCCGTCCAACACTAACGGATGGTCCGCAGCGGCCTCCAAAGACGTCAGTGGCTTACTACACCCCCTCGTCCCTGCCGGGGGGCTCACCTACTGCGCAGGCTAGCTGCGGAAGGAAGAAGATGCTGGCTATGATGGGGCACCTTACAACTCTATATATTGTATTCATGCCCCTATTCACATGATTTTTGTTAAACTAAATGTTGTGTATATATTCTCATTTGCACAGTTTATGTATATACACTGTAGATTTACTTTATGACATTTAAGCCTTCATATTAATAACTTTCTAAAAATAAAAACATATGTTTATATCATTATATTCTCATATTTATTATATTTAAATAAATTATTAACGAATACTTAGACAAACTTTTAACGAGTATTTAATCAAGCTCTTAACGAATTGTATACGAGTATAATCGAGCAGAGCTCACATGTGTTCAGACTCGGCTCCTTTATAAATCGATTTTTTTTTGTTCAAACTCGACTCGTTAATTAAATAAACAATCGAATAGAATTTTTATCGAGTTGAACTTCGAACCATTCATCAAACGTATCGACTCATTTACACCCCTAGACGAAGCATCGGCACCTTCGCCGTGAAAGGCGCGGGAGACAATATGCAAAAAAAAAAAAAAGTACTCGTACAATGGCTGTTGAGGGAATCCGATTTTCAAAAAAAAAATCGATTTTCAAAAATCTTTTCCAAACGTTGCCAAAGACAGCAACATATGAAGTGAATGACATGAGTGGACATATTAGCCGAGGACATATATATGATAATCTTTATATTACTATTTATATTCTTAATATATATATTTCATTACTTATGTGTTAATTAGATTTAACTAATCCATAAATATAAATATACTTAAATCTTTAAATATAATCCTGATTATATCTTCTAGACAACTTCTATGTAAATAAAAATATCTATATATATTTGAGTATGTCTATCGATGTAAATATAATTGTTTATATATAATTAAAATATATCTAATTACATTATATATTTAGTCAAATTTAACTATATCCACCTATATGTATATAAACATACTCATATGTACGAATATATAGTTAACTACGTTATATGTAAATATTTTTGGTCCATTTATATTCTATAATATATTCAATAATATTATAATCCATTTATGTCATGGATAAATATACTTATATATTTAAATAAATAAAGTTTACTGATAAACTATAATTATACATCACTTAATCGAATAGCACACGGGATCAGATGACCTGACCAACTGCATATGTAACAATTAATCAGCATTTTCAACTATCGCTTCAAAAATAGTTAACTATAATTATATTATATATATTCAATCAAATTTAATTACATCTATTCGATCCATTTATATCATGAATGTACTTATATATTTAACTAAATAAGATTTGTACTTAATATATAACTATATCGGTATATTCGATCAGGTGCAGAAGATCAGATGACCAGATCAAGTGACGCATTTCATCATCAAATTAAAAAGATTGATCGGATGACTCTGATAAACTGTGTGTGTATCAATTGACGATCGGTATCATATTATATTTCGATTTGAGATCAACATATTTGATGTGTACATGAGATCCTATGGCCCTATAATATGTGGACCAGACGATGTAACATTCAATCAGTCGTGTAAATCTTAATTCGATAAAGATCAGACAATTCGATCAATCATGTAATAATCAATTTGTACTCTACATAAAATCAAACGGTCCGATCAAAAGTCACATACAAGAACAAATTAGAAGTCTCTGTGTACGGACGGTTGTTAACCTCCTCTTCTCCTGCATAAGAAGAGGGGTATAATATAGTTAAGTGAAAGTTAGGGAAGAATGATTATTCAAATATTATATATTTAATGGTAATATTTATATAAGTTGTCTAACATATGTTAGCATTGATCACTGTTAAGTAGAAGAACCTGAACATATGTCAGTGGCCACATAAAGCCCGTCTGGCCTCTTCTCCTCGCGCCAACCACCGCTTAGCAGCTCTTGTCAGGCTACGCTACCATGCCCCTTTCCGTGTCTCCTGTGCCTCCACCTAATCCCCCTAATATGCTGCCATTTTTCACCCAGCCCCTGTGCGCTTAGTCTGTTAGTCACCCTCCAACCCCTTCTTCAAACTTCCTACCCATGGATCTGTAGGACACCAAAAAAACCCCTTTTCTCTCTGTTGTTCTTTCGTTCCTACTTAGGTTCCCTCCTTCTGCAGTGGCTGGCCCTATCATAGCCATCTGCTTGTCTGTGCCTATTCTTCTACCTTCGCTTCTACTCCATCATCTTCCTATTAAACCCCTCCGCCCCGCTTCCACCCTTGTACATCACACCACCCACCAAATCTTTTGCGATCATCTTGATCTTGGGTTCTTCCAGTGATCGGTTTTGACCAGCCTCTATGTAGGTATATATAATATTTGTGTGTTTTGTTGCCATGTGCTTCTTATTGTCCAAGTTTAATTTATCGATGTTCATTCTTGATCGAGATGTTTACCTCGTGTATTGCGGAATCTCGTAGGATCGAGAAGAAGGCTACAATAGTCTTCTTTGTAGTTTCCTCGCTCCAAACATCTTCGGGATTCGGTGGTGATGTCCCGTATGAGAAGTCTTACACCAGAGTGAGAGAGAGAGAGGGGGAAGGAGAGACTTGTGCAGGTTCCTTTTCTAGAGAGAGAGTGCTCTGCTCTCATGCGCATACCAAAGGAGGAAGAGTCCTCACTGCGTTGGTTTCTACCAAGCATAAATCCTCCAAGAGATCTTCTTACGCAAGGGACAACCGCATTAGCGGTTTTTCTCATTCTAAAGGTTGCCTTGGCAACTTTTGGATGCCCACGGTGGGCACCCAACTGCCATCAAATAACATCTCCCACTTGCCCACAGAGGGCACAATAAAATGTCAGTTGCTCACTAAGAGCAATTCATCTCTCGACACTTATCAATCTTACATACGGTGAATGGAGTGAGCGACCTTATGAGAGTCGGCACAACAAATGAGTAGTGATCTATTAAGTTATCACCAAAACTAACAGATCACAGTACTCTAAAGGAATCTCGTAGTATCCTAGATATCTTCAATATTCACCAGCTTTGACATCCTGAATCTCTTAAAAAACTAGCGACGTCAAAACTCGAATGTTTTGTACTCACGACTTTATCGCCACTAAGTCGACATAGTCCCTCGAGGTACGAGCCACAAAATACGGTGCAATATTTGGATGTCTTTCTTGAGTTCTCATGTCAATTCAATTAGTCTTGACCGCTTTCCTAGTCATGTCCCGCTGGACTGTATCAGCCATAGCCCTAAGGAGCATGCTAAAGTAGCGACATCAAGCTTCCTTTTCATGACATAGATCTCAAGTCCTAAGGGTACAGATGGATCAACAAATTATGATCCAAGAGCTCACACAATGATGAAACAGAGATCTCATTCATCATTCTCTTCAACGATCGTCTTACGCACATGTGGTATGAGACACATGCTACGGTGTTCTTCCATCATTATAGGCGTGTCACATACAACATAATAAAAAACACTGTACGGTTCTTAGTCTAGCCACTCCCACTGCGGCTAAACCGAGTCTCACGACGTCTTATCATAAGATTCGCAACCGGCTTAATGAAGGCTTCACGAATTTGATTCTCATATCCTGTGATCGATCCAGAGGGATCTCATCTTAATTCAGTTCAAGGCAACAATAAAAAGAAAATATCTTGCTCGCTCTCATAGCGCCATAGATATAAATATATCTTGCTCGCTCTCTTAGCGCAATAGATATAAATTGTCTCATCTTGCTCGCTTTCTTAGCGCCAAGGCAAATGACCCGTGTGAGAGGGTCCATTCAGAGCCTAGTGACACTTTTCTTGATGTGTAAAGTATTCCAACCATAGACACACATAAGGAAGAAAAATATAATAAATTAATTGTCAATGAATAATTGTGCACATTACAATTTACAGAATCCCATATTTCTAATATGGGTTACAAATGCTTCCCTCGGGATTTGTTTAGTTAGTGGATCGGCCAACATATGACCTGTTGAATTGTGTCGAAGAACCACCAACTTCTTTGCAACTAAATTCCGAATGTAGTGATAACGAATGTCAATGTGTTTGGTCCGTCCATAGTATTTAGGGTCCTTAGCATAGGCCAAGGCTGATGTGCTATCAACATATAGCACCACCGCCTCCTTCGATAAATGTGTCATGGCCAATCGCTGTAGGAAACTCTACAACCAAACAGTCTCTTGACATGCAACAGAACAAGCCACATATTCTGATTCCATAGTGGATAAAGTGATGCACGTTTGTTTCTTGCTACACCAAGAAATGGCCCCTCCACCTAACATAAAAACATAGCCTGGGGTGGATTTGCGCTCATCTTTATCACTGGCCCAATCAGCATCGCTATAACCTCTCAATCTTAAGTCACCTCCTTTGTAATATAAGACAAGGTCCGAAGTACCACAGAGATATCGAAAAATTCTCTTAACTACTTTCTAGTGAACGAGACCGGGATTACTTTGATAACGACTAACAAGACCCATCGCAAAGCTAATGTCTGGCTGTGTACATAACATGGCGTACATTAGACTCCCAATTGCAGCAGCGTATGGCACTTTAGACATTTCATTCTTTTCCTTATCAGTTTGTGGACATTGACTAATACTTAAAACACAACTCTTATCAATTGGAGTATCGATGGGTTTGGAATAATGCATCTGGAACCGCTCAAGAATCTTATTTATATAAGTCTCCTGTGACAAACACAAAAGTTTATTCGAGCGATCTCTGGTTATTTTTATTCCTAGCACATAATTTGCTTCACCCATGTCTTTTATCTCAAAGATAGAAAACAACCATTTTCGAGTGGCTTCGATAGATTCTATGTCATTTACAGCCAATAAAATGTCATCAACATATAATGACAAAATAAGAATCTTTTCCGCCGTACATTTAACATATACACAGTGGTCTTCTTCAATCATCTCAAAACCAAATAAGATAATAGATTTATGAAATCTAAAATACCACTGTCTAGACGATTGTTTGAGGCCATAAATGGAACGTTTGAGACGACAAACTTTGCGCTCTTGTCCATTTGCCTCAAAACCTTCTGGTTGAACCATATAAATTTCTTCGTCTAGTTCTCCATTGAGAAATGTTGTTTTAACGTCCATCTGAAAAAGTTCTAAGTCTAAATGTGCAACAATGGCTAGAATAAGGCGAATCGATGTGAATCTCACTACTGGGGAGAATGTCTCATCGAAATCTATACCCTCCTTTTGAGTATATCCCTTCGCCACAAGTCGTGCTTTATATTTGTCGATTGATCTATCTGTCTTGCGTTTGACTTTGAAAATCCATTTATTTCCAATAGCCTTACGCCCTGGAGGGAGGTCGACTAGTTTCCAAACCTGATTCTTACTCATAGAGTCCATCTCATCTTGCATTGCTTCCTTCCACTCTTTACTAGCAGATGAAGTTAATACTTCTTTAACAGAAGTAGACTCATCATCATCAGCAAGCTAGCACACAAGAGCTTCCTCTTCAATCTCAAATCGACGACGAGGCATGTGTCCACATTTGCTACGGTGTATCTGATCGTCTTGTTCTTCTATAGGTGTGCTCCCACTGGGCACAAAGCTCCCACTATCATGATGATCATCTCTACTATCTCCGGCGGCTTCCTGGTTAGGAACTAATTCCCTCCATTTACTGGAAGATGGTAGAACATCATTTGGGTCATCCAACTCATGGAGATCAAGACTCTTTCCAGTGTCGCCGATACTAGGAAATTTTGTTTCTAAGAAAACAACATCTCGGACATCTTTTTCTGTCATTCCTCCATTCGGATGTTGTTCGTACATGACGTAACCCTTAAAGCCTTCAGGATATCTTATAAAGATAAACTTTCTAGCTTTAGGGCCAAGTTTTCCAAACTTGTGAGAAGTGTCATGGACATATCCCACTGAACCCCATGGGCGTAGATTATCTAAATATGATTTTTCACCACGCCATAACTCATAAGGGGTGGAAGGAACTGACTGTGAAGGTACACGGTTAAGGATGTAGGCCGCAGTCATTATAGCATCCCCCCAAAAAGATATTGGAAGGTTGGCATGCGTCATCATCGACCTAACCATATCTAACAGTGTTCTATTACGTCTCTCAGCAACACCATTTTGTTGCGGTGTATATGGAATAGTTAATTGTCTGTGTATTCCTTTTTCTTCACATAAAGTTCAAAACTCATCCGAAAGATATTCACATCCTCGATCTGTTCGAAGAACTTTTATGGTTTTGCCTAACTAATTCTCAACCTCTGCCAAGAAGTGTTTAAAGCAATCTAACGCTTCATAGTGGTGAGCTATCAAATAGACACATCCATATTGTGAATAATCATCTATAAATGTGAGGAAATAGGAAGCCCCTTGACGGGTCTTCACACTCATGGGTCCGCAAATGTCAGAGTGGATCAATTGTAAGAGTTCAGTGGCTCTCTTAGCCTTTCCGAAAGCCTTGCGACATGCCTTACTGGATAAACATGATTCACACACAGGAAGATTGACTTTAGCGAGTGAGCCTAGTAAGCCTTCTCGAGCTAACCTTGTCATTCTATCTTGTCCTATGTGTCCTAGCCGAGCATGCCAAATTTTTGAATCAAGGTTATTATCAGTATTCACCACATACGACACGGGAAAATTATGGTAATCCAAATCTAATTTAAACAAACCATCCATGAATAAAGCATGACCATATATAACATTATTCAAACAAATGTCAACTTGGTTGCTAGCAAAAGAAAAAAGAGAAGCCTAATGCTAATAATGACAAGATAGATAGTAGATTATGCTGAACTCTAGACGCATAGAGCACTTCATGGAGAGTTAAGACTCGTTCAGTCTTTAACTTGAGTTGATACACACCAACTCCAAGGACTTCCTCGCTGGAACCATTTTCCATGTATACTCTTTGCGATCCCACTGAGATTCGGCGATAATCTACGAACCCTGCTCGATCCCTTGTTATGTGCTTGGTCGCTCCTGAATCCACTATCCATTCAGGATTTGTTCGAGCAACTAGGATATGCGAACAAACATGTACATTTGGAGAGTAAAGAAATTGGAATACCTTTTTCGACTCAGTACATTCACGAGCGAAATGTCCCAGTTGTCCACAATTATAGCATTTGGCCTTCGACTTGTCTCTCTTTCCACCGCGCTTGCCTCTTTGGCGCTTCGATGTCTGCCCCGCCTTTGAAGTGGATGCAACATTTTTGTCTCTTGCTCTTGAAGTTCTTCTTTGGACCCTTCTTGCCGTGTTGTCTTCCTCCCTGGGCGACAAGGGCAGTAGCGTGCATAGCTTCCTCGCGCTTAGCCTCTAACTCCACATAGCGAGAGATGTCAGAAAAATTCTTAATACTCTCATTGTGAGTGAGGATTTGTTTCATGTGAGTCCAAGAGTCTGGAAAAGATCTTATTACAGCCTGCACCTGCTGCTCATCGGTGAGATCGTGTCTTGCAGACTTCAAGTCGCGGATCATGTTTGACATCATCCTTAGATGCTCAATCATGTTCTTACGGGGATCTTTTCGGAGGGTCTCAAATTTCAAAACAAGAGCCCTTAACCTCGTGGTAGAGGTTCCTCCAAAAGTAATCTTCAACTTTTCCCACATCTCCTTGGCAATCTTACACTTATCAAACTCGCCAATCAGATCATCCTTCATGCAGCTTAACAGCGTAAAGCGCGTGATGCGATCTTTGTTGAACCATGACTTGTAAGCCTCTTGATCTCTGCGGTGTTGAGCAGTGTTGCCTTCTTCGGGCGGAGTCATGGACGTTGTAATGTGATCAAGTAACTCTTGCTCATTCAAGAGATATTGGATTTTTCGATGCCAAACGTCATAGTTAGTGCCATCTAATTTATCCCCTTTCGTTAAGTCAGCAATAACATTCTTGGAGGCCATCGATGAATCACTACATTAAGATAATAATGGGAAGGCTAAGTTGACAATTCTACACATCAGTCTATTTGATAAAAAAATCTACACTATAACATTAAATGTTCTCTATGTAATAAGATGAAAAGTAGACTTAGAGTCCTAGAGTCATCTCCCATTTATATAAGAATATCCAATATTATTAGAGTAAGTTCGATCAAATAATTTAGAGGGAGAGGAACTAACATCTCTCAATTAATAAGCATGTATATACTCAACATGAATATTCAAATAAAGAATTAACAAACTAATCATGTTCAAAAAATATTCTAATAATTTTGAACAACAATTAATCATGCATGCTCAAACAACAATTAATCATGCATGTTTAAAACTCTCTTTTAATAAAGGATTCAACACATGATTTTAAATGATTGGATCATGCATAGATTACTTAAATATAAAGTGTATGAATAAATTTATTATAACACTACAAGAAAATGCGGGATTTCCGACGGAAATAATCCGTCGGAAATCCGACGGCATTCCGTCGGAAACTGATCCTTCCGACAGATTTTCGTCTGAAGCTCGTCGGAAACGATCCGTCGGAAATTATTGGTCAGAAATTACCGACAGAAGAGAATTCTGTCGGCAATCCGTCGGAAAACGCCGACGGATATTTCCGTCGGCAATCGGTCAGAAAACGCCGACGGACTAATCCGTCGGCAATACCGTCAGAAATACTGTCAATATTTACCGACCGAAAATCCGTCGGTAAATCAATAAACCCGTCGGAAACTACCGTCAGAACCATAGACGGAATTACCGACCGATGTTTTCCGTCGGTAATTTAGAATTTCCGACGGAAATTGATCCGTCAGAAAATCCGTCGGAATGTGTTGTATATTTTTTAAAAAAAATTGACAAATAAAAACGATTTTTCAAACCTGCTACAATATTCATAAATTTCACAAATACTCACGATCAACATAAAATACAATAAATATAAAACCATACAAAATAATAAATATAAAAAGTCAAGACAAATTTGCTGGATCGTCTGTTGTCCCTGCCTCGTCATTGTCAGGTGCCGGAGGTGGATCCTATATTAAAAAAAATTAATATGAGAAACATTAATAATAATTAAAAGACATATATTATTTTCAAAAATTAAATTTAAAATATGTGATTATTTCTCAAGTTTAATTAGATACTATTTTTAGATCCATCGTTTCTTGGGTGTTTTTTAGATCCGTCATTTCAATGTCCAACCCAATCCGGAGATCCAAATTAGATTCCGTCATATCCCACACGTCACTTTAACCCACCCGGTCGTGTCGGAGAAAACGGCACGCCGATCCGATCCCTATTTGGGAGTTTGGACCCTCGGGCTGTGTGTTTTGACTCTTTATATATACTTGGGTGTTTTTTAGATCCGTCATTTCAATGCCCAACCCAATCCGGAGATCCAAATTGGATTCCGCCAGTTCCCACACGTCACTTTAACCCACCCGGTCGTGTCGGAGAAAACGGCACGCCGATCCGATCCCTATTTGGGAGTTTGGACCCTCGGGTTGTGTGTTTTGACCCTTTATATATACTTGGGTGTTTTTTAGATCCGTCATTTCAATGCCCAACCCAATCCGGAGATCCAAATTAGATTCCGTCAGTTCCTACACGTCACTTTAACCCACCCGGTTGTGTCTGAGAAAACGGCACGCCGATCCGATCCCTATTTGGGATATTGGACCCCCAGGTTGTGTGTTTTGACCCTTTATATATACTTGGGTGTTTTTTAAATCCGTCATTTCAATGCCCAACCCAATCCGAAGATCCAAATTGGATTCCGTCAGTTCCCACACGTCACTTTAATCCACCCGGTCGTGTCGGAGAAAACGGCACGCCGATCTGATCCCTATTTGGGATTTTGGACCCCGGGTTGTGTGTTTTGACCATTTATATATACTTGGGTGTTTTTTAGATCCGTCATTTCAATGCCCAACCCAATCCGGAGATCCAAATTGGATTCCGTCAGTTCCCACACGTCACTTTAACCCACCCGGTCGTGTCGGAGAAAACAGCACGCCGATCCGATCCCCATTTGGGAGTTTGGACCCCCGGGTTGTGTGTTTTGACCCTTTATATATACTTGGGTGTTTTTTAGATCCGTCATTTCAATGCCCAACCCAATCCGGAGATCCAAATTGGATTCCGTCAGTTCCCACACGTCACTTTAACCCACCCTGTCGTGTCGGAGAAACGGCACGCCGATACGATCCCTATTTGGGAGTTTGGACCCCCAGGTTGTGTGTTTTGACCCTTTATATATACTTGGGTGTTTTTTAGATCCGTCATTTCAATGCCCAACCCAATCCAGAGATCCAAATTGGATTCCGTCAGTTCCCACACGTCACTTTAATCCACCCAGTCGTGTCGGAGAAAACGGCACGCCGATCCGATCTCTATTTGGGATTTTGGACCCCCAGGTTGTGTGTTTTGACCCTTTATATATACTTGGGTATTTTTTAGATCTGTCATTTCAATGCCCAACCCAATCCGAAGATCCAAATTGGATTCCGTCAGTTCCCACACGTCACTTTAACCCACCCCGTCGTGTCGGAGAAAACAGCACGCCGATCCGATCCCTATTTGGGATTTTGGACCCCCGGGTTGTGTGTTTTGACCCTTTATATATACTTGAGTTTTTTTTAGATCCGTCATTTCAATGCCCAACCCAATCCGGAGATCCAAATTGGATTCCGTTAGTTCCCACACGTCACTTTAACCCACCCGGTCGTGTAGGAGAAAACGGCACGCCGATCCGATCCCTATTTGGGATTTTGGACCCCCGGGTTGTGTGTTTTGACCCTTTATATATACTTGGGTGTTTTTTAGATCCGTCATTTCAATGCCCAATCCAATCTGGAGATCCAAATTGGATTATGTCAGTTCCCACATGTCACTTTAACCCACCCGGTCGTGTCGGAGAAAACGGCACGCCAATCCGATCCCTATTTGGGATTTTGGACCTCCGGGTTGTGTGTTTTGACCCTTTATATATACTTGGGTGTTTTTTAGATCCGTCATTTCAATGCCCAACCCAATTCGGAGATCCAAATTGGATTCCGTCAGTTCCCACACGTCACTTTAACCCACCCTGTCGTGTCGGAGAAAACGGCACGCCGATACGATCCCTATTTGGGAGTTTGGACCCCCAGGTTGTGTGTTTTAACCCTTTATATATACTTGGGTGTTTTTTAGATCCGTCATTTCAATGCCCAACCCAATCCAAAGATCCAAATTGGATTCCGTCAGTTCCCACACGTCACTTTAATCCACCCGGTCGTGTCGGAGAAAACGGCACGCCGATCCGATCTCTATTTGGGATTTTGGACCCCCAGGTTGTGTGTTTTGACCCTTTATATATACTTGGGTATTTTTTAGATCTGTCATTTCAATGCCCAACCCAATCCGAAGATCCAAATTGGACGCCCGACCCAATCCGGGAATCCAAATTCGAATCCGTCAGTTCGCACACGTCACGTTAACCCACCCGGTCGTGTGGGAGAAAACGGCACGCCGATCAGATCCCTATTTGGGATTGTGGACCCCCGGGTTGTGTATTTTAACCCTTTATATGTAATTTGTTGTTTTTTAGATCCGTCAATTGAACGCCCGTCCCAATCCTAAGTATATGAAATTAATACTAATACTGACCTGAGCTGCTGGCTGTGTGGGGCATACTCCCTGCATTATTGAGATGAACTGCTGAACCATATCGCTGAACTGCGTCTGTAGCTGTACCCGCTGCGTCTCTAGCTCTACCCGCTGCGTCTGTAGCTCTACCCGCTGCGTCTGTAGCTCTGCACGTAGCTCCTCCCGAATGATGCCTCTAACGTCCTCTACACCACTAACGGGCGGCGCAGAAGATGAACTCGCGTGTGCCGGGGGAGCGATCGAACTGGCATATGAGGACAACACTCGATGAGTATCCAGGCTATCCCCAAAGCCGTACACTCGACCCTTCCTCGGCACTCCCGCTGCCTCGACCCAAGCGTCCGCATCCAAATCTGGCTGGGGAGTGCCCTCTGCGTAGCGCTCCGCCATCGTCCTGTCGTACGTCTCCTGTAAAATAATTTAAAATTAAATTATTGAAAACAAATTACTTTAATATCATAATTGAATTCATAATTTAAAGCTTGACTTACAGCAATCGTGCGGGCACTCTCTGTAACATAGTCATCCGTCCCCTTCCGCTTATGAGTCCAGTCAAATAACTCGCGGAAAGTAGGGGCACGCTCCAGGTCATGATACTTAAAATTCAACAAAATTAGTTAGTTTCACAATAATAATCCATATGTATATATGAATCGAACAATAAAATTCTTACCAATTTTTTACTGTGGGTCGCATAAGATACGGACCCACTAGTATGCACATTCTTCTCCGGTTGAGTTGCTCTGTTGCGTATTGCCGCCTGTGACCGCTGCTGCCATGGTCCAGCAGCCCAACGCTCGCAAAGGGACTCCCAATAGTCCCTCCGCAGCCAAACAGAGCCGTAATCCACCCAAGCCATAGGATCTCGGTTGCCTGTGGTCTTCATTGCCTTGTCCCGTACCTCCCACATCGACTTTCTTAAATTAGTCTGGGTCGTAATCTCCCAGACGGCTCGAGCTCGAGGGAGATCCTCGGGTCTCGTGAACGCGAACCTCCGCTGTAAAGAAATAAAATTAATCAACGTTCTGTAATAAACCCAAATTAATAATAATTGAATAAATGACTTCAACTCTTCTAAAAAAAAAAAAATACCGTAAACATGTCAAATAATAAATCCCGGACTGGCACCGGGAAGTCTCTCCATGCATCCACTGGTCCTGGAATATGTGCGTGGACCAGCGTCGTAATATAGCGGGAAGCAGGACTGGGATCTATCTTCCTCCTGCAATTCCACATTAATTTTCTACATGAAATGTATATCCTAAATAACAAATACAATAACACTGAGATGATGAACTTTACCCTGAGATCCAGCATGGTTGTCGTCCCGGTAGCTGAGGCCCCTCCTCAGCTGCTGGATGCTGGCTCTCCACCTCTGTTGAAAATTTAGTACACTATTATTGTATAAATTGCAAGAGACCAAACATACTAATCTATTGAAACATACGTTTACCTTGTGGTGAGGAAGAAGACGAAGGTGGCACTGCTCGGATGGTCGGCAGGGAGGCGGTCCCTGCAAAATTTCATACACATTAGAAATTATGAATTTCAAATAAACAACAATATAGAAATTTACCTGTCGTTGGGACGACGGGAGTGGACGGGGAGGCAGTCCCTGCAAAATTGTATGTACGTTAGATCTCGTTAATTTAATATACGTAAATAATATCTATTTTTTAGTACAAATGCATATACCTGTCGCTGGAATGACCGGCGTGGACCTGGACGCAGACGTGGATGGGGAGTCAGTCCCTGCAAAATTGTATGTACGTTAGTTCTCGTGAAATCAATACCTCCTCCATCACAGTTGTATTTTTCATAAAAGAATTCTTTTGCTTTCGGAAAGGATGGTCACTGGGTAGAAACCGCCGATGACAATCGAACCAACAAGATTTTCCCCTAGATTTCAACACAAATTATTTAGAATCCTCCATGCAATAAGGACATGCCAACCTCCCATGTGTGCTCCAGCCAGATAACATGCCGTAGGCTGGAAAGTCACTTATTGTCCACATTAATGCAGCCTTCAGATTGAAATTCTGTTTTCTGGATGCATCATAAGACTACACACCATCTGACCATAACAATTTCATCTCATCAATCAACGGTCTGAGATATATGTCTATATTCTTTCCTGGACTTTTTGGACCCGAAATCAGCAATGAAAGGAACAGATTCTCACGCTTCATGCACATGCCTAGCGGAAGGTTATACGGTGTTAGGAATACTGGCCAACATGAGTAAGATGCCACCGAGCCTCCGAAAGGATTGAAATCATCTGTGCATAAACCAAGCCGTACGTTGCGTGGATCCCTTGAGAAGTAAGGATGAGTACGGATAAAATGAGCCCAAGCTTCACCATCGGCAGGATGACTCATTTCACCTTCGTTGCGACGGACTCTTTCCACATGCCAAGTCATATGTCCAGCTGTCCTCGAGGACATGAACAATCGCTGCAATCTGGGTGTGAAAGGAAAGTACCGCAATGACTTATACGGAACATCCTTCTGCTTTGACTTGTCCCCTCTCTTGGGCTTGAACCTATCATGCTTACAAATACAGCATGATGTCTTATCTGCATCCTCTTTGTAGTACAGCATACAGTGATTCGGACATGCATCAATTTTCATAAAACCAAGCCCCAAATCATTCACCATCTTCTTCGCACGGTAAAAGTCAGCAGGTAACCTCTCTGATTGAGGAAGCATGCTCTTGACCAGTAAGAGAAGCCGGTCAAAACAACTCTCGCTCATATGAAATTCAGATTTCAAATTCAATAGCTGCGACACTGCAGACAACCGTGTATGCTTCTCACAACCATCCCATAATGGCTCATCAGCATCTCGAAGTAACTGATAAAATCTCTGAGCTGTATCATTCGGCACTTCTTCATTTGTTTGATCTTCATGAATATTGAACTCCGGACCAGCAGCATCGACAACCATGTCTACGTACGTACTTGTGGAGGCAAAGTAATTAGTTGGTGCAGACGACTGAATATTCAACTCACCATGACACGACCATAACTCATAATGGCCAACAAATCCTCTCGTATACAGATGATGCTGCACATCCCATGTCGATATCCACTTTCTGTTCTTACAAGCCGAACATGGACATCGGATGTTACCCATCGGATCAACTGCTACTGATGAATTACTCAATGCAAACTTAATAAAACTGTCAACTCCGTCTTTAAATTCCTCGGTCACAACTCCATTCACTATTCCACGGTACATCCATGACCGATTCTCATAAGACATTTTTCCTACACAGATTAAATGTCATGTCCCAAGTTAAAATCCAACACACCCTCACATCGTTCAAGTACCATACATATGATACATACGTTATATGGAGAGTCCCAGAGCTAATGGGTGAAATAAAGCGTTGACGTAAAGATAAATGAAGAGTAAGCATACATGAATATCAAATAAATTTGAGCACTATATAAATACTTAATGATATTGAACATTAAAAAGAACACAAAGACTATTTGTTCATACAAACCGTGATGTCTTCATATTAGGCCACCACCACTTGATCGGCTCTTTATTCACCAGCTTCTTATTAGATTTCCTAGGTTTTGAACTAACCACTGATATCCCTAAATATAGTTTACTAAATACATCTCTTCGTACATAATGGGAAGACATAACTTTCAGAATGTCAAGCTCTTTGACACAATTATTTTCCACAAATTTTGACCAGTCTTTTCCACTAAATATGTACATACTACCACACCAACTACGTCGTAAGATTACAGAATATCGCAGTCCTTTTTCATCTTGAACAATAACAGATAATCCACTTTTGTTTTCTAAACTTTGTCTTTCTTCTTTCCGAATAATCTTTATGATTTTCTTCATCTTCTCTTTCACCAAAAGTAAACCATCATGCAATCTTCGAATATCCATCGGTAATATTTTTCGTTCAAACAAACACGTACTTTGATACGTTGGACATTTGTTCTTCTTTGAGTCTAATTTTCAATCGCGAACTCTCATCACTAATTAGAAAAAAATTGATAACATTTTATTCATGAGTAATTTAAAATATGAAATTAAATCATAATATAATAAATATGAAAAAATCAATCAAATGGCTACAAATAAACACACGAATGTTGAATCACAACAATTAAGAATCAATCATAATGTTCACATCCAAGGTGGAGGTCGAGACACTCTTAGGTGGAATCACAACAATGATATATTCACATTGAGGAATGCATGGGATAAAATCAGGAATCATGGTCCCTATTTTTCTAATTTTGACTAATTTAGATTCCTCTTATTTCCTGCTAAGACATATAGACTACATGACTAAAGATATAAATTGCATTCTACAACACTAGCAGTCACAAGGATCAGAAAAATGAAAGCAGAAACAACCATTTACAACAAAACCAAACTGTTTCAGAATAAACAGAGGATCCACGAAGGTGATGAAAAATTGTTGAGAATGGCCCACCTCTTCTGTGAGAGAGGGCGCAACTTTTGTAGCTGCCCTGGATGGGTACAAAATTATTCTCACACAATTTTTAATAACAAACTGATCACGATTCTGCAAAGTAGCATTTAGTTTGTTTAAATGATAAGAAAAGCTGACTCCAAAGATGAGGGCAATTAACTTTAGGATTAAACAGAGATGTTAGCTAAAGTAATGATCTACTTGAAGATGCTTCAAGGTTGGAAAGTAATGACTCTACATTAGTAGTCCATGGTCGTGTCTAAAATCCTAAAGGAAGACATATTGAAGCTAGTCAAATCTCTTGCAAGACCGACATAAGTAATAATTGCATTATCATGCCTCGGTTGGGTGGCAAGCACACTACTCTCTCAGCATAAAACGACAAAAAATTATCACAAGCTTTGAAGACGAAACATTGCAAATACACAGTACCTTACAAACTTCTATAATAAACAAGAATACTTGTTCCCAGACCAACAAGATTGCTTTCTTGCAGCCTTACTGCAAGAGTGATCTTGCAACACAACAAGATCTCAATGTAAAAAATGGGCCAAATGGCAGAAGACCAAATACAGTTCAAACTTTACACACTTCAAAGTAAATTTCGGCAAACACATGCTGCAATCCATTTCTGAAGAGCACAACGTCACAGACTTCTACCAAGTTTATTACAACCTGTGAACCATTTCATTCCTCATCCCATTACTCCATACAGTGCACAAAGATAATTACTACAACAGTTTCTAACCATTTCCTTGGTGCTAACTAATTCTCCAAAGTAATGATGCAAAGAAATAGTTGGATAAGATTACGACTATTTATGCTTGTTCACGTGCACCAACATGAAAGATGTCAAGAGATTTGTTATATCCGAAAATAAGAACTTAAAAGCATGATATTAATGAAAAATGATAATACTGCATGTCATACTACCATACATATTGGTAAAAATAATACACCACCCAAAAAAAAAATTGCTGACAATAGAGATAAAACAAGTTGCTGAGAACATGTAAAGAGTCAATGCTCTAAAGGTTGGGACCAAGCAAAGCCATACATTCTCTATTCACATGTAGGATAATCTCTATAATATAGTGAACTAGTATGCAAATCTGTTCATTATTTGGAAAAGGTCAGTTGTTGTGTCCTTGAAAGGGGACATTCATAATCCAAAAGTTGGTCATCAAGAACCAAAATCTATCCAAGGAATAAGGCAACACTGTCTACTGGACTGGAAAAACTTAACTTTGGAATATGGAAAAGTAATATTGGAGTAGAAACTTTAGGCCACTCGGTAAGTTTCACACTCTAAAACTGCCTGAACTTGAATACTTAGTGCAAAGAATTGGTTTTACCAAAGTTTTGGCAAGGACAAGAAAGCATTCCCCATGGCATTCAGGTTTAGTTTTGGTCTGCATTCAGGAGGGTTGTTCTAGAAATTGATTTTCTAGGTGAAGCATGAAAGCATGGAGGTTTCAATAGGTCTCATTATAACAAGTGAAACTTCTGGTTTTGTTGGGGGGGAACCATAGGCCAAACAAAAGGCTAAAGATAACCTATATCAGCATGCATATATATCATTATAAAACAAAATTTAGACAATTAGTATTCAGTAAAAAAGTGTGGATATATCATGGTAAAACAAATTATGAATGGCACATAGAAGCAACAAATTTAGAATATTTTTTCTCTTGGCCCATTTCAATGGAATAGACTTGGGTTCCATTCAATAAGTAGATACTGGGAGATCCAAGCATGGAGTTGGTAAGGAGTGCTTAAATGACATAGTTTGTTCTTTACATTAGCACCAATATGAATTTTACCCTTGATATTACGTTGTTAATAGGTCACAAGCCAGACTAGATGTCTCTTCTAAGAGCAAAGATGATTTTCTGAGTAGAAGCAACATGGTTCATAAGGAAATGATGTTTAATGTTTTTCAATTTCCCACCTACCTAGGACTACGTTTATGATATATTAGCTGTTCTACTCTGGTTGTGGCAGGACTGTCCAAGAAGTGAAAATATTGAACACAATAATCGATTAAAACAACCTAATTGGAAATGACTCCACCTGCAGTGCCAAGTCTATTGCATTGAAATGGGCCAAAAGAAAAATATTTTAAATGTGTTACTTCCAACAACAGACTACAAAACAAGTGAGCAGTATCAAAAAATGAAATTTCTAGTACAAAATAGAAGCCTTGATGAGTTCAGACCAACCCTATCTAATTCTGAGGGGAGCGCGGGATGGAGGGGGGGACGGTGGGGGCCGGGATGGGGGGGACAGTGACAGAGGGGGGAGCGCGGGACAGAGGGGGGAGGGGGGACGGTGGGGGCCGGGAGGGGGGGGGGACAGTGACGAAGGGAGGGAGCGCGGGACGGAGGGGGGAGAGGGGACGGTGGGGGCCGGGAGGGGGGACAGTGACGGAGGGGGGAGCGCGGGACGGAGGGGGGAGGGGGGGACGGTGGGGGCCGGGAGGGGGGGACAGTGATGGAGGGGGGAGCGCGGGACGGAGGGGGGAGGGGGGGTAGATGCAGGGGGAGGAGACATACCGGCAGAGCGGCGAGCCGAAGGCGGCCGGAGGCGGTACGCGGCGGGCCGCTCGATCGGGGCGACGGGGGGCTCGGGGCAACGGCGGCAGACGTTGCGGCGACAAGAGAGAGATGCCAGAGACGAGAGAGAAAGAGAGAGAGACAGAGAGAGACGCCGGAGACGCGAGAGAGAGAGAGAGAGAGAGAGAGAGAGAGAGAGAGAGGGTGGGAAGGGCGCAGAAAGGGGAAAATTGTGGGTTTTCCGACGGAATTTGTTCCGTCGGAAAATCCATCAGCATTTCCGATGTATTTTCAGACGGAAATGTTTCCGTCGGAAATACCGATGGGTTTTTCGACGAATAAAGGTCCGTCGGATTATTGTCAAATATACCGACAGTTTTCCTACGGAAACATTTCCGTCGGAAAATGCCGTCGGTAAACCCTCTTTCCCTTGTAGTGTAAGATCAAACTAACTAATACAATTTATTGCATGGACTTAAATAAGACAATCTTATAATTATGAAACTCATAATGATCTGAAGAAATAATAAAATCATGTCTAAAATTGCGATAACATCATAATAGCTAAAGTTATCGTCTGGAGGCGGGTCGGAGTCATGGCACGGCGCCGAGGAACATGCCGTATGTGACGTCGGACTCATCGTACCGCCAAATATTCATTATGGTGGCGACGAGAGACTGGGTCACCATTCCTTACCGGTCCACGTCCAATAATGCGGCTAAGTCGGGCTCGACCACGAGGTCTGCTCGGTAATACCACATTAGTGCGACTTCTTGCAAGACGGTCAAGTTCATATCGCCGACGAGCCAACGCTCTCATGCAGGCCTGTTCCACCAGAAATGTGAGTCTGGGCATGGGTCGACCAGTACCCATGCGCTCAGCCAAGCCAACATGTCCGCGCAGCGCCACGTCTTCGTGCATGGGACCACCGCCACACACACCTGCACATGCGCCTGGGCCACGGTCGCCTTCGCGCTCGCCTGGGCCATGGACCTCTCTGCGCGCCACTGGGCCACGGACGCCTCCGCGCCTGCGTGCACGGCGTGCAGGGCCGCCGCCGTGGTCGTGGGCGCGGTCTACGCGGCCTCCACGCCAGCCCGCCTGGGTGTCCTGGCCACGGACCTCTCCATGCTGGGCCGCCTGGCCATCGCGCTGGTTCTCCCAGCCTGCATGGCCCGCCTGGCCGCGATCTCCCGCGAGGCCACGGATGTGGCGCCTGTCCGCGTGGATGCCCAAGACCCCCACGTGAGCGCCTGGGTCGCGGGCCGCACCGCGGATGTCATCGCGCCCTGGGCCGCGGACACCGCACCTGCCTGGGCTGCGGACACTACGAACATCACCGCGCTAGCCTGCCTGGCGATCGCGGCCTCCGCACTGGCCCGCCTAGCCGTCCACGCAGCCTGCATGGCCGCACGCGCGGCGTGTAGGGCGGTCGTCCGTGTCGCCTGCAAATGCGCCAGCACGGCCTACATGGCCGCCATCCGCGTTGCCTGCAAACGTGTGAGCTACGCCTCCTCGTTGTCCGTGTTCAGCGCCTCTGCCATGCCCGTGAACCGTCTACTGTGCAGTCTCGCGAGCAACGTCATCTGTACAGCTGCTGACTGCCTGCGAGAGCGAGGCAAAGAAACGTCGTCCGGACGACATTGAGGAGAGAGGAACGTTGAGGCTCTGATACCAATGTTCGTTCTTGATCGAGTTGCACAGGTTCCTTTCCTAGAGAGAGAGTGCTCTGCTCTTATGCGCATACCAAAGGAGGAAGAGTCCTCACTGCGTTGGTTGCTACCAAGCACAAATCCTCTAAGAGATCTTCTTACGCAAGGGACAACTACATTAGAGGTTTTTCTCATTCCAAAGGTTGGGCAACCTTTGGATGCCCACGGTGGGCACTCAACTGCCATCAGTTAACAATCGACATCAAAGTTGGAAGTTCATGTTTCTTATTAAGCACTTTTACAGTCTGCCAGACTCTTGATCACCCTAATTTGGGGTTTTTCGAGTATTTTATTGAACTCGTGTCTTGGGGAACATCCATACATGTTTTGATTGTGTGTGTCTTCTAAAATTCTTATTCTCTACAACTATTTGATCGATGAGCAACCTCTTTCTCTCATGGTAAAATTTGATATCTCAGTTGATGTGGTGACTCCCTCATTTTATTGGTAGATATTTATACCTCGTTGTATTGCAATGGCATATGTAGTGTGTTTCTCTTTCATTTCCCCTCTTATATGCTATGTAATGCCTCCTTGGTTCGTTCATAGATGTATCCTTTCCTTGTCAAAAAAATGATATGACATACTTCGATTTGTGGACGCGCGTGTTTTTTCAATAATTGGAAAGCAATATTTGTGACATAACGCATATATAATTTCATAAATATCAGTCTCATATAGACACTAATTAAAGCTACCATCTTACATAGACATAAGTTAGTACATATCGTTGGGATTAATTACAGTTAGAAAAGTATTTATAGAGATGTATTTTTGAACGTATGTTTACATAATAGAAGTCCACAACACTGGAGGAAAGTTTGCGAGCGTAAGCATCTGCTCCAGCTTCAGAGCATTTCTGCCTGTGTTTGTGCCATAGAGGAGGGGGCCCTATGTGATCTAGAGAAACCCCCTCCCCCACCATCATCTCTGATTAGAAGAGCTTCTTCCCTTTTAGGAAACATTTTGCCTAGGAAATTCCTTGTTAGTTTGTTCTCCTATCTCGTAGGACGCTTTATCCCCTTCGCACAAGTGTTACTTTTATCGGTCTGCTAGTGTGTTGCTGTTTGATTTCATCAGAGTTCGACTGCGGTTTAACATCCTTGTTCCATTGTTTATGGTGTTGGTGTTCATGGTTCCTCTCTTCCGGATCAGGGTCGGCAACATTTTTTGCACAAGTAGCCCTGTTCGCTGGCCCCTTTGAAGTGTGTTGGGTTTCTAGTACATCGCAGCATACACTCTTGCTCCATTCTCCAACAATGGGATTTGCTAATGACTTTGTTGGTGCGATTTATTGCTTACGCCCCTTTTCGAAGCATCCCGGATCCCTTCCGCCACCATGGCAATGAAGATGTCCGTGGGATCGCGTAATCCCATCGATTTGCCACCGTTCACGTCCGACGACTTCCTCCGGCACTTATATGCAATGCTCGGAGTAGGCTTATCCTATTATCCTATAAATGGTTGGATGTTTTTTTCACTGTGTAAGGATCTTGAGACCCTACGAGAGTAGACCACTGTTGCAGCCCTTGTTTCTTTGCGTGTTGTCTGGGCTTCCTTGTCTTAGGGGAGATGAGGTTTAACCTTCACCTCCACTTTACCTTGTACTGACTCTTTTGAATGAATAAACACCAAGTTTATTGTCAAAACAAAAGTTTATATAATAGAATTATTTTATACTTATATTACTTAACAGGGAAATTTTTACACAAATAAATCAGGACATTCAGAATAGTTTTTATACTTTATTTTAGCTTTAGTTTTATTTATCTGACAGCAAGAGGCTAGTGCCCAAGACGAGGGGCTTTTTTGCATATGTTTTACAAATTATATTTTTATAATTACACACACGCAAGAGCTAGCTTTGCAACACCAACAGAAATAGCATTAAACACTATGTTGAAATCAAACTCGAGGTACAATATTTTGTGACCTTTTATATCTAACCAAAGATCCTTTGGCAAAACAACACGAAATAGTCCCCTTCCACAAAGTGGGATGGTATTTGACTATGATCAACTAGTACAGAAGGGTATTTTTAGATGTATGTTATGTTGTAATATTATAGGTTTTCGCTATGTATATTATAGAGACGAGTAAAATTTAGAACTAAGTCGGGTAGTAATCTTACTTAGGCACCCCACCCTCTAGCCATTGGCTGGGCGCCCGGGTCCCACACTCAACGTGGCGTGAGTGGCGTCCAATTGTTTCACGGATAATAAGTAGCACTCTATAGAGACATAGTTTAGCTAGTGAAAGTAAAGTGTTTATAAAACAAGATATATTTCTCTTCTCTCATTAGAGTTCTTTTTCTCAAAAAATAAATAAAATTTGTGACTGAGATAATACCTCTTGGGGGCACGCTAACACGCATCATCATTAACATCGTCTATGAAAATAGAATAAGAGGTCATATATATTGTCTGAATATCTATCATAATAAAATCTACACACTTTTATATCTGCAGTAAGGTGATCATGTAAAGACATAATGTAATATCATATTAGATATAGTGTAAATAAATGTATGCTTGCAAGATCCATTCATTTCCCTCTCAAGAGAGTAATTTTAATAAAAAAAGATAAGACCCCAAACAAGAAATAATACCTATTCAGAGACATATTAAAATTTCATGTACCATAATATATAAGAACAAACATTTCTATGATTATGCATATAAGATAGTTAATATTGGAACCCTTGACATAAAATGCTCTAAAATACAATTAAACATTGCGAAAATATGACATACAAACTTTTGTGACATTTTATATCTGATGGAAGATCCTTTAACAAATTTCCTTCTGCACATTTTATATCCAGCAGTAGTAAACATATGTAGTACAAGGTTTTGAAGAATATTTATTACATTTTACAAAAAGAAAGGGTTACCTGACCTATAATCAATTCATGAGGTGCGTAGATATGAGATTTTTCCGATCAAATAAGACAGGACAATACAAATATATGATAAAGTAGGGGTTGCAACTCTTGACCCCAAAAAACTATTGAGGATAAAAGAATTTCCTCGTTATCAAAAAATGTATTTATATGTCCTTTCTAACCAAAACGGTTTTAATGATTTGTTTTTCAATTTTTCGAACAAGTTTTCTATATCCAATCATCTTCAGGTTTTTGTTTGACCCGCAAAAACGACGGTGAACATACGGGAAAGTTCGCTAATACTAAAAACGCCCTACAAAGCAAAGGCCGATGAGACCAACTAATCAACCTGCAAAAAAGATTTAGGTTTTTTCCCCATATTACCCCTTGAAAGATATTTCAAACATCACCTTAGATGGCTGGCAAAGGGGGGTGGTGCATGGGCCTAGACAACCTACAGAGGCAGTTCCATTTGGGGCGGGGAGTGGTCCGTGACGGTAAAAGGTAGATTTCTAGGCGGGGGGTGGGCAAGTGACTCTAGCAATGGAGGTTTTGCGAGCACATAGGGCCGGGTGGCTCCAATACGAGGTAGGGGTTGGAGGGTCTTAGGGAGAGGTGGAGAGCAGTCTGAGGTCTATTAAGGGACCGTTCAAGACGGTGCTAATAGGTGTTTGGAGTAATTTAAAAAAAATCTATTTCTACCTAAAAAATGATGTTGGATTCATTTTTAACTTTAAATTTAAGATTATGATAATGTGATATTATTTGTTTGGCAAAATATCACATTTTTTAAATTTTATGGAGATGTGTTTGGTGGAGTAGGGGGCGGGGAGAAATGTGCAAGGTGGGGTGGGGATTCCGGCAGGGGGAGGGCTGCGAGGCGGGGGGCGGGCAGGGGGAGGGGAGGCGTCGGGGCGCGGGGTGGGGGGGGTGGTGCAGGGCAGGGGGGGTGGGGGAGGAGGGGGGGGGGAGGGGGCGGCGCGGGGCGGGGTGGGAAGGGAGGAGGCGAGGGAGGGGGCGGCGCGAGGCGGGGTGGGAAGGGAGGAGTCGAGGACGGCGCGAGGAAGGAGGGGGCGGCGGAGGGAGTTGTACAGGAGCGAGGGGGGCGGGGGAGGAGGGGGGGGGGGAGGGGGCAGCGCGGGGCGGGGTGGGAAAGGAGGAGGGGGAGGCGGGGGACGGCGCGGGGGAAGGAGGGGGCGGCAGAGGAGGTTGTACAGGAGTGAGGGGGGCGGCGCAAGGCGGGGGAGGAGGGGCTGAGGGGGGGGGGGGAGGGGGGATGTGCAGGCGCGGGGGGAGGAGGGGCGGCAGAGGGGGGGAGGGTTCTAGCGGGGGGAGGGGGAGCCGTCGGGGGGGGGGGAGGGCGCACGGGAGGTGGGGCAGGGGGAGCCACCGTGGTGGGGGTTCCGGTGGGGGGGTGGGGGGGTTTAGGAGAGAAAGAGAGAGCTGTGTGTATTTAAAAAAAAAATTGATTAGTACTTGTTTTTATTTTGAGAGAGATTTCTATAGGATAGAATTTTTACTTTAAAAAAAAATATTACTTACCAAATGTGTAAGATGTCTGTCCTTTTTCTTTTTTAAATTTAAGAGAAAAAACGGTTAAAAAAATGCATCTAAACACCCCATAAAAGTCTATTTGTTTCAACATAAAATTTTATTAGAATTTTTTTTTCAAAATTTTTTTATTATTAATTATTTGATATTTTTGAAAAATAAAATCTGAAAATTATATCTTCAAAAAATTGGATTTTAACATCTGAGGTTAAAACGTAGACGTCATTTTACAATTCACATTGCATGCTGCGCCATTTCAGTTTCTACAGTCACAATTTTTAAGCACTATTCATTCAAGTTGTATTTTTATTTTCTTTCCACTCATTTAAGTAGTCTTTGT
Source organism: Colocasia esculenta (assembly GCA_014218235.1). Lineage (NCBI taxonomy): Eukaryota > Viridiplantae > Streptophyta > Magnoliopsida > Alismatales > Araceae > Colocasia > Colocasia esculenta. Next base: position 31,970,723 of record CM024763.1, on the reverse strand, counting down.
CAAATTTAATTATTTTTCCTTAGTTAGTTTGATTTTATTTTTTTATTAAAATATATGTAGAATACTATTCATTCAAATTGTGTTTTTATTTTATTTCTCCTACTTTAAATTGTCTTTGTCAAAGTTACTTGTTTTTCATTAGTTATCTAAAATTTTTATTTAAAAAAATATTAAAAATAAAGTAAACTAAAATTTTTGATGAATAGTGTTAGTACACAAGGAGTACATGACTCTCTCTCATTTGAGTGGATCATAAGATCCCATGCCCTCCATACAACTTTGTAGTAAAATCTTACATTTAATGCTATTGATATTTCACCTTTTTTTTCTCTATTTACATAAATAGCCAATGAAAATATTTACCTAACAATCAAATAGACAATTACACTTTTATTTTCATGTAAAAGTTATTCTATGAAAAATTATTTCCCTATTAAACTACTTTACATACAACCAATGGACACTAAGCTCTGATGGTTTTACAGAGATGCCCCCATGGGCTTCGACAATGCTGCGTGGTTGCGCCCAGAGAGAAGAAAAGTCGAGACTCAAAGAGGACATGACAAGGAGGCCACCTCGGTGCCCACCGACACCCTTGGAGGAACCACCTCGGTGTCCCACGCCCCAATGCTCCACTGACTCCCCCCTCACTCTCTCTTATTACATCTATCTCTTGCATTGTTTGTTGGGTAAATGGGGTGTTAAGGGGTAATATAAAAAAAAGGTAAAACTCAAGGTTGACAAAGTAAAAAGTTTATCAAAAGTTGTGCTAGTTTGTCCTTATATGTTGGGTCCTTATTCCCACATGGGATCCCCAAGGAGATAAGGGACTTCATAATCCCAAGAATCTATGAGACTATGTCTTATAGATAATGGTAGGGTTATGCTAGACCATATCACACACACACGCTGCCAGGCTGGGCTGGGCTGACACCTTTTTACTTCTTCCTTTTGCGTTTTGGCCATTTCTTGGAGAGATTGGAGCTGTTTTGGGCTAGTTCTCTTAACGAGCCCATTATTTTGGTCTGCGCGAACGTTAGGTGCTTCATATGGTGATTAGGTCTCCTAATCACGGTTACCTGGTAACAGAAGTGTCTTTTCGACTCTCGGAAAGAGGAACCGCTCGCCGTCCTATCGCCCTCTCTCTTGTCCTCCTGACGACTGTGCCTGCCCTGCCCCGGCATCGCCGCTGCACGTTCCGCCGGTGATCGGTGCACGTTCTTCATTCCCTATTTTCCCCCTCTCCATACAAGAGGATTAGGTTACATATAGCATGTTTGCGAGATTAGAATAATTGTGATTTCTAATCTCGTGGTTGTAGTCGTATTTTGGGAGGAGATCATCTTACTTGATGCACTATTCTTGTGGGGGCGATATCTTCTCTAAGGGGAGTCTTCTTAGAGGCGCTTCTACTACATTCATATTGCGTTCGTTTATTTCTGACTACAACATGTCCATTATTGCAATTCATCTCATGTATACTATATTTTGGTTCTTATTATTTGGACTGTTTCCATATACCTGTTTACTATGGTTGTGCGTGCACATGTGTGTATTCAGTGATTGCCATGATTGTGCCCTATTCCACGTTATTTTCACAATAGTCTTAGAGAAGATATCTATCATGGCAACTTCTTCAGTGGGTTTTAGAGCGAGGGTGGACCTGTCTAGGATGCCTGAAAAATTTTCTGGGCAGCACTTCAAGCGTTGACAACAACGCATGAAAGTGTGGTTCACCATGGTCGGTCTAATCTCACTGATTGAATCCGATCCCTCTATTCTAGATGAGAAAGATTTTGACAGTGCCAAGAAGGTAGAAGAGTGGAAGGAAAAGGACCAGTTAGGGTATGGGTGTATACTCACTGCACTGTCCGATGTCCTCTTGATGTTTACAGTTTCTCCACCTTCAGAACCACTAAGTCTTTGGGATGAACTTGACCGCAAGTATAAACTGAGGGCCAAGGTCTGGAAAAATACTTTGTGAGCAAGTTTCACAAGTTCCAAATGGTTGAAAATAAACCTGTGGGGGAGTAAGCTCATGAACTTCTCCTTATGCTCCAAGGTATGGTTGAGGCAGATATGAAAATATCTAAAAAGCTCCAAGTCATGTGTATCATAGAGAAATTGCCTAGATCCTAGGAGGATTTTGGGATGTCCCTTAAACACCGTAAGGAGACCATTTCTCTTGATGATCTGATGAGGACTATTGCTATAGAAGAGGAGCATAGAAAGGAGAAGCCTTATATGCTTGTTGATGCAAGTGCAAACCTAGTAATGAGGCATAAGGGGAAAGAATCTAAAAGCAAAATCAAAGTTGATTCCACTTCACAAATGAAACCCAAAGGAAAGATAAAGAAGAAGAAGGTATTAGGAGAGTGTTGGACTTGTGGTCAGAAGGGTCATATGTGCAACGACTGTCCCAAAAGGAAAGAGAAGTTGCTAAACAAAACCTAACAGACCAATCGAAATCCAGCCCATACCAATGTTGTGACTGGTGGACCTTCTTTTGGTGAGGAGTATGTTACTCTTAATCGTCAACTATTTACTATCTATGAACCAAATGAATGGTTGGTAGACACTATGGCCAATGTACATTTGTGTGCTGACAGGTCTAACTCTGTGTCTTATTAGGCCACCCATGATCGTTCTGTGACGATGGAGAATGGGAGCACTGCTAGGGTGCTTGGTGTAGCGTACTGACCATTCGGATCATGGCTTAATGGTTATGGAGGCCCATATGTGGCCCATCAGTGTGTGTAACAGGTGTTCGCGCGGGTTTTAGGGCTGTAGTGGGCCGACAGGTTGGGCCCAAAGTGCCTACCTGTTCACTATCTGTGAACGCGACAGTGAGGAGCGTCGTGTTCTGAACGCGACGGTCCTGGGTGTCGCGTTCATGGAAACGCCGTTTTGAGTTGTCGCCTGCATGTGCGCCGTGTGTTGCACGCTGGGCGACTTGCTGACGTCAGAAGTGGGATGGCGACAACCAGAACCATCACGTTCAGGTCGCGACAGTACGCTACATCGCCTTCCCAACCGAGCTTTGTTTTAAAGAAGGTTTTGACCGAACAGAGCTTTTGAAAGCTCTGCTCGGCCAGGGGAGGTGTTGTGCGGTGGTTTCTGGGCGATTTCGCATTCTGAAGGTGTTTTCGGCATGTTCTCTTCGCGAGGACGCTGCATGGAGCGGGGGAAACACCGTGTGGGTCTCGTTCTTCGTGTTCTTCGCGGAGGTAGGGAGATTCCACCTTGTTTTACGGTGTAGATTGTGTGTGTGTCGTGTTTAATGTGTTATTGGCTTTACAAACAATAGATACCATGCTAGGGCACACATTAAAGCAAAAAATGGATAAAAGCACTGGGTTACTGGGTTTGTGGGGGAGATCCGGCGAGAGGTTCCCGGATTAGGGTTTCGCCTGTGAAGGCGACGGACCAGGTTGTCGCGTTCAGAACGCGACAGCCCGACCCGTCGTGTTCTGTTTTTGAACGCAGCCTATCGGGGCGTCGCGTTCAGAAGGCGACATGGGACCCTGTCGCGTTAATAGGTCCGAGGGCCTTTATTTTTGTGCATGTTAGCGTGGTTATCCGATTATTGTGAATTGTTGTGAGTGGGGATGGTAAGTGGTGTGTTGACACCTGTAGTGCTCGGGGAGCGTATCATATGCGTGATTGGCGTGGTGTTCACGTGGTTGACGTAGGCTTTCACGAGATTTGTGTGGTATGCACGTGATTTATGTGTGTGTGTGTCGAGTAGTACGATGCCTACCGTGGTTGCCTCTTCAGTTGGGATCCCCAGGTTTTGTGTGAGCCAGGCACGTGTGTGTGCTCGGCGCTTATCCCGGTACTTGTGTATCGTCGAGGTCTGTGTCGTCTTCCTGGACACCCTCACTCTTGTGTAGAGTTGTACGTCCGGTCGAGGGAAAGATGGCAGTAGGACAGCGAGTTGTGAGAGTTTGTGTTTTGTCGCTTGTAGCGCGCTCGTGGTTAGGGGTTACGGACACTAGTAGACGTACTGGGCCCCAGCTAGTCCTATCTTCCAGTGCCTCACATTAGGGAGCTCGGGCCGGAGTCCCTAAAGGTGCCAGGCATGGGCCTGCGGCAGTGTGGTCCGCAGGAGTGGTGTTGGTTGGACTCCACAGTTTCTTGTCTTGTTCTGGTGGAGCGACAGCTGGACCTTTCGTCCGTGGCTGCGAGACTGAGGGGTAGTCCTGTGTGGTTTTCCGGGTCAGTAGCTGGTGTCGCGAACCAGTCTTCGTGGCTCGAGTGTGGCGTTTACCTACTTTAGCACGTACACCTGGATGTGGTTTACCGTTTATTTATTAAAGTTGTTTTTATCTATAGCATGTGGTAAGTAGAGTTTACAGCTTTAAGTTCCTGTTTAGATAGTTCTATAAAATGTAAGCGTAACTTTCTACTGTTGTTATTTGTGAATTTGGTTTGCTCGGTTTCTAGGGGAGTTTCCCTACTGAGCCAGTGACTTGTGAGGCTCACCCCTACTCCTTTCAGGTGAGGGAGAGCAAGAGACTTCTCACCCTTCGTCTAGTTTCGAGTCGCACCGTAGCGGAGCAGGGTCACCGTAGCGGAGCAGGGTCTGCACCTCCAACAGTGTAATTTTCTTTCTTTGTACACCTCGGGGTATGCCCCAGGTTGCTGTTGTTGTTGTGTCTGGTTATAGTTGAGAAATGGCTATGTAAATTCCTTGTAAATATTTGTGAGACGGCAATCTTATAATATATTTCAGCAGTTTCCTTTATATTTCTACGGACTTGTGTGAATGATATCCCTTGAGAGGCTACGGCTCGTTCGCGAGAGGCAGAGTCGGATCAGGCACGTTATTGGGTTAACGGGTCTGGATGACGAGGACCGCTACAGTTGGTATCAGAGCAAGGTCCGTGTGGATATAAAGGAATTGGAAAATTGCATAGCCTATTCTCTACTTTAGCCCACTGCTGGTAGTTGACCCTAGTTTTTGTATTGATAATTGTATGTGTGTGGTTGGAATATTGTTTGTGCAGGGTTAGAAATGGCAGACAGAAGGGATTGGGGAGGAGGTGGAGATGAGTCGGGAGAGGATGCTACGCAGCAGATGATAGAAAGGATATGGGAAAGTCTTACAGATATTCGGACGAGGTTGGATCAGCAGGCACTGGTACAGCTAGCAGTCATAGTACCACCAGTTTTAGAGGAGGCAGTGCCAGTAGCACTAGTTCCACCACCAGGAGTTGGCGTACCACCCTTTGTACCCATACCCCCAGCAGCGCCGGCACGGCCAGTTAATGCAGAGGAGCCTACGGCACTAGTGGAGAGGTTTTTGAGGTTGCAGCCCCCTACGTTCTCAGGAGGCCCCAACCCCGACACAGCGGAGCACTGGGTGCACGAGATAGAGAAAGTGTTTGTGACGATGAGGTGTTAGCAGAACAGATAGGTTGATTCTTGCCACCTACCATTGCAAAGTTTGCACAGCAGTGGTGGAGATTGAAGATGCAGACTGTGTTTGCAGGAAGGCTAAAGGATACTATTACTTGGCATGAGTTTTTTACGATCTTTAATGATACTTTCTTCCCTTCCAGATACAGCAGGCGAAGAGAGAGCAATTCAGGACTTTACAGCAGGGGAATTTATCGATATTAGAATATCAAATGAGATTTATGGCATTGAGCAGATATGCACCATATGTGGTGACTGATAATACCATGATGGTGGAATACTTCATCAGAGGCTTGCGAGCTGAGTTGTAGGATGCAGTGATTCCCCTCATGTGCAGGACGGTGGAGGAGGCGGGCGCAGAGAGCAACAATATTAGAAAGGACTATTCGGGCCATACAGGGACAGTCGCAGATAGGTGGATCAGGTAGTTTTCGGCTTCCTCAGTAGTCAGCAAGCATTAGCAAGGGTAAAGCACCCTCCGGAGCTTCCTCGTCATCAGGATTTGCAAAGTGGGGTAAGCAAATAAAGAAGTTCTTCCAAGGAGGAGGACGAGGTGGAGGCAGATAGTAGGGTTTCCAGTAGGGTGGTTTTCAACAGGGTCGTGGTTACAGACCACCGGTTCCAGAGGAGTCGCAGCAGAGCACAGCAGGGCAGCCCGCAGCTTTTCCAGGTTTTAGGTGTTACACCTGTGGTCAGCCAGGGCACATAGCCAGAAATTGTCCACAGTCCCGGGGTTACGGATACGGCAGAGGGACTTAGCAGCAACAACAACCATACCAGCCACCAGCAGAATAGGGTAGAGGTGCACCATACCAGAGAGGAGGAAGCGGTCGAGTGATGGCAATCACCAGAGCACAGACGGAGGCATCCAATCTCATTGAAGGCATAATACCGCTCTTTGACTTTTCTGCTAGAGTGTTGATAGATCCGGGTGCTTCCCATTCATTTATTTCCGAAGATTTTCTGGATAGCATAGTATATCCCCTAGAAGAGAGACAGTGTGAGTTGGTAGTAGAAGTTCCTTCTGGTGGCTACGTGCTCACTTCTTGTTGTCTAGATGAGGTTCCGATAGTGGTTCAGGGCAATCAATTATCAGCTAGATTGTATGCTCTATTGTTGAAAGATTATGATGTAATACTGAGGATGGATTGGTTGGAAGCTTATGGGTGATAACTACACAATAATGAACGAGAATTGTAATATTTTATTGTCAAATAAGCCTCATCTTTACAATAACCCATTACTATTTTATTGTAAAATTGATAATTGATTAAACTCAATTGTATGTTGTATTTGCAGGTTAATGGCTATTTTAATGATGTGCTTACGGGCCAATGGCCAAGTAATCTAGCAGGGGCAAATCTGACATATACAAAAGTTACAAAACCCTAGCCGCCTTCCTTTTTCTTTCTCTCTCTTCTTTCTATTTTTCTCAGATTTTCTCCATATTTTAAAAACCTCTCTTTTAAGAGAAATCTCTCTTCTCTCTCTCTCTCTCTCTCTCTCTCTATTTAAAAAAGCTCCCCCCTCTCTCTCTCGGGCTATTCCCTATTCTCTTTCTTCCTCTCTCCCTCTCCGGCGCACCCCCATTCCTCCTCTTTTTCTTTCTCTTCTTCGTCCTCTCCTCTTTCTTCTTCCTCTCTTGCTATCTCTTTTGCTCGGTGTAACAGAAGCAGCAGCAGCCGTCTTCGCGGGCCATCCCACGCGCGCAGCCCCTGCCTGGGCCCCCCCGAGTGCCCGCCCTGCGTGCCGCCGCCCGCGCGCGCCCTGCACCGCCCCGCCAGCGCCAGCCCGCCAGCGCCCGCATGCCCCGGCCGCCAGCGCCCGCAGCACCCCGCGTGCGCACGCCGCA